>CM051270.1:58289696-58686249 GCA_027921565.1 Artemia sinica
TAAAATTCTACCGCCTGACTTGTTAACCACTGTATCACAACTGTTTTGACTTCGTTATCGTCTTGAAGACGCTGACCACCCATTCTTTAAGTGCAGGAACAAATGGTAGTCACTAGGCGCCAGATCAGGGCTGTATGGAGGATGATCTAGAGCTTCCCATTTAAAAGATTTGATGAGATCTTTGTCCGATTAGCCACATGTGGCCGGGCATTGTCATGCAGCGATACTATACCCTTACTCAACTTGCCACGTCTTTTGTTCTGGATTGCACGACGCAGATTGTTCAATGTCTCACAATAATACGCTGCATTGATTGTCTCATTACGAGGCAGAAACTCCACTAGCAATGCTCCTTTTTTGTCCCAAAAAACTTTGCACATGATTTTTCCGGGCAGAAATTGTTTGCTTAAACTTCACTTTTTTGGGTGATGATGAATGTCGCCATTCCATTGATTGTTGTTTTGATTCTGGTGTGACAAAGGCCCCTCATGTTTTGTCACCAGTAACAATTTGGTCTAAAAAATCTTCACCTTCATTGTGGTACCGCTCAAGAAAAGTCAATGCACTGCCTAAACGTTGGGTTTTGTGCAAATCCGTCAACATTTTTGGAGCCCAGCGTGAACACAATTCCCGGTAATTCAAGTTCTCAGTCATAATGCGATACAAAATACTACGAGAATATTGAGGAGACCAGTCACACATTAATGAAATTGTAAAGCGTTTGTTCTCTCACAGCCTTTATTCCGCTTTCTGCACCAAATCTTCATTAAAGACCGAAGGTTGCCCACTCCGTTCTTCAGCAAGCAAATTTGTGCTGCCATCTTTAAATGCTCTCACCCATTTCTTTACCATTAGTAGGGACACATTATTACATACGGACGGGACTCCATATATGGGCATAGAATCCATCTAAGTGCATTGATCCACGAAGGGGACTAGATATCTGATAAACTGATTACATATTTGACGGGGAATTATCGATTCTAACGGGACAGGGTCAATGACACCTCTTTCAAGGTCAATTTATTTGTTGTTTTCTTGGATGTCAACATAAGTTCACATCAACAATTGCTGGATTATCGACTCTAACGGGACAGGGTCAATGACACCTCTTTTTAGGTCAATTTGTTTGTTGTTTCCAAATGCTATTGATCCGCTAACGGGAACAAGATCACGTGTCTCTTTCTAAGCCAATCAGGGAGTCGGAAATATTAACTGGACAGGATTGCAGTGAATATAAGGAAAGGGTTTTTGTTATAATTGTTATTAGTGTGTGAATAGAATTCAAGGAGTGAGAACAGTTTGACTTTACTCAAAAGGATATATTTGTAATAATTAGTGGAATGTTTACACTATTAGAAGTTGATAGTGGAGTTGGTGGCAATGATACAAGAACAAAAAACATTACGGTGGAAATCACGAGAGGATCGCAGCTTTGTCTGGAATGGGATGATGTATATGCAAGATATGTGATATCTTTGAGCAAATTTAAAATGGAGGATCAATTATGCTTCGCTGCATCTAAAATCTAAAGCGGATAACTTATGAACATTATTAAATCAGTGAATTTCGTAACAACAATTGGCTTGGGATTATAGTGACGTATAATCGTGTCCTATGTGTATCAATTAATTCGTTGGTGATAGACTTTTGGCGAGAAATGGAATTTGAGATTAAATAATTACTGATTGGATAGTTCACTAACGCTGGTCGGATAAACGCCAAATTTGGATTTCTCAAACACTGCATTTTCTGAAAGCGCGCCCGAGTGATAGTTGGTTCTATTAACATACAGGGGCCCTTGCGAGTAAGTATCACTCCATGTTTTTTTGAAAATTTTTGAAGGCATAGTGGCATTATAGTCGAGAATTATGGCACTCACAAAACAACATTTTGATGACCGAATGGACGAAGTCCTGCAGAAAATCGCAAAGCTCCAGCAGGAAAATAAACTTCTACGGTCGGAAAACAGGTCACTCAGATCTGAGCTTTTAAGAGTTAAATCGACCGCTCTTCGGTCAGAACTATACTCGAGAAGAAACAATCTTGTTATTCACGGTCTAGAATCTTCCGATGGCGAAGATCTCCGTCAGAAAGTAGTTGGTTTCTTCTAATCAAAACTCGGAATAGCTACCGCGAATGAGATACGGATGAATGTGGCATACAGAATTTCAAAGGAATCGTCAAATGCCGAGTCGTCTGGCTCTAGCGGTCCAACACTGAGAAACAGCGCGCAACGAAAAAATTCCGCTGATCCGATTTTCGCTAGCCTTGAAAATTTTGATCGGTCAGAAATAATGAAAGAGTGAGGTAAACTGAAAAAAAACGGTTTTAGCGTATCTGTTGACTTGCCAGCTGATCTCGGAAAACGACGCAAAGAACTTTTATCACTTGGTTATAAGCTACGAAATTCAAAAGTAGCGAGTGAGAAAATAGTGGAAACGCGTCTGATCCAAAAAGGGATCAAACTTTGGTTAGAAACCAAAAAATCAAAGACGGCTCAGTGGATGAAGTTTCCAGACAAATGCTACGATCCGCTCAAACTTCCCTGCGTTGGCTCGGACGATGCGAATGATTCTAATTCGGACGCTTAGAATTTTGCTTTTTTTGTTAATATTTTGTGAGGTTTGTGGGGCAGCTATAATACTGAAGTAATTAGGAGTGAATATTGGTAAAATTAAAGTAGTGAAATTGATGAATAATTTAAATTTAAAAAGTGTTATAACTGCACCATGAGAGAGTGTTTATGTGTAATTTGTCGCTTGCATATTCTTGATTTCTGTTTATACAATGAGATGTTTTTCCTTTTCGTGTGTTCTTGCTTTGTTTTTCTTTTCCAGCGTTATAAGAAAAGTTCGGGTTTACAAACTTCAGAGTGGTCTACTGCTCTTCTCAAAGGTAGAGCCATTGCCTCTCTTCAGTATGTTTGTAAGTAATGAATTCCTGTTCTAATCCTCCCGGGGGTGCCTCCTCGTCAACAAGCCAAAGTAATGCTAGATTAGTAGAGCTGGAAGAAAATTTTTTGGATTTAGAAAATATTTTCGATTTAGAAATTAATAATGAATCAGATACCCCGTTATTTGATAAAAGTAAATATCCTAGAAGCCGTTATGAAGAAGAGTGTAATTTAAGGACGGGACGCTCTGACTCTCAGTTCACTGTTCTTCAACTGAACTGTCAAGGGTTATGCTCATCGTTTGTGGATCTATCGACTCTTTGTCAACTGTTGCAGCCAGATGTAGTCGGACTTTGCGAAACCTTTTTAACAAGACAAACAGATACCCTTCTGGAAATACCTGGATATACTTCCCATTTTTTGCACAGAACAGCATTGAAGAGAGGAGGTTTAGCTATTTACACACGGAAAGAGTACTCAGTATGCATTAACAAAGAATTAACCCGGAATATAGAAGGAATTTATGAATCACTTTTCCTGGAAATATGTTTACCTTCACAGAAGAAATTAACAGTTGGAGAAGTATACCGCCCACCGGCAGGATCTGTTTCTTCATTCTTGGAAAACTTAAGCCAAGTATCGGATCATCTAGAAAAACAAGGGAATGAAGCTATCTTAATGGGGGACTTCAACATCAATCTTACTCTTCCTCTATCTTCCCGTGCGACAGATCTGCTTAGTATAATGACTGCTTCGAATATGTACCCCTCGACGACGATTCCAACCCGAGTAACTGACACTTCCCACTCACTGATTGACAACATTTTTTGGACTCTGCCTCCAACATCAGCCTCAGTTCTGCTATCCGACACTTCAGATCACTTCCCTTTGCTTACAAATTTCAACATACAGCATAAATATTCAAAGCCAAATGCTTCAATTAAGCAGGGGTTCACTATCTGGAAACTGAATGACGAGAACTTGAAAACTCTTAATCAAAATCTGGAGAGCACATCCTGGGAAAGTTTTATAAATACAGATGATGTTAATTCAGGATTTGAGGAATTTCATAACATTTTCATGAGAATATATACGGATTGCTGTTGTGAAAAGCGTTCAAGGAAGACGGGACGGAAAAATCAACCCATAAGCCCTTGGATTAGTCATGGACTGCTCCAGTGTATTAACAGGAAAAATAAACTGTGGATGGATACACAAATGACCCATGCACTGCAACGCTGGAGAAATATGAAAAATATAAAAAATGTCTTCGATCAGTTTTACGTAAAGCTAAACGAGATTATTTTAGTGGGAAAATAGCTGAAAGTGGCAAAAATTCTCAGAAAATATGGAAGGTTGTTAACTCTATACTGCGTCCCTGCAGCCCCCCACCTGAGCTTCCATCTAAATTATCTGTCAATGGGGAGACAGTAACAGGACCAGGTAATGTTGCAAATGCATTGGGAACATTTTTTGCAGAAGTGGGCAGAAAAACAGCAGATTCTGTTGGGAATTCCGCGAAGAGTTTTAAAGATTACCTTGGCCCGGCATGCACTAAGTCCATGGCAATAGCACTTGTCTCTCCATCTGAAATTCAGCTAATCGTACTAAATCTAAGAGGCAATTCGGCTTCTGTGTTCGACCGAGTACATACCAAAGTGTTAAAAGCAGTTGCCCCTTCAATCATAGAGCCCCTTACTTACCTCATAAATTTGTCTCTACACAAGGGCACTTTCCCAGAACTGCTAAAGAAAGCTAGAATAATTCCACTGCACAAAGGGGGTTCTCGAGTTGACCCGGCTAATTACAGACCTATTTCTATCCTCTCAGTTTTTTCAAAAGTTTTTGAAAAACCTATGCAACAGCAGCAACTCCAGTTTCTGGAGAAGAAAGGGTTTCTTAATAATTGGCAGTTTGGGTTCGGACCAGGGCACTCCACACAGGATGCACTAACGGCGTTAAGTTTATGGATAAACAAAGCTTTGGATTCTGGTCTACTACCTGCAACGGTTCTGCTTGATATCAGGAAAGCATTTGATAGCATGTACCATTCAATTCCCCTCGGGAAGTTGTAGCATATAGGAATAAGAGGTGAAGCTCTGGATTAGTTCAGATCATATCTGAGGGACCGCAGGATTTATTTGGGAGAAGATCCTGGAAAAGATGTGCTCGTTAACTGCGGTGTCCCCCAGGGCTCAATATTAGGACCATTACTTTTCCTGATCCATGTTAACGATCTGAGTCGAGTGCTGAACCCGGCACGAACAAATCTTCGCTGCTGTAACTTGTGCCAGGATGAAAACTCCCTCCGGTCCGAAGATGAAGATGATGAGCTCGTGGCCTTTGCCGAAGACACCACGCTTGGTTGCTGTGAAACGGATAAGACAACGCTCATGTCTAAACTGAGGGAGGTTCTGGAGGGGACTTATCTCTGGATGGATACTAACCGACTTGTTATTAATGTTGAGAAATCTTGTGTTCTATTTTTTCCCCGGGTTGGAAGTGTCCATCCAGAGATATGTGGTATCCGGACATCCAGAGGTGTGATTAGTCGGCCAGAAAAGCATTTTGCAAAATACCTAGGAATCCTCCTCGATGAGAACCTATCATTCGTGCATCATATTCAAGCAGTAGAGTTGAAGCTATCCCGGAATTTAGGAATAATAAAAAAACTGAAAAGCGCTTTGCCGCAGAAAACACTGGTCCTCCTGTACAATGCTCTTATAAAACCCCATTTACAGTATTGTGCAATGATCTGGCAATCAACTTTTAAATCCCACCTGCGAAAACTGAATTCGATTCATCAACGATGCCTGATATTAATTGGAAAAAATGAAGAGTACTTGTCATTAGGGTCCCTGCATCAATTATCATGCTTGACCTTTGTGTTCAAGTTTTTAGCTGGAGAGCTGCCATCTGCGTTTAAAATATTATTTCGACCTATTTCAGACCAGCATAATTTGCATACCCGATCATCATCAAACCTGCAAATTCCCCTTACCCCGACCGTACGATCAGATTTCACTCCTAACGTAGCTTGTGCAAAGATATGGAACCTGATCCCAGAAGAGCTGAGAGGCAGGAGCTCCCTCGCAACATTTAAAAAAGGAGTAAAAAATCATTTAATAGCATTACAAATGAATAGTTAAAAAAAAAAAAAAATTAGAATTAAATGTAAGTAGTAAATTTAAATTACAAATGTATGATTTTTAAATATGACGGGGTGGTTTCCCTGAGGGTAAGGAACGGGAAGGTAATAGTTTTAGTTATTTGGTAAATGAGGGGTATGGTTGTGTCTGAGATTAGGAGCGGTGACCATTCTGCGTATTATGTTAAATTGTAATGATTTTGGTTCTGGGCGTCCAGGAATGGACTGAGTATTTTGATTATGTTTGATTTATTATTTTCATTTGTTAATAAACCCATTGAACTTGAAACTTGAAAATTGTACATGTGCAGTATTATTGTTGCAATTATACAATAAAATTATTTAGAAATCGAAAATGTTCCCTTTCTTTTTGTTAGAATGTTAGGCTAACGAATCATGGTCAGTCTAGATTCAGCAGTGAGAGTGATAGGATTAAAAAAATGAATAAATTTGAGAAAGAGAGAATTAGATCGAATCTGGTGATTATGGAAAAGCATTTGATTTTGGATGATGATTTTCTCGAGTTATCCCATCAACGAAAGATATTCTCACAGTGAACATTTGACAATATAATAAAAACTGATTCTCCCCCATTGGACCATTGTATGAAACTTTTAGGACGTGACTCAAATGCTTTTACTCAATTTATTGATATCAAAGCAGAACAAAGCAGGAACAAAGCAGAATAATATCGTGGATATACTTTTGAAAACATTGCCATAGATTCTTTGTAGATGTCTCCCCCCATTCGAGAGAGGCAGTGTCACAGAGTTACTCCTCTCACCATTTATCCCTCTGAATTTATCGACTGAAGATCAGTTTCGTTTTAGCTGTGAGAGAGTTGACATTGGAAACCAAAAAAATGTTCTATACATGTCCACTATGCATGTACACTCTTGGCAGTTGGACATCATGTGAGAATTGTGCAATTATTGATGACTATAATGAAAAGTGCAAATTATTTAATCCTTGTAAATTACATAGAGGATATGCAGTACAAATTAAAGGATGTAATTCATGTCTTGAAAAGATTTGTGACTCTCACCCTAGAGGACATCTATGCTCCAATTGTCACTATGAAAAATGTGATCAGTGGGAGAATATTTACCCGTGTATGATTGAAAAGAACCCCAAACGTGATTTTAGTTTATTTCTACGAGATTGCTATCGTCGTGGATTTAAATTATTTTGGGAGGAAGAATCTGGTCTACGATTCAATTGCTGGGGTAACAAGACAATTTGGTTTCTACGTCATCGTTGTGGCAACACTACCTATTATGACTATAAACCTAGTGATTTTTATTTGGCTGTTACCGAATGTGATTCACCATTTGACAAAACTGTATGTGATATTGCTTCAAATAGACAAATTGAAACATGTGAATTTCATAATATGAATACAAATAGTATCATTGACTATACAAAGAGATATGACAAGAGTGAAGTTACATTATAATGTAGAAAATGTGACACTGAGTTTGCAGCCAATCAAGATCAATATACAGTGAATTCAAATGATCTACCGGCATTAGTGGTTTAAGACAGTTGCCTATACACCGAAGAAGAAGAAATCTAAAGTGAAGAATAAAGACATTGTTGTATATACATTTTTCATTTATTAATAAAAAAATTCACATTACATTTTCTAAGCACTTTACTCGTAGGGCACTAAAATCAATATTATACAGTTCAGAGAGGATATTTTCCACTTCAAAGTCGTTCGGACGTGGATTGTCGACATAAATGTTGAGAAACTGTTTGTAAGTATAACCGCGACATCTGAACACGAAATATAGTAGTGTAAGGAAGCCACAGCTTTTAGTCGTCAGATCCTGCACTCTCTTCTGATTTTGAATAATAGTTTTCCCACTGCTCTCAGTATACTTGCTGATGTGTGGAGTGTAGAATGTATAGGGTAGGTCAAAAGGATCAAAAAATTCTATATTTTTTGCTGTTTGAAAGATGCACAACCAATGACCTGTCTGCACAGTCGGTGGACTGGTATTAACAATGATTAGGGTATTGTTGGCACATTGAATTTTTTCAAGAAAGTCCGACGGCAGACAATAGGATCTGTATTTGGACGTGTAGGGGTCCATATTAAATACATTGATTATTTGACTGGTGTTCATGGTGCCAAGTCTAGTAGAACACTGCCTTCGGGAGTGATTTTCTAATAGGTTTCAAATTGATTTAATGAGATTAGTGCAATACTCTCAGGTAATGGGTCGGCAAATGTACACTCTAAACGCACGCTCCCCGTTCGTACTATACTCATATCTTGAGTGCCAGACAAGTCTAGTACAATGATACCATGTGTTTTAGCAAACATTTCTTCGGTTATACCATTTTCAAATAGTTGTGAATCATGATCTAGGGTTTGCATGGTCAACTCATGCAATGTCCTATAGAATTTATCAAAAGATAGATTGTAGAGTGGGATTCCATTTACTTTGCACACAAGAGATGAAAGCCCAAACATTTTAAATTTATGTGGGAATCCAGTCCACGATCCTATTGCACTAGCGCTTTTTACAAATGCCAAGGCCAGTTTTGACGGAATTTCACCATTGATGAAGGATGAATCAGTGAAGGTGCGTGAGCCTGTGGCAATATGACGTTGATTGGTGATTGTGTGAGGAACAAGTAGTTTAATATTATTTCCACTGGTTCTCAATTTTTCCACTGCAAAAGCAACAGAACTCATAACCTGTTGTTTGCGTACATGTGGTATTGCCGAGGTGAGGGAGAGAGTTACATCTGGATTGGCAGCAAGTTCTTTTCGTAAAATGAAATTGGATGGAGCAAGCGTTAATTTTATATCCACCTTAATATTGGGTGGCAGCCATTGGGGTATACTAAATATTTAATGATATATTTTTCTAACTAGATGTAATTTACTAGTTGTAGCATTTTTAAGTGCATCTGTACTATCAGTATTAGCAATATATTCATATCCATTGGAGGTGCCTCTCAAGTCCTTGTATGACTTGGGTGTCATCAGCATGAATTGCATATAGCTTGTATAATTTGAGAGATTGTTGCTTGTGCTCACCAACGTGCCATTTATGTAGACACTGATTCGACGAAATAAATTATGTAATATACAATTTTCATAGGATATTCCATCGGCAACAATTGGCAATGTATTAACGGATTTCCGGACTTTCATTCGTAAATCTATAAATGGCGAAGACATGTCCATAAAGTAGTCTTCATTGGAATAAATTTGAAAGTGGATATTATCGGAGAGGGGATGTTGTGGATAAAATTGTTCATAGCATCCATGTTTAACACTCACATCAACATTTTCTGCATTGAATAGATTCAATGAGGAGGTGATTGAAAGCTGGGAATCCTTATGCGGTAGATATGACATCTTAGGAAAAGAAATCTAGTTTCGATCTAACAATTCTCTTCCTGGCGCTTCTTCTTCTGTTTACAGTGGGTGTTGGCTTTTTCCTTCTTTTCTTTGACAGGGGTGATGTCTGTCGTTTCTGACCTGAGTAGAGACTGATGAGTGGTGCACTGTTTCTCGACCTTTTTAAACCTCTTCCATTTTGTTTTAATCTCTCACCAAGGGTTCGCGCACTGGACCTAAGATTTTCGAAGCACTTTTTTTAAATCCTGGCCTGAGCTCCAATCGTATAGTGTAAAGGATGCAAAATCTTTCGCAGCCGGTACAATGTATTTTCTAGCCAGAGGTAGTGCAGAGCGAAACAGCTTAGCAAACCAACTGCCAAGACCATAGCCAGACATTGACGAGCGACCTTTGTAATAGTCCATTCCATTACCCTGTTGTCTTGGGCCAAGAGTATTAACATAGCAGTCAATATCAGGACAAATTAATACCACTTTTCTATTAGACATCTTGTTGTTGAACGATGGGTCGAAAATGACATGTAATCACAGCCAATTCTTTTGATATTGCTAGGGGATCACCTAATTCAGTTCTTAGTGTTAACTGACAGAGTTCCAAATAGGAAGTGTTACGGGGATATACTGAAGATGCTTTATATTGTAATGGTGAATATGTTCTTGATTAGTTTTTCGTTCAAGATCTCGTAGGAGGAGAACATTGCTATTACCAACCCGGGATGTTTCAACAAATGAAGCGTAGAGAAATATAAAAGTCACCGTGGAGAAGGCAGGTGGGTAGTCAGCAAAATAAAATTAGTGTTTCCAGCACTTTTACCATTGATCATATTGAGCTTAAAGCCAAGAACATCCTTTAGATTATCATTGAGAATAACCTTTTCATCAGCAATGGGTGAACTAATGCAGATCTTGCCCTCCTCCTTTGAATAGTTGAAATGAAAAGCTCCTTTTTTACGAGCAGAAATTCTTTTATTGATAGAACGACATAAATCATTCATGCAGGTGAGTTCTTCGTAGGGTAATTCAATATATGGATAATTCATCCAATTGATCTTTTGAATTTGTTCTTGATCACCTGAGGGTGGCCGCCAATCATAGCGTCTAATTTTTATTTCATATTTGCGATCTTTTCTCAGGATATCATATGTATTTTTGAGAATACAGTCGACAAGAGCTACTTCATAAGCGCCATCAAATTTGATGGTGGGAGAGAGTTTCGTCCAAAAATTACTTGTTCTATTCAAGTCATTGTAGAGAGGATCAGAAACATTGGACATGAAAGTCACATAAAAATCATTGAGAATTGTTAATTTCTTAAACACTGACCCAAGAATCAAAATCCGAGTTGTATCCTAGCCAGCGAACAAGCAACTGTCTCTTGCCTCTGCGAGTACGACTCTTTAATATCTTTTCAATTTGATAAATTTCACTAGTTCTTCTAACTTTTTGTAGTTCATATTCATAAAAACCGCCGTGAATCTCATCATCTTTGGTGTCTCGCACTCAATATGTCGTGGGTGTAGTGTCTAGGATTTTTGAAAATTTAAGAAGTTCAGTGCTCCGTAAATAATTCCCCTTTTCAAAAAATATTGGTGGTTTGATTATTTCGAACAGTATCACCAACATTGAATTTCTTCTTTTTCTTCTCATTGACACTACCATTGGAATATTGCTTTAGAAAAGCATCAAATGTATTTTCACTGCAATGAACGTCCCGAGGGCTTGACTTGGACAGGGATCGACGTGGTCGATGGTTGTATATTTGCATGATTTTATCTAAATCAAGAATAAAAGCAGCAGTATTTTTCAGTGTACAATATCTTGAAATTAATAGACGAATTGTTCTTATCAATCCTTCAGCCAATGCAGCCTTTATTGGACTGTGACTATGATAAAGTGTTGTATTCTATTTCAGTAGAACCTTTTGCACATGAGGATTAAAAAATTCGCTACCGGGATCCGATTGAATTTTTCTATAGAATTCCTGTTCAAGAACACTTTATAAAGCATGAGCAACTTCAACACTTCTCTTTGAGTGCAATGGAATGGCATAGGCATAGCGACTAGAGACACTGATTGCCTCTAGAATATATTTGCAGGGTGTATTTTGACGTCGTTGAATCGCGTCTAAAGTTAAAAGATCAATTTGCATTATATGCAGAGGGAAAAGCCCTTAGTTCGTCGATATTGTTTGCCACGAAGCCTGCGATTCCGATGCAGTTTGTAACTTGGTTCATTTTCTAGACACTCTTTTGCTTTTTTAATGTGCTGCCATCTATGTCAGAGGCAACTTTAGAAAGCGTTGTGGGGGAACTTAGACTTCCCGCTTCACCAATATTTTCATAGACATGTTTCAGAACTTCATCCATTTTGAACGCAAACACGAAGTGTAATGTCCACTCCCCTTTTGCACACTGGAGGTTGAATCAATCCGTCGTCACTTTTGACTAGCAGTCACTGGTGTTATAAAATCATTGCTGCTGCTGCTGCTGCTAGTATTTTCCAATATCGAATCTTCTTCTTTTTTAAATGGTGGTGTTGGCGTTGTTGGAGGACTATATTCTCTTAGTTTCTTTAGAATTTGCTTATTGCCAATATGACTTTTGGGGAAGTTTAATGCATTTAGAAAGGTGTATAGATTATTGTCAAATGATAAAAGTCCTTCACGATTCGTCACCATATCAAAACTTAAATCAGCTAGATTATAACTTTTTCCCTGGATTATAATTCGTTTCCCTGTGCTATCGACCTGAACTTGAGGATCAGTTTCCAACATGAGATATGTTAATATTCTTTTACTCTGTTCTCGATTGGTCACTGGCAATAAGTTTCCAATTGATGTCACTATGGAATTCAATTCCTTCTCCTTTGATTGTGCAGAATCTTGATGAGATGTTTCCTGTTTAGGGGGATCTGTGATGACGGCGGGTCTCTCACGATAATGTGTATGTTTGTCCACACGTAGCAATGCATCTTGAAGTAAAACTAGATTTTTATCATAGGCAATATTCTCATCATTAATGAATTTCCTTAGATTGTCTTCAAAATGTTCCACGGGCGAGAGGACAAGTTCAAATGGCGTCAATTTATAGGGTTTAGCCATCTAGAGAAAACTGTTTACAAGTCCTGCAACTATTAGCAGTAAAAGGGTAAGAAAGCTACCGCCCGCTTGAAGGAGACGTTTTCTTTTAAAAAATTTTCCCTTGTTTTTGCAAGCCAAGGCACGTACAGTGGAACGATGTTGCTTTGTCTGTTGTCTAACATCTTCTGGCAAGTGTACATTGCCCTCGGTTAAATTTAAACAAAGTTCAGATACTAGATTAATGAAATCATTGCCAACACCATGTTTGAGTATGGCCTTTCTGAGTGGAGTTTTCGAAGTGCCTAAAACGGAAAATAAATGCCGTTTTTCGTGTAGTTTCTTCAGTGTCATGATGGCAACTAATAGCTTTTTCTACTGTTCACCGGAAGATATACAGTAATTTCTTTGTAGAAAATATCTGTGACTACACGTAGATCCTCTGGTGTGCTCTGATTAAGATCTAGAAAATGTACCCGTAGGGCTTATTTGTCACCTAAGTGTACGCTGACAGCAGAAATTTGGGAGCACCTGGATATATTTGCTTATTGAGAGTTATTAGCGAGCTAGAATCAAGAACAACTCGGTAGATAATATAGATAGTGCAATTCAAAGCAAGGGTTCTCATACATTTGCTCTGATGAAACAGATTGTGTAGAACTAGGGTTATGGAAATGTGTTCATGATGAGAGCGAACGGTAAACATCTGTAGAATTTCCTGTGATAACTGTTCAATTGATTCAGCCAAATCATCAATAATCAGCCACGAGTTTGGTTCAATACTATTGAAAACATCAAGTCCCCGTATGAATTGTATTGGTATGGATGTGGCAATAGCTTTTATTTGATCATAGGATTCCTGCCAAATAATATAGCAATAATAAATTTTCTTTGGTTTTTCCAAAACATTTTATTACAATTTTGAATTATTTTAACTAGAAGTATCGTTTTCCCAGACATTGATGGGCCATTACAGAAACGATCTGAATGGTGTTTTAAATTGATACATACTGCTGTTGACAACAGACGGACTACAACTAACTGTAAACCATACTTGTCCAATGAATAAGTAGTAATGATTTTCCCATAGATCTATCTATGTTAACAAGAACAACAAAACAATATTTCTTTCATTTATTAACATAAAAACACTTGTACAGCATAAATAGTACACACACTATTTGTTCAAGAAGAACATTTATTATCATAAACACTTTTTTTGTTCAATAAGAACAACAACAATATTTATTAACAAGAACAACACACTATATGTACAACTAGGGTGAACATTTATTGTTATAAAAAACACTTTTTTTGTACGTCAAGAATAACACCAACAGTAATAGTACACACACACACATTTTTGTACAACAGCATTATTTGTACAACAACAACATAAAAAAACACGAACACGAACAATAGCACAGTTGAACACTATGAATTTAAAGGATACCCCCCCCCCCCTTAAGGGCCCCACCCTCCCCCTACCCTCTCCGGGAATCGTGGGGCTGAAGACCGGCCACGGGCTGGCCCCCCATCCCCCGGGGTCGCTGTGGAAAAACTGTATGCAATAGTCGCCGCCGCCGCTGCTGCAGCTTAGGTTAGGTTTGAGCATCTAAATTAATTTATCAGGTTAGGCTAGGTTATGTTAGGTTAATTTAATTTATCCAGACCGAGTTGATTGCGATAGTCTACACATTCAACCCGGTCTGAAATTCGATAGTGGCCGTGGGGGAGTACATTTACACCATTCTCGAGCACAAAGACTTTGTCGGATATACAAGACATTGCATTCTTTTCTACTCTAAGAGTATAATTTTTATACTGCAGAGAGCGAATTTCAAGCACTTTTGCTCTCGGCACTAGACTATTATCTACACAGTTTCTGTAGGCACTCATGTTGAAATTGTTTTTTACAAAATGTGTAGGCACCCCTTTACTCTCCTGTTTTACATCTTTGTTGTGAGTTTCTACGCAATAAACTTAGCTGATTTGGGGCCTAACGTTTCACCAACTCGGGTAGAGGGATGCATTCCAGCTAGTGAAATCCATCCGCGAGCTGATGTGTTCTCCATTTTCTAAATCATTTAATAAGTCCCCGGTTTTTATTTTTAACAGCAGATAATCTGTATCCCCATAATAAACTTGAACCTCCCCCTACCTTGGCCATTGTACCTTGCACACATTTTAAAAAAACGACAACATGAGCTTTTTGGAAATTTCCAGTACTGAACTACCTCCCGCTATATTCTTGTTCAGTACCACATTTCTTATCTTTTTGTGTAGAAAAACCATGCTTGCCTCTATGCTCGTGAACGATGTAAAATTGGGGTCTGCAATAATTCGTGCACATTCCGGGGGGTCAGTCACGACGTCACAACGAGATCTGTTCCGTACGCTTTCAAACATTTTGCCAAACGCTGAATTTAGAATGAGCTTGTACATTTCCTTTTCTACTTTACTTTTTGCCCGAGAGCGTTTATCGACAAAGATGTCGATAAACGTCTTCAAATAGGGTTTTTGACTGAATTGCATGACCCTATGTATTTTTGTGATCTTGAAACCATTATTCACCATCCAGCGCAAAAGCACAAGGTGAAAAACGAAATTCTGTTTAGGGTCTAAATCTGCAATCAGTTTCTGCTCGGAGGGGGTCAAGTGCATCCCCATATCATCAGCCAATGATCGATTGTATGGGTCCAGTGAGTCCTTGGTCACTGTTCGATTGATACCGGGGTAAACAAAATCTTTGACAGAATCATGAAGCGCCAATGGAATGTGACCATCAATTTCAAAGAACCATCCTTGTGGCCCATTGTCCACGACGGTGTGAATGTCGGGGATCTCACAAGGATTCTCAAGCCATCTATAGTTTCCACACGGCAAAGAGTAGTGAGACATTGCCGAGGGGTATAACAAGTTCATGTCAAGGAAAACTGCATTTGACTTTACACCAGTTTTGCCCGCTTGGATCTGTTGTCAAAACGCGATCTCCATGAAAAACATACCACCCCCCCTCATTGACCTTTCTACAAAAAGGTGTTGATCTACATCAGTGATCAACCCTATTTCTTCCCTACTAATTTTAAAATCAAGTCCATCACCAAATGTGGTGAGGAAAAATAATACCCTATATCTAATCCAAACTCTGAATAGATTTGGTCTGTGGTTTTGCAGAGAATATCGAACGGAGTTAAAACGTCACTGGCCAAGTACAGTCTACAATAATCCCACCCATTTTTACAATTACCCTTTGCCCAGACCCTCTTGGCAAATTCGTATTCCTCGGCAGTGCATTCACTGTTGGTGAGTAAATTATAGAAAGCTTCAATTGGAGGTAAGTTTCACCTCACTTAACCGAGCACCAGAACAGTAATAGTCGTAAGCATATACACCTTTACAGGTCAGTAGGTCATACATTTCACTCTCTGGAAGGTGCTGTTAAGCAAAGGCAAACTATCAAAATTGTCGCTCTTCTGCACTTGAATCAATTGACTCAATGCCTTGGGGAAAAAACTAAAAGAATCTAAAAACCTGATTTTATTCCAACACGTACGCCCTGTTATTCACTACCTGCCATTTCAACTCGAGAAGCACCAGCTTTTCGGGTGATTTGGGGATAATATTATAGGTAAATGAATTGTTTACCCATGGACTATCTACTACCCCTCCCTCCCTGTGCATACGTGCCAAAGCCGGTAAAATAAATTTTAAATCATAATTTGCGTTGTGAATGAAAACCGGTATAAAAACTGCTGGCTTATATTCACATTGCATGATTGATGTGCAACCCCTCTAAAATTACTACCTCCAGATGATATTTCCTGCCACAAGTGATTGTGGTCTCTGAATTTCCCCTTCCCCCCTCTTTTCCCCCTAGTTTCCTTCCCAACAACAAACCCAGCATATTTTTTTATTTCTAATCGCTAGACGTTCCTCAGTGGACAACAACATTGGGTAATGGGTATTCCTCAAACGAGAAATAGCTCCATTTGCGATTCCAATTAATTTAGTCAGTGCCTTGATCATGCACTCGTCCTCATCCAACGTTTCGACTATTTCTAACAACTGCATAGTGTTAGAGTTGTCTCTTTGCGCGTGAGCATAGGAAACCGCTATGGCCAGATGTTCTTTGATTCGATTCGGAAATCGAGGATCGTTCATATCCACTAGCTTAGCTTCACAATCCAAAGAGAATTTATTGCTTTGGAGGAGGGTATTTTGGAAATTTTTAAATCTTAAAATGGCCCTATCACCCGAAACTGTTTCCACTGACTGATAGCCATGCCGTCTACAATGTTTCATGTGATTCTATAGCTTTAAATCACTATGAAATCGAAACAGGCATGTTGGACAGCAGAAACGTGTCCCATGTGTTTTACCCTCCCCAAAAAGTCTACTGATGTCTGCAATAGGATTGAAATGGCCAATTGCATTGGGTACACTAGGCGGTGTGTATAACAACCAAACCCAGTGCTTCACCAATTCAATTGACGGGCCCCTTACTGGGAACAACACCCCCTTTTTATTAGAGCGAGCCCCATCCTCAAATTCAGTTTCATACTGAAGCACAGCAACGCCGATATTTAATTGGGTATTGGCCCTTTCAAAAATATAAATGGATCTTAGCGTTACTGGGAATTTTCTCTCTAAACAAGTGAAATAAACAGGGGGAAAATCGGACCCCATCTTCCCATGTACAGCCAGTATTCTAAATTTTTCTTTGAAGCGTCACATGCTAGAGGCTCGAAAGCTGATATGAGGAAAGCATATATGAAACATTTTTGACCTGTTTCAAAACAGATTCGCTGAACGCCCTGACAACCCTCTAAATCGGGATGAAATTTTAAAACTCTACTCTTATCCCTATGCCCCCCTCTTAAAATAAAATCATTTTTTAAATTTACAAATATTTACGCTTAAATTTTCAATAAAAAAAACCACAGACCCACTCCCATTCTCGTTATAATTTTCGAGATGCGTAATAATATTGCCTACCCATTGCATGAAAAGTGTTTATTAATTTTATAAATGTTGATAGACCAATAGCATCTCGGTATGTACATAATGATAATAAACTTCACTTTTACCCACATTTAAATAAAATACCTTTAAAACAATTGAAACCGTAATTGAACTCCTACCCCCCCCCCCCCACAACTGAATCTGGTTTTCTAAGAGTGCACGAATTTTATCAACAAATACATGGACAATATCTATAGGGTCAAATATAAAATTCTCCCCCATAAGTGAATTACAGGGGTCCCCAAAAGTTGCAGTGTAGACGACTATTGTATATAATATCGAATTTGACAGCTGCAAGTCTGGAAATGACGTAAATTGTGCATTGTTATCCTCTTGTATATTATCTCCCCCACCCCCATATTGTTCAAAAATAGGGTTGTGAGAATCCATTTCAGTTGTTTGAACTATGTTCGTGTAATCAGTGGGGGGAGGGCTCCCCATTAATTCCCGTGTAAAATCCTCAAAAATTTGCATAGTGTTTGGACTTAGCAAAGGCAAGTTCCCCTGCTCAACTGTCCTAGGTTCTACATTAAAATAATTACTTAAAAAATCATCAATATTTGATGGTATTTTAATGGAGTTTTCATACCATTCGTTATCTGGCGAATTGTCGCAAAACTCCATAGATGCGTCTTCTTCTTCTTCTCCAACTGTTGAGAGGGGGGATGGAGAATATGGAACCAATGCAATCTATAAAAGAAAATAGCTTATTTTCAAAGTGTCTAAATCGCCCTATTTTTAAAATTGGATTATTATTTGCATATGTTCTTAAAAACACGCTTAGTAGCATTTGGTTAATTCACTACTTTATATATCCTGAAAGTTCCACCTTAATTTAAGATATTTACAATCTAAAACATAACATAGTAGGTTTTGATTTTGTTCAAACAATCCCCCCCCCCCAAAAAAAAAAATTCATATTAATACTCTTTGTCTGCTTTGGAAAAAAACATGATTTGAAATGGATAGCCATCTCCTGTCATGATACACAACTTTATTCCGATAGAAAGTTGTTTTTTAAGAAATTTGTAGAAGCAAGATTAAGTATTTGTTTGTATCACAATAGAATTATCTAACCTTACTATGACTAGAATATAGTGCCTTTTTTGGCTTCGCTAACCTAATTTAGCAGGGTGAATGATTGCTTTTCACATGATTCAAAGGGAGAACATTATATTTCCTTCTGGAGAAGAAATCTTTTAATATCTCTGACATACTTTTACTGTGTTGAAAAAAGGCGAAAAGAAAGGCCTAAAAAAGTTGGAAGAAATAGATAGATATTTCTATAACCATGTAGAAACTAGAGGCAAAAACGCTTACATCACCAAATTTCGGCTGCACTTTAGTGCCGGACGGTCCTGGTAGCGCGTGTTGGAGGGCAACCTCATGATCTTTTGTAGGCGGGGCAACTCCCGAGACCCTTGACAAAGTATGATAAGGGGGTGAGAGGTCGGCTACCTCATGATTTTGCGTTGGTGGGGCTGCGGCATTGAAAGCAGCCATCCACTCTCTTTTTAGTTTTCGGCCAGGCTGTATTGGTGCTTGCAAAGATGATACTTGGGCAGACAGCGCTGGTCCGGAATGGATGTGGGTGGCTCTCGATGGACCAGCTATCTCCAGTTGTTGCATTGGAATAGTGCCATTACCCTTAGCTCTCTTTTCAGGAGGAGGCGCGTATTTCTCAAAATTGTCCTTAAAAAGAAGAAAAAATTAAGTATAGAATAATGTCTCTCTGTTACGGAAGAAAGATATTAGTACCCCCCCCCCCTTTTCAGCAAAGCAAAAAGTAAAATTCGCGAGGAAGAAGCAAGGCTTAGAAATCGTAAGTTTTTATTACACAACTTGTGAGAAATAAACCTTGACAATCAGTAGCTCCTATTTTTAAAATTTAGAGAAAAAATTAAATACACTCCTTGTTGGAAATAAAAACCGAAAAGCATAGAAATCCTATTTTTATCTTTTAGAAAAAAATTAAAAACATGCCTAGAGACGCAACGCATGTACTTGCACATTATTCCTCTAGGGACAAAGGTTTATATAATTTAAAATGACGTGCGCTTCAATAAATCTTCTCATAGTAGGTTTGTGTCTTTTTCTTAACCCCCCTTCCCTCATATAAACACTGAGTACTAAAAATGGAAAACAAATACTAGATGAAACTATTTATTATAACTAACACCCATCCCCTCTTGCAATTCAAAGGATTTACTGTCGCTAATTAGACTAAAAAGAAGCATCTTTTACTGAAACCAATATAATGCTTAAGTCCTAATTCACGAGAATTAACAAGCCGGACGCGGACTTGATGAGTGCCAATAATTATCACTATTTAAATCTTAGCGGCTTAATGTCATAATGGTTGACGGAAGTAAGTTGTCACTTTTAGCTAGAAATACAGAAAACATGAATTTATCGAAAAAAAGAGTTATTTCCAATGAAAGAATTAAAATCGTTAACGGGGTGGGGGGTTTACATGGTAAAAAGAGCGTGTTTTACTTTTTCTATCGACTATAAACATCGCATAGTGGAGTTTGTATTGGGGGAGAGGGGGGGTATACCCTGAATTTGAATATAATGGAGGAGGACTATGTAAAATTATTTTATTTGGAAATAAACTAAGAAAACCTACTAAATAGATCTCACCTTATAAATCGATGTAGCCAAAGTTTCTAAGTCCAAAGTATTCATTGTTTGCTCCATTGTGTCGTGAAACGATATGATAATTTAACCACAACGCATGTCCGTTATATTTAAAAATCTCAAGGTTGAACTGCAATGTAATGGGAAACCTTACGTAACTCCCTGATTGGCTTAGATCGAGAGACGTGATATTGTTCCCGTTAGCGGATCAATAACATTTGGAAACAACAAACGAATTGACCTAGAAAGAGGTGTCATTGACCCTGTCCCGTTAGAGTCGATAATCCAGCAAAGTTGATGTGAACTTGTTGACATCCAAGAAAACAACAAACAAATTGACCTTGAAAGAGATGTCATTGACCCTGTCCCGTTAGAGTCGATAATCCAATAACTGTTGATGTGAACTTATGTTGACATCCAAGAAAACAACAAACAAATTGACCTTGAAAGAGGTGTCATTGACCCTGTCCCGTTAGAGTCGATTTTCAGCAACTGTTGATGTGAACTTATGTTGACATCCAAGAAAACAACAAATAAATTGACCTTGAAAGAGGTATAATTGACCCTGTCCCGTTAGAATCGATAATTCCCCGTCGATTCTGTAATCAATTTCTCAGAAATCTGGTCCCCTTTGTGGAATAATACACTTAGATGGATTCTATGCCCATATATGGAGTCCCGTCCGTATGTAATAATGCGTCCCTACGACTACCATTCCATCACTCATAATGTTTTGTCCGTAAGCTTCACAGATCTCACGATGAGTATCGATCGGTTTTTACGCCTTTAGCACTAAGAAATCGTATAACAGCCCATACTTCACAATCGGCGGGACTCACGATTATCGGAGGCATCTTAAACACTCAGTAAACAACGTATCAAACAGTTCGTGGTAACGAACTGTAAGTAAGGAGCGACCCGGCTCAATGGTAACCGAAACTCTAGAAAATGGGATTTTAATACCAATAGATACATACAAAGAATCAGATTTTAATGCTGATTTTAAATATATACGTTTCATCAAGTTTAATCTAACCCTTCAAAAAATACGCGCCTGAGAAAATTTGGCTGATTTTCGAAAGAAGGGTGAAAACCCCTTAAAATTTTTAGAACCTAAATGAAAATCACACCATAATATTCAGCGTATTAGAGAAGTCTACTGTAGAGGTTTCAAGCTCCTATCTACAAAAATTTGGAATTTTCCATTTTTTGCCAGAAGAAAGATCACATATGCGTGTTTATTTGGTTTTTTCCCAGGGGTGATCGTATTGACACAGTGGTTCTAGAATATCTTAGGAGGGCTCATTGGAACGGAAATTAAAAGTTCTAGTGCCCTTTTTAAGTGACCAAAAAAAATGGAGGGCAACTAGGCCCCCTTCCACGCTCATTTTTTCCCAAAGTCACCCGATCAAAATTTTGAGATAGTCATTTTGTTTAGTATGGTCGAAAATGTGATAACTATGTCTTTTTAGATGACTTAATCCCACAAAGCCCCCGGGGAGAGGGCTGAAAGCTATGAACTTTACCCAGTGTTAACATATAACATTGGTTATTGGGAAGTATACCGACGTTTTCAGGGGGGATTTTTTCTGGTAGTGGGGGGTAGATGGGTCGGGGGCTATGTGGGATGATCTTCCCATGAAAGAAGTTTTCATGGGGAAGGGACATCATGGGGGTGCCGGATTTCCCAGCATTGTTTAAAAAAAATCAGAAATTAAATATAAAAACAAGTTTTTCAACTGAAAGTAAGGAGCAACATCAAAACTTAAAACGAACAGAAAATATTAGCTATATGATTGGGTTCACCCCCCTAGTCAATACCTCGCTCTTTAAGCCAAAATTTTTTTAGTACTTTCATAAGAGCTATTTAGTCTAATTAACTTCCAATTATTTAGTGTATTTGGTCTTTGTGATTAAGGGGTCATTTTTAAAGAATTGGAACAAAATTCGAACTTTAGCTTAAAGAGCAAGGTATTGACTAGGGGGCGAACCCCCTAATATACGTATTAAAAATATATGAATATAGAAGTTCGTTACGTAAGTTAATTCGTAAGTTACGTATATTTATTACTAATAAAAACGTTCGTAAATAAAATTAAACAAGTTTCGAGAAAGCCATTTAACCAAATAAAAGTAAAATTAATATGCAAATTTTGTTTTAATTATTCATGTACGGTGAGCCAAAATCAAAACCTATAAAATTTTGTTTTAATTGCAAATTTTGTCTTAATTAACTTTAACTAAAATGACATCATCAGGTTCAGCTTATCAAAGAACACTATTAAAGAAGTTTCAAACTCCTATCTGCAAAAATGTAGAATTTTGCATTTTTAATTAACTTTAAAGAAAATCACACCATCACATTCAGCTTATCAGAGAACCCTATTAAAGAAGTTTCACGCTCCTATCTGCAAAAATATGGAAATTTGCATTTTTTGCTCGAAAAAAGACCACGATGCGTTTTTTTCTTTCAGGGGTGATCGTTTCGACCCAGTGGTCATAGAATATTGTGAGAGGGCTCATTCAAACGGAAATTAAAAGTTCTAGTGCTCTTTTTAAGTGACCAAAAAACTGGAGGGCAGCTAGACCCCCTCCCACGCTCATTTTTTCCCAAAGTCACTTGATTGAAATTTTGAGATAGCCATTTGTTTCAGCATAGTCGAAAAATGTAAAAACTCTGTCTCTAAGGATAACTTAACCCACCAGAGTCCCAAAGGGAAGGGCTGCAAGTTTCGGACTTTGCCCATTGTTTACATATAGTATAGGTTATTGCAAAGCATACAGACATTTTCCGGGGGAATTTTTTTTGGTAGGGGGGCTGGAGGAGGGGTTTACATGGGAGGATCTTTCCATAGAGGGATTTTGCATGGGGAAAGGGATTTTAATGAAGGGGGTACCAGATTTCCCAGCATTATTTAAAAAACGATCAGAAATTAAATTAAAAAAAAACGTTTCTTCAACTGAAAATAAGGAATAACATGAAAAACTTATACTAACAGAAATTATTACACATATTAGAGGGTTCGCCCTGTCGTCAATACCTCTCTCTTTACGCTAAAGTTTTTCTTAGTGCTTTCAAAAGACCTATTTATTCTAATTAAACGGCCTTTCTGATTTTCAAACTGTTCGTGGTAACGAACTGTAAGTAAGGAGCGACACGGCTCAATGGTAACCGAAACTCTAAAAAATAGAATTTTGATACTAATAGATACATCAAAAAATCAGATTTTAATGCTGATTTCAAATATATAAGTTTCATCAATTTACCCATCAAAAGTTACGCGCCTGAGAAAATTTGGCTGATTTTATAAAAAAGGAGGAAAGACCCCCTAAAAGCTATAGAACCTTAATGAAAATTACACCATCATATTCAGCGTATCAGAGAACTCTACTGTAGAGGTTTCAGGCACCTATTTACAAAAATGTGGAATTTTACATTTTTTGCCAAAAGAAAGATCACGGATGCTTGTTTATTTGTTTTTTTGTTTTTCGTTTTTTTCAGGGGTGATCGTATCGACCCAGTGGTCCTTGAATATCGTGGAAGGGCTCATCGGAACGGAAATTAAAAGTTCCAGTTCCCTTTTTAAGTGACCGAAAAAAATGAAGGGCAACTAGGCCCCCTCCCACGCTCATTTTTTCCCAAAGTCACCCGATCAAAATTTTGAGATAGCCATTTTGTTCAGCATGGTCGAAAATATGATAACTATGTCTTTTAGGATGCCTTAATTCCCCTGAAGTCCCCGGGGGGAGGGCTGAAATTTATGAACTTTACCCAATGTTATCATATAGTATTCGTTATTGGGAAGTATACAGATATTTTCAGGGGGACTTTTTCTGGTAGGTGGGGGGCAGGATCTTTCCATGAAGGAAGTTTTCATGGGGGAAGGGACTTTGCTATGAAGGGGGTGAAGGATTTCCCAGCATTATTAAAGAAATAGATCAGAAATTAAATAAGGAAACAAGTTTTTCAACTGAAAGTAAGGAGCAACATCAAAACTTAAAACGAACAGAAAATATTACGTATATGATTGGGTTCACCCCTAGTCAATACCTCGCTCTTGAAGCCAAAGATTTTTTAGTACTTTCATTAGAGCTATTTATTCTAATTAACGGCCTTTGTGATAAAGGGTAATTTTTAAAGAAATGGAACAAAACTCAAACTTTGGGCTAAAGAGCAAGGTATTGACTAGGGGGCGAACCCCCTAATATACGTATTAAAAATCTATGAATATAGAAGCTCGTTAAGTAAGTTACTTCGTAAGTTACTTATATTTATTACTAATAAAAACGTTCGTTAATAAAATTAAACAAGTTTTGAGAAAGCTATTTAACCAAATAAGAGTAAAATTAATATGCAAATTTTGTTTTAATTATTCATATACGGTGAGCCAAAATCAAAACCTGCATTAATTCAAAAACGTTCAAAAATTAAATAAAAAAAAAGTTTTTTTAACTGAAAGTAAGTAACGACGGTAAAACTTAAAACGAACAGAAATTATTCTGTATATGAAAGGGGCTGTCCCCTCCTCAACGCCTCGTTCTTTACGCTAAAGTTTGACTTTTTCACAACTCTATTTTCTTTAATCAATAAAAACAATATATATATATATATATATATATATATATAATATATATATATATATATATATATATAATATATATATATATATATATATATATATATATATATATATATATATATATATATATATATATATATATATATATATATAATATATATATATATATATATATATATATATATATATATATATATTATATATATATATATATATATATATATATATATATATATATATATATATATATATATATATATATATATATATATTCACTTATCTAGGTAGTGTCTTAAGTAAGGAAGGTTTTTGCTGTGAAAATTTAATATGTAGAATAGTCAAGGCTATTCAAGTATCTTTCCTCAGATCATTTGTTTTAGAAGAACAGGAAGATAAACTTCTTTTCCTTCCAACGATTAATTCAGTCCATATTTTTGATTTTCAAAAGTATTGTAGGTATTGATGACCTTATCCGTGAAAAATCCAAAACCTGATCATCATCTCTATCATTTTCAATTTGTTTGGTTCATTACACCCCGGCTTATCTTTCTTCATTATGAAAAACATATCGTTGAATCTTTGTTTTTTTAAAAAGATATGGGGCGCGCGGCAGGCTTCTGTATATAGATTCTCACTGTTACTTATCTTCTAAACGCAGACAATTTAAGCTTTTTCTTGATGTCATGACGTCCAAATGGATCTTAAATTAGAAGTGGTGCCTTTGTAAAGTTATATTTTTTTTATTGGACCTTTAACTTTTGCCTCGGCTTGTCTTTTGTCATTATGAAAAGCATTATGAAAAGTAATTATGTCATATCGCCGAAACTTTGTTTCCTTTAATTTTTCAGGTGGTGGCACAAAATCTTTTTTCTTCCAACAATTTATCTATTTTGGGTTTTGATTTTTTTTAAGGTATTGAAGGCATTGACGACCACCTTTGTTTCCTTTGTTTTGTCATTATGACATCAAGACCTGTCATTATGACACCTTTGTTTTTTCATTATGAAAGACATGTTGCCGAACTTTCGTTTCTTTTATTTGTTCAGGTTTGTGACAAAAACTTAGTTTTCTTCCAACGATTTACCTAGTTCGAGTTTCAAATGTGTGGTAGGTTTTGTTGACCTTATCAATGTGAAAATCCAAAACCCAATCATCATCGCTAACATTTTCAATTTGATTGCTTCATAATACCTCGGCTTATCCATCATTATGAAATACATATCGCCGAACCTTTGTTTTTTTAACAAAAGTATGTTAGGCATTGATGACCTTATCCATGTCAAAATCCCAAACCCAATCATCATCTCTATCATTTTATATTTTGACAGGTTTTGATCCTGGCTGTCCAGGTTGATTTTCATATAGTCGCTGCTCTAAATTTTCATTTTTGACTTCCTCACTTGTTCGGTGTCGTATGTCTTCTAACCGCTTGTGTCTTTGTTATTCATTTTCATTTCTAACACACTCTTATTATCGTTTTTGCATATCTTCGAACCGCCCGTGTCTTTGCTCTTCATTGCCATTTTGACACCTTTTTGGATTTTGATTACTTAATACAATATTGCAATGGCCTTTACTTTAGCTGTCCGTGTTGGTGTTGTCGCAGTTGATGGTCCAGGTTGTCCAGTTTCATATTTTATCACGTTTAATAGTTCAGATATTGGTTCCAAAGAATCAAAGAATCAGCATTTATAGTAACTGCAACTACAAATTTTCGTTTTTCGGGCCTTCCAAAAGACATTATATTAAATAAGTAACTGTTGCGTTGGAAACTCAACAATTTTATTTATGCTATGCATGACCTCATATAAGAAAATACTTATATGATGCCATATATGATGTCATAAGAAATGCTTATATGATGTACTATCATAGTACATGATGTCACTTGCAAAAACAAAATTAAGGCTCTTAATGATTCTTATCTGACTTCTGACCTATCTAGATCTTTTTTTTTATGGGAGAATATCCCAAGATACTAATTTTACCGAAAATACATGGAGCCGTTTTCGAGAACTTACTTAGCTATACAATTATTGCTCACACACACATATATATATATATATATATATATATATATATATATATATATATATATATATATATATATATATATATATATATATATATATATATATATATATATATATATATATATATATATTTATATGTATATATACCAAACAAACAACAGGTTGAATTTATTTAGGGTTCGAATATCATAGGAGGGATTATAAGATAAAGCTCAGAAAACGAGGAGAGGAGAAGGAACTTTTGTGGTTGGGATGGCCTTGGGTGGTTTGGTATTTCAATGAGATACTAATAGCAGCAGCTGAACCGTTCGAAGAAGTAATTATATGTCAGTGTCTTGATATTTTTTGTGGGGTATATAATAGAGTTAAATATGACCTACTTCTAGCTCTAGAGGAGCCAAAAATCTTACCTTTTACTGCTTGTATTAAATAAAAGCCCTAGTCTCTTTGAAAAAATTCAAACTTTGTGCTTCTCATTGCCTTTATTTATTTTCTTACCGCGGTAATTTAGAATAAAGTTTTTTGTTGTTTTAAAACCAATTATTTTATTGTTTAATTTGCCTCCATCTTTTTCTGTACTTTGGTTTTTAGTCTATACTCTGGTATTGCAGTGTTGCTAATGGTCACAATTCCTGTATTTTTTTTTCACGGCAACATTTATTTAGTTTCTCTACTTCCCTATAGGCTCCCAGTTCTTGAAGCTTTTCTGAAAGAAGTAATGAGAATTTCGACAGTGGCTCCTCTATCCTTACCACACTCCGCCTCAGAGGATACATATTTGAATGGCTATGGCGTTATAAAAAAGGTATGATTTCTTTAAAACTTACGAAAAATAGTGTGTTCATATTTTTCTCTTAATGTGAAAGGATTCCCTACATTATATATCAAGATGAATGGTGATTGATCCTTTGACAAAAAAGCCAGATTTGGCTCTAGCCAGATTTGAAAATTCTCTAGCCAGATTTGATGAACTTCATATGAACCTTATAAGACAATATTACCAATTAAACTTATTTTATAAATAGTGTTCTATTAATCCTTATATGTGGAGGATAGTCTTGTTACTGTAGAAATTAAATTAAAAAAACAAGATTTTTAAACTGAAAGTAAGGAGCAACATTAAAACTTAAAACGAGCACAAATTATTCCATGTGTGAAAGGGGCTGTCCCCTCCTCAACGTTTCGCTCTTTACGCTAAAGTTTTTTATTGTACTAAAAAATAGCGTTGTGAGAAAGATTTTAACTTTAGCGTAAAGAGCGAGGCGTTGAGGAGGGGACAGCCCCTATCATATACAGAATTCTTTCTCTTTATTTTAAGTTTTAATGTTGCTCCTTACTTTCAGTAAAAAGAAACATTTTTTTATTTAACTTTTGAACGTTTATGAACTAATGCAGGTTTTCATTTTGGCTCACTGTACATGAATAATTAAAACAATATTTGCATATTAATTTTACTTTTATTTGGTTAAATGGCTTTCTCGAAAATTGTTTATGTTTATTATCGAACATTTTTATTAGTCATAAATATATGTAACTTACGAAATAACTTACGTATCGAACTTCTATATTTCTATATTTTTAATACCTATATTAGGGGGTTCGCCCCCTAGTCAATGCGTCACTCTCTACTCTAAATTTCAACTTTTGTTCTAATTCTTTTTAAATGACCCCTTAATCACAAAGGCCGTTAATTAGAATAAATAGCTCTTATGAAATTACTAAAAAATCATTGGCTTGAAGAGCGAGGTATTGACTAAGGGGTGTACCCAATCATATACTTAATAATTTCTGTTCGTTTTAAGTTTTAATGTTGCTCCTTACTTTCAGTTGAAAAACTTGTTTTTTTTTATTTAATTTCTAATCGTTTTTTTAAATAATGCTGGGAAATCCGGCGCCCCCTTCGTAGCAATGTCCCTTCCCCCATGAAAACTCCCTCCATGGAAAGATCCTCTCACATAACCTCTGAAACCCCCCCCCCCCTACCAGAAAAAATCCCCCCTGAAAACGTCTGTATGTTTCCAGCTAACCAATACTATATGTAAACATTGGGTAAAGTTTATAACTTTCAGCCCTCCCCCCGAGGATAGTTTTGGGGATTAAGTCATCCTAAAAGACGTATTTATTATATTTTCGACCATGCTGAACAAAATAACAATCTCAATATTTTGATCCAGTAACTTTGGGAAAAAGTGAGCTTGGGAGGGGGCCTAGTTGCACTCCATTTTTCGGTCACTTAAAAAAAGCACTAGAACTTTTAATTTCCGTTCGAATGAGCCTTCCCAATCACCCATGGGGAAAAAAAACCCGCATCCGTGATCCTTCTTCTGGCAAAAAACACAAAATTCCACATTTTTGCAGATAGGTGCTTAAAACCTCTACAGTAGGGTTCTCTGATACGCTGAATCTGGTGATCTGATTTTCATTAAGGTTTTATGACTTTTAGGGGGTGTTTCTTCTTTTTTTCAAAAATGAGGTAAATTTTCCAGGCACGTAACTTTTGATGGGCAAGACTAAACTTGATGAAATTTATATATTTGAAATCCGCATTAAATTTTGATTCTTTTGATGTATCCATTGGTATTAAAATTTCGTTTTTTAGAGTTTTGGTTGCTATTGAGCCGGGTCGCTCCTTACTTACAGTTCGCTACCACGAATTGTTTGATCGTGGACAGCAGCGTAATAGCACTGCCTAAATAAAGACCGATACGGTATCAATGCATTAATGTGTTTTTTTTTGTTTTTTTTATCCAGACATATAGGTATGAAAGGAGTTGTCATACAAACTTCGTGAGGAAATAAAAAGTTCTTTTGTCTTTATCTAGATTCAACAGTGATTCGACGACTACTGCCCCCCTCCATCGGCTTTCTAGCAACGTCCCCCTCCCCTCAACCCCAAAGAAAGCTTGTCAAAATTTTAAGGTAAATTTTTGGTTCAAAATTGTCGAAAGGTTCAATAATTATACCTTCGGGGACGGTATGGCCTCCACTTCCATTGGGTTGAGGTCTGTAAATTATGCAAGTTGCTTATTTTTTACACATAGGTTAACAATGTAGCACTGTCGTGCTACTTTGGTTAAAGTAGCACTATTGGTTTAACATACGCTAAAGTAGCACTTCCAGTAAGCGTTGAGGGGAATTTTGGACAAATCAAAAGTCACTATGTGCAATCCGATTGTCAAAAGAGGTATCTGCAATATATTAGGAACGGCTAAGAGTATTGGGTTAAAACTTTCAGGACGTGTTAAGCGGGATGTTGAACCAAATAAAAAGACATTATGTGCCGCCAGGTTATGAAAAGGGCAAGTATTCAATATCTCAGTAACGACTAAGGGCATCAAACTGAAACTTTATGGGCATGTTGAAAGGGATGTTGAACTAAAAAAGACACTATATGCATCTAATTTGCCAGAGGGGCATATATGAACTCTCTCAGGAACAGCTAAGAGTATTGAGTTGAAACTTCAGAGAAGGTTGAGAGGGATGCTGAACTAAAAAATAAGACAGTGTGTGCATTAAGGTTGTCCAAGGGCCGTGCTTGCAGTGCCTTAGAAACGGCTAAAGGTATTAAGTTGAAACTTCCAAAGAATTTCAAGGGGTGAAACTTAACCAAAATACACATCTGCGCTGTCAAAGGTTGTATCTAAAAATATATAAGGGTATTAGTTGTAACTTTCATGGAATGCCGAGGAGGATGCTGAACTAATTAAAAGAACACTATGTCCATTTTGGTTATCAGAACGCTATATCTGAAATATTTTCCACATCCTTTGGACTTGCTTCATGGAACAAAGCGAGTAGCGAAAAACAGTGGCGAGAAATGGCTTTAGTTTGCCCCCTATATGACACGGACTGCGAAAGTGTTAACCCAGATTTGTTCTGGAAACATGTCGCAAGTGTAAAAACACCTACTGAACGCAAGAACTTTTAAAATGTTTTGAAAGTTGTCAAATTTTTCTACTGATTGCCATTTTCAAATGTTGTAGCAGAAACACTCTTTAGTCTGTTAAAATCTATCAAGACAGAAAAGCACAATCGGCTAGCCAGTGTCACCCTTTGCACTACTCTTCAAACGAAGTGCGGACTAAAACGAAAAGGCGGTTACAGCCACATGGTCGCTGACGATTCGCTTAAAAAGCGTTTGAAGCCGGGATAAATCCGACGCAATAGCTTCAGAATGATGGAGATACTGAACGAAATAAAAAGACAATATGTGTCTCCTCGTTGTCAGAATAACATATCTACCAGTTATAGGGAGCAACTAAGGGTCTTAAGCTAAAACTTTCAGGGGATAATGCGGGAATATTTAACAAGCTCAAGAGACACTATATTCATCCAGCTTGGCAAAAGGATGTGTTTCATATATCTCAGGAACAGCCAAAGGTATTAAGTTGCACATTTGTGGGCAGGTTGAGGAGAAAGTTGAACTAAATAAAAAAAAATACGAGCATCCATGGTGTCGAAACGGGGTATCTGCAGTTTCTCCGTAATCACTAAGGGTGTAAATTGAAACTTACAGAGAAATGCAAGGGAGATATTGAACTAAATTGGAAGACACTAGGTGTATCCAGGCTATCAAAGAGTGTATCTGCAATATTTTAGGAATGGCTAAGGGTATTAACTAACTATTTAAGGAGCCCAGCTGAAGCTTTGAGGGTGAACCTCATCTAAAAGCAATTCAGGTTGCCATGATTATTGAAGGTCAGTTATTAGTTTTATTTTTAATAAATTCTTTTTACTACATGAGCCAAAAATCTGTCTATTTGAAAAGGGTAAGCTTTTAAAACAAAAAATAATACGAAACGTGTAATAATAATAAGATCCTTATAAAAAAATGGTCGATCAATGTTCGTCTATATTCGAGGTTGTAACACATAGGGGTCAGGATGGCCCCAGCTCTTTAAATGGGTAAAAATCAAGTATATTTTTAATCTATCTGAAAACAAAATATATTAAGAAAAAATTCTGTCACGATGTTAACAAATTAAAAATTTCTAAGGCTTCCATAAATGAATTTCATTATATATTAAACGGTCAGTCAATTTTCATTCAGTTCTTCTCGGTAATTAAATAAAAAAAACAAGTTTTCTTTTTTAAATGCAAGTAAGGAGCAACATTAAAACTTAAAACGAACAGAAATTATTCCGTTTATGAAAGGGGCTGTCCCCTCCTCAACTCCTGGCTCTTTACGCTAAAGTTTGACTCTTTTTCACAAACTCTATTTTTTAAAACAATAAAAAAAACTTTAGCGTAAAGATCAAGGTGTTGAGGAGGGGAAAGCCCTTTTCATATACGGAATAATTTCTGTTCGTTTTAAGTTTTAAACGTTTTCAGTTACGAAACCTTGTTTCTTTATATTTGATTTCTGAACGTTATTAAATTAATACAGATTTTGATTTTGGGTCATGGTACATGAATAATTAAAACGAAATTTGCATATTAATTTTACTTTTTTCGCTAAATTGCTTTCTCGAAATTTGCTTAATTTTATTTACGAACGTTTTTATTAGTAATAAATCTACGTAAGTTACGAATTAGCTTACGTAACGAACTTATATTTTCGTATATTTTTATTACCTATATTAAGGGGTTCATCCCCTAGTCAATACCTTGCTCTTTACGCTAAAGTTCGAATTTTTCTAGTTCTTCAAGAATGACCTTTTAATCACGAAGGCCGTTAATCAGAATAAATAGCTCTTATGAAAGTACTAAAAAAAACTTTAGCGTAAAGAGCGATGTATTGACTAGGGGGTAAACCCAATCATATACGTAATAGTTTATATTCGTTTTAAGTTTTGATGTTGATAAGTTTTCGGTTGAAAAGTTTTTCAGTTGAAAACTTTTTTTTTTTTTTACTGATCGTTTTTTAAATAATGCTGGGAAATCTGGCACCCCCTTCATAGCAATGTCCCTTCCCCCGTGAAAACTTCCTCCATAGAAAGATTCTCCCACGTAACCCCCTATCCTAAGGCTTCCATAAATGAATTTCATTATATATTAAACGGTCCGTCTATTTTCATTCAGTTCTTCTTAGTAATTACATAAAAAAAACAAGTTTTTTTAACTGCAAGTAAGGAGCGACATTAAAACTTAAAACGAACAGAAATTATTCCGTTTATGAAAGGGGCTGTCCCCTCCTCAACACCTGGCTCTTTACACTAAAGTTTGACTCTTTTTTACAAACTCTATTTTTTAAAACAATAAAAAAAAACTTTAGCGTAAAGATCAAGGTGTTGAAAGGAGGAGAAAGCCCCTTCCATATACGGAATAATTTCTGTTCGTTTTAAGTTTTAAACGTTTTCATTTACAAAATCTTGTTTTTTTTATTTAATTTCTGAACGCTTTTAAATTAATACAGATTTTGATTTTGGGCCATCGTACATGAATAATTAAAACGGAATTTGCATATTAATTTTACTTTTTTTTTCGCTAAATGGCTTTCTCGAAATTTGCTTAATTTTATTTACGAACGTTTTTATTAGTAATAAATATACGTAAGTTACGAATTAGCTTACGTAACGAACTTATTTTTTCGTATATTTTTATTACGTGTATTAAGGGGTTTACCCCCTAGTCAATACCTCGCTCTTTACGCTAAAGTTCGAATTTTTCCAGTTCTTTAAGAATGACCTTTTAATCACAAAGGCCGTTAATCAGAATAAATAGCTCTTATGAAAGTACAAAAAAAACTTTAGCGTAAAGAGTGAGCTATTGACTAGGGTGTGAACCCAACCATATACGCAATAGTTTCTATTCGTTTTAAGTTTTGATGTTGATAAGTTTTCAGTTGAAAACTTGTTTTTTTTTATTTAATTACTGATTGTTTTTTAAATAAGGCTGGGAAATCCGGCATCCCCTTCATAGCAATGTCCCTTCCCCCATGAAAACTTCCTCCATAGAAAGATTCTCCCACGTAAACATCCCTGCTGAAAGCGTCTGTATACTTCCTAATAACCAATAATATATGTTAACATTGGGCAAAGTTCATAACTTGACGCCCTTCCCCGGGGACTGTAGGGGATTAAGTCATCCTCAAAGACATAGTTATTATATTTTTCGACCATGCTGGACAAAATGGCTATCTCAAAATTTTGATCGGGTGACTTTTGGAAAAAATGAGCGTGGGAGGGGTTAGTTCCCCTCCATATATTTTGGTCACTTAAAAAGGTCACTTGAAATTTTAATTTATGTTCGAATGAGCCCTCCGACGGTATTCTAAGACCAATGGGACGATACGATCACCCCTGGGAAAAAAAAAAAACAATTAACATACATCCGTGATCTTTCTTCTGGCAAAAAATACAAAATTCCACATTTTTACAGATAGGAGCTTGAAATCTCTACACTAGGGTTCTCTGATACGGTGGATTTGATGGTGTGACTTTCGTTAAGGTTCTATTATTCGTTTCCCCCTTTAGTCAAAAAAAGGCAAAAAAAAGACGTAACTTCTGATTGATAAGACTAAACTTGATGAAACGTATATATTTGAAATCAGCATAATAACCTAATTCTTTTGGTGTATCTATTGGTATCAAAATTCCTTTTTTGAAAAAATTAAAAGATGAATAAAATTTAATAAAAGCCAAAATTTACAAGAATTAAAACCAAATACCTAACAACCATAAAAGTGAGTCATTCTCCAATATTTACGATTTGCAAAAAATCCAAAAATTATTCACCTTTTAACTTTTTGGTTTTTTCATTGTTTTTTCGCATTCACATTGACTTTCCACGTTTTACTTTGCTGTTTTTTTCTTCGGCACTCTCAGTGATCATATCTTATCGTTTCGCGCTGAAGAAGACAGGCGTTTGTCCCCTCGAAATATTCGCTTTGTTGTTTTTTTTTTATCAGTATTTTCATTTGACCTTTAAAAACTCCATTTTTGCTCGTTATTCTTTCTTGATGTTATGTCTGGCCAATGTGGTTTGACAAATTATCTTCCTGTAGCTCTTTAATTTTCTGTGGAAAACTTCCGTTTTGGATTTGTTATTAATGACTACAAATGAAAGAATTATACATAAGATTTTATAAATAAGTAAAAATAATTTACAAGTGAATCAAATTCACATTGGCTTCTTAAACGGAATTCAAAAAACTCGGTCAGATTTTTTCCTTAAGGAATTGGTAGCTTTCTTAGAAACCTTGGTATTTCTATTGAAATAAATGCACCTAATTAAATTGATTAAATTAAACTTTGGAAATATGAAAAGAAAATGAATTACTATCCATGTTGAAACCCCTGCCCTGGTTCTCTTACGAGGACAGGCTGGGCATAAAAGGTTGAAGCTATTCCGGTGTTGTGAGATGGTCTCTGCTGTCTCACAAGCTCCTCCCTTCGTCCCAATCCCTGAAAGCGTATTTGACGCGCTGGGTGTCCTGAACCCCCCCCCCCAAAAAAAAAAAAAAAAATTGGCATGTCAGTATACATCCTTTTTTTGTTCATATGCTTGTTAAAAAAAATAACATAAATGACTAGTGGAAATACCAAGACACTAAAATGGTTAAAAACTATAAATAAGATTGTTTTAACTAGACCCCGGCGCCGCGCCGATGAGGGAAGACCGGCGGCGGCGGGGCCAAAAACAGCGCGCCACGCCGCGCCGCCGGTAAGATGTCAGCGGCGCGCCGCCGGCGCGATCAATGTTGACCGCAAACATTAATGTTTTCATCAGTCTTTATCAAATCACAGCTTAAATTTACACCAGATTCGAGCCTATTCATGAGTTCAAAAATTCACAAGTCGCTGGCTGGAACTGGTCTTCTTCAATATTCATCAAGAGAAGTAGAAATCTGGTAGAAACGAAATGGCTGTGGCGTTTCAGAACCCTTGCATAATACGAGTAGTTGAAGTATCTATTAGCTATGTATTCTTAACATAAATAATTATCAAAATTAGTAGTTTTTTTCATCGAGCATTACTGCATATAAACTTCAAATACCGTATCACAAAATTCGTCAGTTATCTGGGTAAAAACTTTGAATATAACTTTGAACTTAGAAGCTTAATTGTTTCATAATGCCCTTTGCCTATATCTATTTTGGCACCTTTAAAACAGTTGAAATGGGCGACTTTGATATTGATTGTTTTTTTTTGTTTTTTTTTGCTCTTTTGGATTCCTAAGAAGCCTTCTTGTATTAAAAACTGGTTTTTAATAACAATGTAAAAAAAATGCATTTTAAAGTTTTTTTTTGGCTTCTTTATAGAATATATGTCATGTAGGCTAAGGCTGAACTGCTGCTTTTTCATTGCTTTTGGCTGCTCTTTTGGATATTATTCATTTTTTCTTTTGGGTATTCATTCCAAATTATAAACTGATAAATACCTAATATCAGTCAAATTATAAACTGCATCTAAAAGGAGTAAATTTATCAAATTGAAAAATACATGATGAACACTTCACATGAGAACACTTCAATTACAATGACACAAAAAACACTTAATAGTTTATTCGCTATGAAGAAAAATGAAGTGCCAGCTATTTTCTTAGGTAAAAAATGAAAAGCTCATCCGTTTTAAGTGTAATTAAATGAAATAATATGCAGACTGAAGTAGCTCCAGGAAGATGTTGAAATTTTCATCCTAGTTCGTCACTGTTAATCCAAGCAAAATGTTAGGACACTTAGTATCAGTCATTGAGTTTAAGCTTTGATTTCCAAATGCTCACAAGAATTACCAAATTTAAGAAAGTCGCAACAATAAGTCACCTGTGGTCAAGATACTCAAAGACTCCTCTTTGATCCCCACCCAGACTCAAAGCTTCTGCTATGGTCATTTCCATGGAAATCTCCAAAGAGTTTCATTTTAAAATAGCTTTCAAGCGTAGTTAGGCGTATTTAGACTTTTTTGCTTTTCTTCAAAGCTTTGAAAAAAGTGTTATAATATTCCAAATGTTACATTTGTGCATATTTTTGGTAATCATTTGTGGGGTGATCGAATTTTTTAAACCACTGTAGATACGTAAGAACGTTGCAACATCTAGTACCCTGAGGTCATAAGACTGTCAAAGACTCCTCCTTGAACTTCCCAAATTGAAAGCTTTTATTATGACCTGGCCTTTTAATGTAACTTGGGCACTGGACCAAGGGCGCCATTGTTACTCGAGCGCAACGTTAGGTGGGGATGTCGATATCGCTTTCGTCACACCAATTCGTTTTAGTGTGAATCTACCTGGTACATATGAATGAATGTTTTCAAAGTAAAGCCGTTTCATCAATAGGAAAAAAACGGATTGGACGCATATGTCCGTTTCCCTTTGGACGATAAAACCATGCAAGTGCTGTATCAAGTATAACTCACGAAAATCTTGTTAATTTTGTCAACTTTTCAACTTTTTGGCATCCCTGCTTTCAATAAAAAAAAAATCAAGGTACTATCACTTAAATATAATAACTCCCTATGCCCCCCTTCTGGATACCATCTTGATAGGATACCGTCTCTGCTTTAAATAAAAAAATAATTAACTTATTGACACCCCTGCTTTAAAAAAAATCGAGATATTATCATTTAAATATGATAGCTCAATACCCCCCTCCCCCCTCTGGATACCACCTTGATAGGATGCCGTCTCTGCTTTAAATTAAAAAAAAATCAACTTTTTGGGATCCCTGCTTTCAATAAATAAAATTTCGAGCTATTATCATTTAAATATAATACCCCCCCCTCTGGATACCACCTTGATAGGATACCGTCTCAGCTTTCATTAGAAAAATAATTTACTTAATAAATAACTAGGTCACTATACGGTTCAAACAAACACGCAAAATAACGTTAAACAGCTTAGTGTTCCTTGAAAAAAAATTGAGGGTATAAGTAAAGGGGTACAAAGACAACAACAAAAATGTCGAAATTATTTAGATATACCTCAAATTATTGGAAAACTGAGTGATAGATTCGCCATGGCATTCCATAAGATCCAAAGAATCTAATTAAAAGGGAGCACACACAAAAGCCAAATAAGGCCAGTAGCCTATGAGAAATCGCAAAATACCCAAGACAATGAACAAGTCCTAATGGGGGGCCCTGGGTCTATCAAAATATTTCAATGGTTTCCCAGGGAATTTGATATCATTTTCTTCTGTCTCCACTTTAAATGAAAAAAATAATTATCTTTTTGGCATCCCTGCTTTCAATAAAAAAAATGAGGTAGCCTATTATCATTTAAAAATGATAGCCCCCTATCCCCCCCCCTATAGGCAATAATTTACAATTTATTTATGAATCATATTTTTGGGGTAACTTCCGGTTCAATCTTTAATTCCCCAACCTTGTACATAGCTTAGTCTGTAGCTAAATTTTGTCTCAGCCGAAGGTTGTTTTTCTTTTTTGTTTTTTTTTTGGGGGGGAGGGGGTAAAAATGTTCCAGAAAGAAGATTGTATTTTCTATCAGGCATCCAATCATCGAGTATTAAACATTAAGAAAATCTTATCTAAAAACCGCAAAAAAAATCTGCAAACTTACAATTCAGCTGTAGAAACAATCTGTCGGCTATCAATTTCAAAATCAAACAAAAGGCTGAAGCTGTATAGTAGTGAATGCGTTCTATAATTCTATTCAACTTGAAAATAAAATTCTTGACTACGAATGATGTAAGAAATAGCGATTGGGAAACTGCATTCAAAATGATTTAAACTCATTTGATAAAGACGATACTTTTTTGTCAACATATGAAGATCTGTGTATATTGCAATATTTGTAATAGGATATTGCATCTGTCTGGTTTTTATGCAAAGTAACAAAAGAGACGAAAATTAATGAACAAGATAGTAGTGAAGAATTATGGTATGCAAAGTAATATTTGGCAGGGAAAGTCACTGGTGATAAATCGCCAGGGGTGGCATCGTGAGTGCGTGATTTTCGAGGATTCGGGGAACCAAATTTTTTTCGGGATGACGCATAGATTTTCGGGAAACACCCGAAAATTCGGGGATAGTGCAAGCTCTGCTTGATTTCTAATCAGGAAAATCGAAATACTAAACCATACGAGAAGGAAAAGCTCCGACTTTGCGGTTGACGCAATAAAGAATCGCCGCAAAAATAATTTAAAGTCGACCGAACGCCGCCGCCTCTGCCGGCGGCGGCGTGCCTGCGGTCCGCCGGCGGCGTTACGACACTTCGGCGGCGTTCGACCGGGCCTCTCGTCGGCGGCGTTCGGTCGATCCGCCGGCGCGGCACCGGGGTCTAGTTTTAACAGTTTGCAGACATTGCTTCCATTGAGATAAATTTTTTAAGGATGAAAGTTTTGTGATGGAGTCACTTACCCATTCATTACCCAGTTAATGTCTGATAATATGTATCTTTTTCAAGTAACGCACGAGGCAAACTTTAGTCTTAAGAGCAAGTAGTTCAAGGGGAGGTAACTTACTCTCTTAGTCTGTAATCGTTTCAAACTTAAAGCTGCTCATTACTGCCAAGTGAAGTCTATTAATAGCCTTTTATAGTTCGAAAATTATGTCAAGTACATGATACTAATCAATCATTTTTTATTACTTTCAGCCTAATGTGCAACATAATAGCATATCTAGTGTCCCAAATTCTTTTAGTACGCAAAACTGGCTATAGTCAAATAGTGGCTACTCGGCTCCTAGGAAAACATTCTCTTTGAAATATCATTCGGAGTATGCTGAAAGAGATTTCAGTTGTCAACCCTCATAATTAGTTTCTATATCTTCAAACGTATCTCTTGGGGGAGGGGGGGGGGCAATGCTGCGTGGTGTTGCTGGCTTATAGCGAAGATGTCTTATAAATGTAAATGTCTTCTAAGATCTTACTGCACATACAAGGCACAAACGCAGAAGTATATTTTAGAATAAGGGGTGGTTGGCATAGCTTAAAAAAAAAGAAAAAGAAAAACAACATAAAGTTGGTCAGTAACAAGAAAAATCTAATAAATCATCATAAAACCTCAAAATTGGGGGGAGGGGCTATGGGCGTGAGTTTTCTCTTTCATTTGTTCCTGGATTAAATCCATGAACCTTCGTTACAAATTCAATTGTGATGTGGTTACATTTACTTTAAAAGCTGTTTCATAATGTTTTTTGTTAAACTTTCTTAATAGGTAGGCTCTGATTATTCTTTTTTTGTTACCTGGCCACCTTGTATAGAAGGGTTGCCATATAAATTTCATAAGATGAATAATGTATTGTGCTTGTAGTTTTAAAAATTCATTTTTAATAAGGGATGCATTGCTGTGGCCAATATTCATTCAGTTCATAGAGACCCAGTTCAGTGGAAATGCCCGGAAGATTTTTTACCCGAGCGACATCTTATAAACGATAGAATCTCAAACAATCCTGGTTTCATTCCGTATGGTCTCGGTAAGCACTTTTTTCTATTTAGCTAGCATTTGCAATAACAAAAATTTCTTAGGGAAATTAATGAAATAATCCAACGACCTTCTCTTAGGTTTTATGTTCCCTAATAAACAAAAAATTAAGCAAGAAAACGGGTTTTAATTTTTATAAAGCAGTGAATAAATACAATAAAATAAACACTTAATTAAACAAACACACTCCGAATATTTCGGCCCCATGTCTGGGAGCCTTTCTCAACGGAGAAAAGGGGAGAAAATGAAAAACAAAAAGTGTTCTTTTTTAAAACTTAACTTACATCAAAATAAAACATACTAAACACACGAAGAGAAAGAAAAAACAAAAGAAAAGAAATATAAATAAATTAGTATGAATCAAAACTCACATATTAAATAACACTTCCATGCACTGGTATATAAACAAAATCGAATGTCTATAATGATACACTCGTCTCCTCACAGTATATAAATGGAAATTTATCAAAAATGAAGAATATATTTACAGTTAAACCAAAACAATAAAGGTCAGCTAACTCCCGGCCCATGAGCCCTAATTAAATCTCACAAGTTCATCAACCCAAACATATGAATTATAAATTGAACGGATTCGTTTGGTTGCAAGCCTAGCTGCAGTTCGTTTACATTTCCCAGCATTTAACCCATTCTGACCTTTGTTCATAAGGCCAGCATTCGTTTCAGAACAATTATTAAAATCAGTACTGGTTGAATATCTTACCTGCTTTTTAATTAAACTATTATAAATTGAGTTGATCCTAAATTCCCCTTCATCTCTATTGATACTAATACCCCCATCAATTATCCTTTTTATTTCTATAATTTCCCTGAAGGAGTTAGAAAGATTACTGCAATATTTTGCTTAAAATAGGATTCTCTGTCGTTTTAAAATAGGGAAAAAAAAAGAAAACTTAATCTCACAGAATATAAGGTAAAGATAACTTTTTTAAACTACAGGGTAAACAGTCCCCACATTGTTGTTTTAACCATTTACCACTCTAGGTTCATGTCTCACCCCTGACACCCCTTCTTCATCCACCCTATTTTCTTTTTATTTTTATCAGTATTTACTTTCTTTTAGGAAAACGATCCTGTCCAGGCGAGTACATATCCCAGTACATATACAAAAATACTATCAGAAGAATTTTGGATTGTTTTTCAATTTCACCAATAGGGCCGCTACCTTCACTGGAGCCAATTAGGGGTTTTACACTTTCACCCCAACCTTTCAGTGCCGTATTTTCAAAGATGTGACAACTAGCATTCCAAGACTTGAGAATTGACTATTGAAATTTGGTGTATAAAAGTTTCGTCTCTTATATCCGTCAATAAATAATCGTTTATATTTGTCACCAAAGTTCATAGATTTTACACCTTTACGCTCGTAAAGTGCCTCGCTCTTTACGCTAAAGTTTGACTCTTTCTCACAACTCTACTTTTTAAAGCAATAAAAAACATTAGCGTAAAGAGCGGGGCGTTGAGGAGGAGATATCCCTTTCATATACGGAATAATTTCTGTTCGTTTTAAGTTTTAATGTAGCTCCTTACTTTCAGTTATAAAGAAACCTGGTTTTTTATTTAACAACCAAGTAGTGTCTTTGCTAAAAAGTAACTATTATTTACTGTCGCTTCAAGGAAAATGTGCTGTTGAGGGCTTGGGGCAGGCACATACCACCTTTGTATTTTTTCCATTTAGTTTTCAGCATCCATTATGAAATAATTTCCCAAAATCAGTTTCCAGACATATTGAAAAAAAAAATTTAGGCTTGTATTTTTCATAAATTTTCCAAAATCTCAATCCCCCGAAGGATATCTCATGCCCCCTAAGTCCAAGGATGTAGACACTCTTGCTCCTCCCCCCAATAATAATGCTGGAGCTGCGCCCATGTTTGGATACATGTAGTATATTTTGGTTTAGTTTCATACCTCAAGTTTTCCTAAAAAATAAAACTTAATATCGTATTCTTTTATTAAGACATTGTATATCTATGCTATTCTAACAACCTGGATGTACTTAAACCCTTGTAATTTAATTCAACAGTCACAATAGAAGTAGTAATAGTCTTAGCCCTGAACATATCCACTTTACACCGTCAGGCGTTCTTGGGATTTTGCTCAATCATTTTATTGACAACCGCATGCACATTGTGCTTTTTGATATAGTTTTACAGCAACATAAACCTTCCCTGAAAGTTTATATTTTATACCCTATGCCAGTCCTAGGATATCCCTCCTGGATGTCTTGACAGATTTGATTTATTAAAGTTATAAAAGTAGAAACATTTATATTTTTCAGTAAAGTGCAAATTATGTTCTGGCCTTGGGATGGTATAGGGTTTTGGAGCCCTACTCATGTTATTTTCTGCTCGTTTTGAGTTTGACTCGGTTATTTATGTTCGTTTGGGGTTTCATTTATTTATCGATGCTGATTTGTGGTAGTTTCACGCTTGGTAGATTATTTTGTTTTGTTTTTTTCTCATTTTTGGTTTAATGGGGTTCTTTACTTTTCTTTGAAAACTTATTTTTTGGAAAAAGTTTTTTTAATTAATTTGAACAATGTCATAACGTGATGACATTTGATTATGAAATTTGACGCTTCGCATTGATATTTCAGTTCTAAAGTTTTATCAGTTCTTTCTCAAAGGAAAATTATGTGGTGGGCATGAATGCAGACTTGCAGCTAAATTAAATATAGTCACTTCCTGTTTTCACATATGTTTATCGATATTGGTTTGATTTTCATTGTCTGTAATACTGATGAGCTCATTAAGGAGATAATCAAACACAAGTTTTTTTTTAATTTTGCCCTTTTGTTCAAAAAAGGTAAAATTGTAAAAAAAAAAATTGTGGCAAATTTCAAATAGTCCCTCAACTTCCTTGATCCCTCTCCACTATGAAATTCCGGCTATTTCCCTGTTGCAGTATTGATTAGAAGTTAGCACTAGAAATTTCCTTATTTTCACAAATTTAATCATAAGCCGATCAGTCAAGTCATACCTATGAGATGGGACAGTAGCAAACCACTTTGCCGGCTCGTCACGTTTCTTTCTGCTTTCGCAATTACGAATAATACAAATTGGCACCATTATTCAGTGACTGACAAATATACACTAAATGGGAGGAGCTATTTGTACGCGCCGAGGATGTACGCTGTTTGTACGCATCAGAGCATGATGAAGGAACTTTGAATAAGACCAAAAAGACATAACGTGAATACATTTACTGCTACCACTACTAACAGCAGTAGTGCTATCACTAATACTAATCTTAATACTCCTAATAGTACTTCTATTACTATAACTACTGCTTTTGCCTAAGGCTAAAGGTATTAGAGGACTGCCATACTACTACTGCTACTATTACTGCTACTATTGTACTAAACAAAAATAACTTACTTACATTCAGGTTGTCAAAACAGACAAGGGACAGCCATTTTTTGGAGGGAGAGGGGGGTTAGTTGCCCTTCAATCACTTTCGACTATTAAAGAGGGCACTAGCCCTTTGAATTTCCAATCGAATGAGCTCTTTTTGAAGTTTCTACGACAACGCTTTCTATAAAAATCTTATCTGCCCCTAGGGCATAACGTAAAACCCTTGCCCTGAGGGTTTTGGGGGAGTGTCCTCCTCAAAAACATAGTTTCTACCTGGGAATACCAGGGAATCAACTACGCTGAACAAAATGGCTATGCCAGAATTTTGATTGGATGTGTTTGGGGTAATGGTGGGCGTAGAAGGGGTGTTAGTTGCCTTCTAATCACTTTCGAATATTAAAAAGGGTACAAGCCACTTCAATTTACAATCGAATGAGCCCTTTTAGAAGTTTCTACGACAACTGCTTCGATACGAAGTGCCCTGGTCTAAAGCAAAAAAAAAAATATATAAATAATACATTGTGCCAACATCGTTCTTTACTTAGGCAGCGCTTTTGCGCTGCCTATGATAATAGCTTTAGTAGTAGTATTAACAGTAGAAGTCTCAGTAGTATTGACTGTTTCAACATCCCTCTAAAAAAAAAACTGAAAGTTTCAACCTAGTGGCCCTACGGCTGCTCCAGGGGCTGCTAACATATGCTGTTCCAGGATTTACCTGTTACACTCTTAATAACCTGAATCGACATAGTGTGTTTCAATTTAGTTTCAGATCGTCTCAATATTCTCTGAAAGTCTCACCGTAATACCCTTAGCTTCAGTAATACTACTAGTAGTAGTCGTAATAGTTGTAGCACTTGTAGTAGTAGTTGCAGTGGCAGTAGTAGTATTAGTAAAAGAAGCAGTAGTAGCAGTTGTTATAGTAGTAGTAATACTATGCATTTAGTGCGTTTTGATTAATTCAACTGAATATCCTGGGTAGTTCCTGAGGTTGGTTGATTTGCCCTTTTGACAACCTGCATGCACAGAGTGAGTTTTGATTAAGTTCAACATCCCCCTAAATATTGCTTTAAATTTTCAACTTCGTACTCTCAGCCTTAGTAGTAGTAGTCATAGTAGTAGTAACGCTAGAAGTCTCAGCAGTAGTAGTAGTAGTAGTAGCAGTATGCACAGAATGTCTTTTGGTCAGCTCATTATGCTTCTTTACACACCCTGGAAGTTTCAACTTCATACTCTAAGCCTTTTCTGAGAAACTGCTCATACAACCTTATCGCAACTTGAATGTACATAGAACATTTTGATTTAGTTCAACATCCCCCTAGATAATCATTGAAAATTTTACTTTAATACCTTTAGCCTCAGTAAGAGTAGTTGTTGTAACATTAATAGCGGTAAAATGTTCATAGTGCCTTTTTGTTAGTTCAAAATCCGCCTCAAAACACCCTGAAAGCTTCAACTTAATGTTTTAAGCCGTTCTGTAGATATTACTGATACATTCTTATGGCAATCTACATAATCATAGTGAATTTTGATTTAGCTCACCATTTTCCTAAGTTATCCCTGAAAGCTTCACCTTTATACCCTTAGCTTCAGTAGTGGCAACATTTGTAGCAGTAGCATCAGTAACAGTATACACAAAATCTTTTGTTTATTATCAACATGTTCCTCAACACACACTGGAAGTTTTAACTTAATATCTTAAACAGTTCCTGGGATATTGCTTGATCTTTTGACAACCCATATGCGCATAACATGTTTTGATTTCATTAAAAATCCTCTCAATATTGCCTGAAATTTTCACATTGATAACAACAGCTTTAGTCGTAGTAAATGCACCAGCAGTGATGGTAGCAGCAATGGTATGGGTAGCAGTTGTAGTAACAGTAGCAGTAGCAGAAGTAATAGTAGTAGCATGTAAGTATAGCCGTTAGGTTAGATCAACAGCCTCCACAACAAGCCATGTTAGTTTCAACTTCATACTCCATGTCGTTTCTAAGATATCCTAAGGTCAGCCTTTTAGAGAACCCATATGCACACAATGTGTTTTTATTTAGTTCAACTTCCGCCTCAATATTCCCTGAATTTTTCACCTTTATACATTTTGCCTTAGTAGTGATAGTAGTGACTGTAGTAGCAGCGGGAGTGTTAGTTGTAGTATTTACAGTAGAAGTAGTAGTATTATCAATAGTGGTAACAGTAGCAGCAGTACTACTAGTAGCAGTAGTAGTTTGCACATATTGCCCTTTGATCAGTTTAACATCCCTCTCATCATATCCTGGAAGTTGCAAATTAATACTTTAAGTCGTTTCGAAAGATATTGCTAATACTCCCTTTGGGCAATCAGTATGTTCGTAGGATGCTTTAATTTAGTTCAGCTGCTTCCTCAACATTTCCTGAAATTTTCATTCAGTAGTAGTAGTGGTAGTAGTAGTATTAGTACTAGCTTGCACATATTGCCTTTCCGTGAATAGACCTATTGATCTTAAGTTGTTCCTTTAAGTTTGTCTTTTTAAGTTTTAACGTTGATATTCAAATTCGTTCGAAAAGATTTGGTGAGATATGTAGTAGCTTACAAGAAACACAATATTTTCAAAAGTTTTTAGTCCTAAGCTAGGTAGATAGATTATATATATATATTCATTTGGTTTAGAAAAAAAAATATAATGTTAAATAAAAAACTTTAAGCGTCTTGCACTTTTGCCCAATACCTTGACTTACTTGACTTGAATTAAAGATCCTGCTGGCGGTCCAGCGCAGAGAGAGATGTGACTCTTTGCCTCCATTCCGAATGGTCTTGCGCAAGCGTGGTAAGGCTGTCTCTCCATCTGAGCTGGGGTCTTTCATAGGGGTGCTTCCAGCCATGTTCAGGGGGATCCAGATTAAAAAGTCTGCTGATGGGTGCTTCTGATGGGATGCAAATTAAGTGGCCAAACCACAGTAGGGTTCTTATGGCGAGCTGACGAGAGTGAGGGGTCTGATCTTTTAGTGTCAGCAGTCGGATGCTTGAGACGAAGTCGTACCACTTGACCCCTTCGATTCGTCTAGAAGTTTGTTTAGGCCACATCTATGTCATCGCGAATAGAAGCAGCAGCCAGCCAAGTTTCAGCACTGTAAACAAGGACTTGCGTTATGGTCGTGTTACAGGTCCGCATTTTTGCTTTTCGCCAATGTTGGGCATTGACCACAAGGAACAGCATGATCGACCCATTATAGACTCGGCTTTAGCGATACGCAACTGGACTTCTATTTCAACTGATCCGTTATCCGAGACGGCAGATCCAAGGTAAGTAAGAGACTTGACAGCTTCAATTGTGTACCCTAATACGCTGAATGCTGGTGAGTTGGTGGAACTACCTACCAGGTTAATGGTCATTATTTTTGTTTTCTGCCAGATAATGTATAGTTCTGCTTTCAGGGCCTCTTCCGACAGTGTATTGAGGGCTGCCTCGAGTTCAGCTGCAGAAGCGCATATCAGGGCAATATTATCTGCGAAATCGCAATCGGCTAGGACTCTATCATCATATTTCAGTCCGAATCGAAGCCGATTCGTCGTTCAATCCATGACATAATCTACTACCGTGTTGAAAATTTCAGGAGCAGCAATATAGCCTTGCCGTATACCAGTATCTATTTTGAATAGTGAGCTTCGGTGACCGTTAACCTGGAAAGAGATTTTTTTTTACCAGTGTAGAGTGCCTTGAACAGGCAACAATATTTTTCAGGGAGATCCGTTTGTTGTAGTGTCAGCCAAAGAGAATCACGGTCGACCGAATCAAAAGCTGCTTTAAAGTCAGCAAAGGCAGTATATGCGGTACGCTGGAACTTACGGCCCTTCTCGATGGTCTGGTGAATATTGTATATCTGCTCAGTCATGGATTTATTGGGCATGAAACCTGCTTGCTGAGTCTGGTGCCATTTATGTTTGAACTGGATACTTCTATCAAGCAGCGTCGTGGCGAATAGTTTTTCAGGAACTGACAGGAGAGCGATTCCCTGTAGTTCCAGCAACCGCTTTGGCTATCCTTGCACTTCCATAGAGGAAAAATTATTCCTTTCTTCCATTCTTCAGGTGTAAATTTGCTTGACTAGACGAGGGAGAACAGCATGTGCTTTTCTCCCTCGTTCCGCTTTCAGGGCTTCTTCCGACAGTGTATTGAGGGCTGCCTCGAGTTCAGCTGCACAAGTGCATATCAGGGCAATATTATCTGCGAAGTCGCAATCAGCTAGGACTCTATCATCATATTTCAGTCCGAATCAAAGCCGATTTGTCGTTCAATCCATGACATAATCTACTACCGTGTTGAAAATTTCAGGAGCAGCAATATAGCCTTGCCGTATACCAGTATCTATTTTGAATAGTGAGCTTCGGTGACCGTTAACCTGGACAGAGATTTTTTTTACCAGTGTAGAGCGCCTTGAACAGGCAGCAATATTTTTCAGGGAGATCCGTTTGTTGTAGTGTCAGCCAAAGAGAATCACGGTCGACCGAATCAAAAGCTGCTTTAAAGTCAACAAAGGCAGTATATGCGGTACGCTGGAACTTACGGCCCTTCTCGATGGTCTGGTAAATATTGTATATCTGCTCAGTCGGGGATTTATTGGGCATGAAACCTGCTTGCTGAATCTGGTGCCATTTACGTTTGAACTAGATACTTCTATCAAGCAACGTCATGGCGAATAGTTTTTCAGGAACTAACAGGAGGGTGATTCCTCTATAGTTCCAGCAATTGCTTTGGCTATCCTTGCACTTCCATAGAGGAAAAATTATCCCTTTCTTCCATTCTTCAGGTGTAAATTTGGTTGACTAGACGAGGGAGAACAGCATGTACAGTCGAAATAGCATTGCCGGTCCTCCAAACTTTAGCAGCTCGACGGTGATCATACAGGTTCCTGGTGCCTTGTGTTGTTTGTTGAGTGGACGCAGTTAGGTTGGGATCAAAGTCAATTCTTTTGGCGTTTAGTAGCTTTGCAAAATGCTCCTTCCATAGATCAAGTTTTGCGTTTTCATCCTCTAGCATTTTGCCAGAGATGGATTTAACTGCGCCTACTTTTGTCGGTTTCTCATCGCTAATGTCTCTGACATACTTGAAAAGCGACATGACGTCACCCTTTTTGTGCCGCATCTTCTTGCTCTTCAGCTTTATTATTGACAAACTGTTGCTTATCACGGTGAATAACTATGTTTCTGATCCCGTTCAACCGTCTGTAGGAGGGTATATCCCCGGCCAGCTGGGCCTTCCGGTGCTTTTCAATGATTTTCAAGGATTCTTGCGATGTCCAGGGCTCATTTACAGCTTGAGACTGACTGTGTTAGTGGCAACCTCTTGTATACCGTTTTTTTCTGAATTTCAACTGAGCACTTGTGGTGGAATGCCTCAATTTTTAATTTCTGGGTTTCCAACTTTGGCTGGCGTCGTTCTGAAGGCTGGGCTTTAACACGCAGGCGGAAGTTCACGGCAAGTAGTCTATGGTCAATATTACCTATCTTAGTGCAACGATATGTTCTATAATTTGTAACTGATGAACGCCATCTTTGGTTGACTATGATATAGAGATATAGTCGATCGTCTTTCACGTTCATCCGTCATTATTAAACTACGGCTTTTCACCGATTCCTGGACAAGTAGATATTTTTAGTGAGCAATATAATACAACAGCTACCATGTAAGGGGTAAAAAAACGAATTTGGCTTTGTTTGTTTTTTACATTTTAGCTTTTGCAAAAAATGGAACAAATAACCTTAATTCTAGACATTTTTTGGATCTTGGAACTAAATTCATGTTTTTCTTTTCGCTTTACTTGTTTTTTTTTACAAATATTCGGAGGGTGTAAAGGGGGAGGCTTTGAATTAGCTGGGGCAAAGGAGGAGCTTGCGTAGCTGTGTTGGCCTCAAACGGCTTGGTGCTTCAGTAAGCTGTTAGTTGTAGTAGCAATTGTATAACTTATGTACACGTAAATTCATGTTGTACGAACCTTTAAGGCGTCTACACAAGTAAAGCCTAGGCTATCTTGGGGAAATATGGGCATATCAATTCGGCTAGTTGATTTTAAGCTAATGGGCCACTGGGGTAAGGATCTGCTTTCTTTGATTTCTCCAAAATTTGAACTTACAAAAAGACAAGCATGCAGTAGCTTCTAGGTCACATAAAGTCGCACTACGCTATATGCTGCTGGTGACTTTTCTTGTCGACATTAGCACCCGTTTCAACACTTATAAGTTGCCCATACTTTTTGCCCATAATTCGTACGAAGGAAAATTTCCAAAAACTCTGACACCCATACATGTCCTTTGAAGTGAAAAAATCTGGTAAATACAATAAGTGGATGAAATTCCATAAGATGTGAAACATATGCTTTGATTTTGGGCAAGACAATATATTTTTGCCCAGAAAATTTGAAAAAAAAAATTAGATTTTATTAAGAGAAGTCTTTCTAAACAATTCATACCGATAGATCGGACGACAAAAGCTTGCGTCAAGCGCAAGGAGCAATCTGCAGAAATTGTGCTGTTTTTTGTTGTTGCTTTTTTTCTCAAACCTTTTGTGGATGATATGAAGCTATCTTGACATTTTTTCAAAAGGGTACAAAAGGCTTGCTAAATAGTATGCGTAAACTTCATTATGAAATTTGATTAAATGATTTAAAAAAGCTTTTAGTCGAAGATTTAATTCAAAATAGTTTTGAAATTCGTAATGATGACATTAGTAAAAAAAAAAATTAAAAAGTTTAAATAGTCATCCTGCTGTGAGGCTATGACTTATAGCCCTGGATAATCTAAGTTGGAATTACTCTTTTAATGTTGCTTGTTCTCGTCGTCAGTTGTGACAATTCATGGAGATTAAATGGGTGTATTTTTCAAAACATGGATGAGGAATTGTGTCATTTTTTTCAAAATTTTCAACGAAAGTCTCGAGAAAAAAACGTAATATTTCAATTAAAATAAAGGGGGTGAGGAAAAAGAATTTCAAAGGGACAAATGGCCCCCATATACCCTCGTAATGAGTTTTCCTGAAATATGTTATTTTGAATTTTCCTAGAATAAATATTTAATAAAAGTGTCTTGTTAAAGGTATGCCCACATACACCACAATAAAAAATTCCAAATTTCGTAACTTCTGAAAATAATCTCAGACCATCTTTTACACAAAGGGAAACACTACTCAGGCCTACCTCCCTAGTCGTGGGAAAGTTCATTGTATACTTGCATCTATTGCAGTCACACTATTCAGCTTGGCAACTTTCAGACGTCTTTTCTTTCTTGAGGAGCTTACAGTGGAGCCTTTACCCGGGGAGCTTACGGTTAAACACATTCCAACATAAATTGTGATCTTTAAGTGTCAGGCAAGGCAAAAATGCCTGGCCCTGCTGAAAGCAGCAAGTAGCTTATTGTCAGGAGCGTAGTTCGAGCATTTATTTTGGGAAACGAGGGTCAAGAAGGGTCCATATCCAAACAGTCATGGGCTATATAGTAATTTTCAGCCGAATCATGGGGGGGGGGGGGCAACTGGCCCCCTTGCTCTCCCCTCCCCACCCAAAAGAAAATAGACGCCCCAGCTTAAAGTGGAAGCCATGGCACTCTTAGGGAAACTTAAACACATTGGAAGATGCTTCCAAAGTTCTGGAAACAGTTTTCTAATTTACAGTTGGCTTAAGATAAAGTCAGAGACAAAGGCTACACAAAGTGGGTTATTCTAAAGAGAGTTTTACGGCTTACTCTAATTTTTTCAAGCCTTCACTCTCTGCCGCTTCCCTTAAGTTCCACCTACCTTTAAATCCTTACTTATGACCTCTTCCCATTCCATTCGGGGGTTGACCTTCATTTCGTTTCGCCCCAGAAGAATGGCCAAAAAGCCCAATCGTAGAGAGTCTGTCATATTTCGTCTGTGAAACGTCACCTTTCTCTTAACAATCCGTTCATTACACTCCAAGAAAAAGTGAAGTAGCTAGGGTGGGAGGGCAGAGTGGTGACAATTCAAGGAGATTAGGAGGGTTGTATTTTTTTCCTAACATGGGGGAGAAATTAAGTTGATTTTTACAATTTTTCAACGAAAATTTCGGAAAGAAACGCAATATTTCAATTAAAATAAAGGGGGCGAGGAAAAGAATCTTTAATTGGACAAATGGCCCCCATAGCCCCTCATATTGAATTTTCTACAGAAATTTTACTTTAAATTTTCCTAGAATAAATATTTAGTAAAAGCGTCCAATTAAACGAACTTCCGAACTCCTATTTCCGAACTTCCAAAAAAATCTCAGACTTTCTTTTACAAAAAGGGAAGTGGGAAAGGGTGTAGGAGGGAGCCGAACGGAATTTTATTCTTATATTGTCGTCGTAATCATAGGGGGGCAATTTCTCCAGGTGGTAAAAACCTTATTTACGATTCTGCCTTGAAAGCAGGATTAAGCCACATTTTTTGTACAGCATATTTTTTTCTTATATCAATTGTCAAATGATATTCTGAACATTAGATGTTCTAGGGTCTAATAGTTAAGAAATGTAGAACATTAAAAGCTGAAAATAGGGTTACGAATATAAAGTTTTGTTAAACGAACAAATAAACTTTCAAATGGGGATAAATCCATTTATTTAGACAGTGAAAAAACAGGTACAAAAGTCCAAATATTTCGGTCACATATACAGCGACCGTCTTCAGTAGAAATACTGTATTTCAGTATTTCTACTGAAGACGGTCGCTGTATATGTGACCGAAATATTTGGACTTTTGTACCTGTTTTTTCACTGTCTAAATAAATGGATTTATCCCCATTTGAAAGTTTATTTGTTCGTCTTAGAACGGCAGTGTGGTCTAAGAAAACAACACCTAATTTAAAGGTGTTACGTCGAAAAAAAAAGTTTTATTACGACGACAAAAAACAAATAGTTGTGTATTTTAGGAATATTTGATAGTTTCATAGTATATATATGCTGGGACCATAGATGGCCACAGAAGGATGGCCAAAAAGCCCAGTCGTAGAGAGTCGGTCATGTTTCATTCGTAAAACGCCACCTACTCTCTTGACCACCTGCTCTTTATAGCCCTAGAAATAGTGGCATAGTTAGAGGAACTTCTAGTAGGGAGCCAAACTTAGTAATATTTTTTTCTTATATTGTGGTAGTGATGGCAAGGAGGGGGGACTGCAATTTTTTATCGGTGCTGAAAACCTTATCTACGACTCTGCCTAGAAAGCGGGATCGAACCACATTTTTTGTACAACATGATGTTTATATACCATTTGTCAAACGATGTTCTGAATATTAGATGTTCCAGGGTTTAACAGCTAAGGAATACAGAATATGGGAAGCTAAATATAGGTTTAAGAATATATATTTTTGTAACGTTGCCAATAAACAATTATTTTGGTATTTTACAAGATTTGATAGTTTTACTGTAAATGTAATTTTTTCTCGGCAGGTACTCGGAGGATAAGGGTAAGTAACCCTGTTTAAGTTTTTCTTTCAGTAAATGATGGGCTACCTCAATTTTTCCAGCCTTTTTCAAACCCAACGGCAATAGCATTGGAAGACGCAATTAATATTGAAAATGATTTGACTGAGTAGCTGATTATGGCTGTTCAGTTCATTAAAATTAAATTACTCACGAAAAAAGCGAAAAGGAACTATAAATGTAGCTTTGATCCGGAAATCATGGGAGTAAATCATCCTACTGATTCATCTCAACCACACTCTTTCACCTTTGAATATTTTGCCCGTAAATGTTGGGCGACTTTAAAATCTTGTGTGAACAAAACGGCAATTTAAATTACTCATTGATATGGTTGACGAATGAATTTCAATTGCAGCAATTTTTCAAGTGAACCAAGGGTGAATAATAAAAAAAATAAAAAATAAAAAACATCGAATATATAAGTTTATTCAAGACTATTTGAACTCACAGAACAAAACTAATAAAATAAATGACCCCAACTAAAACTCAAATCTTAGAACATGACGAAACCGGTGCAGTAAAAGTCCAAGAAAAGCTTGCTAATATTTTTTTCAGGCAATAAATCAAACTTCTACTTGAGAGAGACACTTATTCTGCCTTCTCCAAAGTTTCTTTCTTTCTTCCTTTGTCAATTGGGAATCATCTATTTTCAGTGAACTGCAAAGTCGCTTTACTTTTTTTGGCAATGGCCGATTTTCAACATAAGTTTCGTAAGCCGATTCTAATAGCTTATTCTTCAGTTGGCGCTGCTCTTCAGTCAGGTCTTTTCCACTTTTTAGTGCCGTTGCATCAGTTGCGTCAACATCACTATTTCTAATTGACTCAGAGTCCGGAACATATTGCTGCCATGGACCAAGGAATATCTCTCCTGCTGGTCGGAAAACAAATCTTCTCTTACATTGCCCGTATACACATGACATTCCACGTGGACAGTCCTGGGTGTAAGTACATTTAACTCTTCCTGCTATCTCCTGGCCGCTTTGCGGTATGCTGTAGCTTGAAGAGGCCGAAACTATAAAAAAAATTGCTTTTTTAGTGCAGTGACACATGCCTCCGTGGATCTAATGTTGGGACAACAGCTTGGAAAATCAGGACCCCAGAAATTTAAGTGTATCTAAAATTGAGTTTTTCGATTGCTACTTTTAGTAATTAGAAAAATCATTAAGGTTTAGGTCACATAGTAATACATCCAATGGGTACTTATTGGATGATGGCTTACAAAAATTGTCTTGTCACAACACTTAGCTCTTTCATACAGATTGAAGAAAATATATTAGTACGATCAACTTCTATAAATAAATTAAAGGAGACAAAAAGAAAGATAGGGAACAAATGTTCGATTGTGAATTACTTTCATGTCCCTTGCCTCAAGAGCCAGAAATGTAAAGCCATACGGATAAATAATTTATGTGTTGTGTAAAGTATTAATGGCTTCTATAAATGAGAAAAATGCAGTAAAAATTAACCTGTCAGAGGTGAAACCTAATTTATTACATCTCCTAGGATAGCGGAATGTCAAGAAGCAATCCAATCTTTATGGTTTCTTCCCAACCTCTCAGCCGAGGGCAGAGCATCAGAAGATTAGGAATGTGGCCACGCGGACCTTGTTGATCCGTAAGTGAAAATCATTTTGTTATTCTTTTGTCCACACTTTAAATGCCTTTGGGGCATGAGAAGAAAACTGGTATTCACATTTTAAATTCCAGAGGCCACCAGTCTGGGTACCAAAGATCCTAGTTTAGGGAGAACCCATTATTTTTCTTCGTTGAGCAAAATATATTTTTTGAACGGAGGAAAATTATTTCTCATGCATAGCGGTTCATTTGTTATGAACTATTAGTTTCATTGTCTTTCTGCATTTCCAACTATTTAAAATTCTGGAATTTCTAAATTCCAGCCTATTATTTGAAATACGGTCAGTCAGCCGGATACCCAGAATAATCCTTAAGCAATTTCTCTGGAAAACATCTAGCAAATCTTCATCTGCTTTTCGGAGGGCCCATGCTTCAGAGCCATATTTGACCACTGTCAACGCTGAGGCTTCTAATATTCTAATCTTGGTTTGCATACTTATCTTCCTATTCTTCCAAACTTTTTTTTAACTGTAAAAACACCTTGAGCCTTGCCTATTCTACTTTTAACATCTTCACTGCTCCCACCATCTTTACTTATTTATTAAATAAAAAAAAACAAGTTTTTTAACTGAAAGTAAGGAACGACGTTAAAACTTAAAACGAACAGAAATTATTTCGTATATGAAAGGGGCTGTCCCCTCTCAACGCCTGGCTCTTTACGCTAAAGCTTTTTATTGTTTAAAAAAATAGAGTTGTGAGGAAGTCAACTTTAGTGTAAAGAGCGAGGCGCTGAGGAGGGGACAGCCCCTTTCATATGCGGAATAATTTCTGTTCGTTTTAAGCTTTAACGTCGTTCCTTACTTTCAGTTAAAAAAAACTTGTTTTTTTATTTAATTTTTGAACGTTTTTGAATTAATGCAGGTTTTGATTTTGGCTCACCGTACATGAATAACTAAAACAAAATTTGCATATCAATTTTACTTTTATTTGGTTAAATGGCTTTCAAACTTGTATAATTTTATTTACGAACGTTTTTATTAGTAATAAATATAAGTAACTTACGAATTAACTTACGTAACGAACTTCTATATTCATATATTTTTAATACGTATATTTTCGGGCTCGTCCCCTAGTCAATACCTCACTCTTTAAGCTAAAGTTCGAATTTTGTTCCAATTCCTTAAAAATGACCCCTTAATCACAAAGGCCGTTATTTAGAATAAATAGCTCTTACGAAAGTACTAAAAAATCTTTGGCTTAAATAGCGAGGCATTGACTAGGGGGTGAACCCAATCATACACGTAATATATTCTGTTCGCTCTAAGTCTTGATGTTGCTCCTTATTTTCAGTTGGAAAACTTTTTTTTTTATATTTAATTTCTGATCTTTTTTTGAATAATGCTGGGAAATCCGGCGCCCCCTTCATAGCAATGTCCTTTCCCCCATGAAAACTTCCTTCATGGAAAGATCCTCCCACATAACCCCCGAACCACCCACCCCCTTACTACTATAAAAAATCCCCCCTGAAAACGTCTGTATACTTCCCAATAACCAATACTATATGTTAACATTGGGTAAAGTTCAAAACTTTCAGCCCATCCCCGGGGACTTCGGGGCATTAAGTCATCCTAAAGGACATAGTTATCAAATTTTCAACCATTCTGAACAAAATGGCTATCTCAAAATTTTGCTCAGGTGACTTTGGGAAAAAAATGAGCGTGGTAGATGGCCTAGTTGCCCTCCATTTTTTTGGTCACTTAAAAAGGGCAGTAGAACTTTTAATTTCCGTTCCAATGATTCCTCCCACGATATTCTAGGACTACTGGGTCAATACGATCACCCCTGGGAAAAATAAACAAAAAAAACGAAAAAAAACAAAAAAACAAATAAACACGCATCCGTGATCTTTCTTCTGGCAAAAAATACAAAATTCCACATTTTTGTAGATAGAAGCTTGAAACCTCTACAGTAGGGTTCTCTGATACTCTGAATATGATGGTGTGATTTTCATTTAGGTTCTATAGCTTTTAGGGGGTCTTTCCCCCTTTTTTCGAAAATGAGCCAAATTTTCTCCGGCGCGTAACTTTTGATGGATAGGACTAAACTTGATGAAAGTTATATATTTGAAATCAGCATTAAAATCTTATTTTTTTTATGCATATATTGGTATCAAAAACCCGATTTCTAGAGTTTTGGTTACCACTGAGCCGGGTCGCTCCTTACTTACAGTTCGTTATATCACGAACTGTTTGATAAATTTATTCAACGCGTCTAATCATAGCTTGAAGCTCTGGTTCCCATTATTTTATTAACCTAACAATGATTGTATGTATGTATATCGATTTATTTATTTATTGTGAAGGGTATAAAATTATGGAAATACTTGGACAATAGTATCAAGAAGATTGAAAATCTTTGCGATTTGTTTTGATTTAATTGATCTGTAAGAATACTTGTTGGTTGGTGAGTTTGAACCTCACCAACCAACAAATATTTGAGTTTGAACCTCACCAACCAACAACCTACAGCATGGATATGGTATGCAGTAGCTGCCCCCATAGTATTATTATTGTCTTATAATTTAATTTCTTCTTTTTCTTATTTTTTCCTTTTTTTTCTTTCTTTCTTACATTAGTATACTTAAACGATGTTATATTCATGTGTTTTTTTTCACCTTTTTTTATTATGTTTTTTTTATTATGTTTTTTTTTTACCCCATGTTTTTTTAGTATGTTTTTTTTCTCACCCCACGTCAACCGTTTGGTTTTGGATGAATCACATCATTTTTTGCATGTAAAGTTAAAATTAAACAAATATATCAAATAGGCCTATATGTATCAATATTTTTGATTTTGGTTGTCAGTAGTATAAATAATTTGTCGGTATGAGTATGCAAAAACATTTGCAGAATAAAATAAAATTTGTTCTGCAAAATAGATAAAACGTTTAAGCATCTTGTTTTTCACGAAGCAAAGCTCGTTCTCTTAGTGCTTAAACCTAATCGTATGATTTTGGTATTTTTTGTTTTAATTTTATATTTTCTTTATGTTTAGGTAAGATTTTAGCAAATGACAGGGCCACACTAAATTCTAGTTAGATTTGACATAGTTTAATCTCTGTAATTACTGGGTTTCGGATATTGTGTACACCTTAAAGTAAAAGTTATTAGTGGGACTTGAAAATAACCAGTTCAAAAACAACGCTTCCAAAATGTTTAAAGTGTAAATCCCTGTTGCTACTGATAAAGTTTCAAAACAGAAAAATCTGACAGCTAACGTTTCAGGCTAAGGCAAATTAGATTTTTTTCTAAATTTACTATAGCCTCAATACCTTAACACTATTTTGGAAGAATATTTAAACCTCAGAATCCGACAATTCAAACGGTAAATTCGACTCACAGTTTTTCATCAGACCCATCTTTTTAGGTTTAAAAAAAGAAATGTTTTCAGAAATACCTTTAAATTATCTAAGTTATGCTTAACAAATTGAAAAAGAATACATGTTACTTTTCTGGAAATAATATTTCCTGTTAGATTTTACGGTTTTTCAATATACTCAGTACCGATAGAAAGTTATATTTTAAATGTTTTTTTAAACCTTTTTTTTTGAAGATATTAAAAGACATAAATATTTGACAGTCCAAAAATTCAAACATTAAATTTAACCGTATTTTCTCATCAGAGCCATCGTTTAAAACCTTGAAGAAAAATTGAAAAAACAGTGTTAGAGAAATAAAGATAAAGGTTTTGTAAACCTTTCTATTGTAGGAAACAATATCTTACCGTTGAATATCATAACAATAGTTTAGAGACAAATTTTAGCTAGTAGTAAGTCATATAAAGGTTAAAAACTTACATTCAAACTTACGCCTGAGGCATAGATATGTGTGTAAGTTTTCAACGAATTAGGGTTACCAGGGTCATTTGCAAAGAGGTAGCATTTCTATAGAAGCTATAGTAATTTGAAATATCATATGGAATTTGCTTGAAGGTATATACTTTGCGTACGCGCCCGTACCAAACAGGTTGGGTATAATCTGTTCTGGTTCAAGTTTTTTCTGACACAATTAACTGAATTTCTATTTCATGATATACAAGTTTTTTTTTAGGTTAAATCCGTGTCGGAAAAACCGGTGTATCTTTTTAGTTTTCTTTACAATTCATATTAGTAAGAGAATTGAATTCAAAGAGAATAGTTTTTATTTGCAAGGATATTAGTAGAGGAAAAAAATGAGTGGTGCATTTACATTATTGGAGATTAATGATGGAGCTAACAACAGTGATGTAATTACTTCTTTAGTTTACGAGATTTGCGAGTTTTTTGCGAAGAGGTATTAGCGTAAAGGTATTGCGATGGTTAAGAATGCCTCACGGGTAATTAAAGAATGGGGTGCTTACATCAGATACTTAATAGATTTGACGCTTACAAGATACATTGCTAGAAGGTATTCAATAGCTTAATTGAAAAGTAACGATATAATGACATTGTGACTTGACCTAGCTTTACCTCGCCGATGTGGTCTGTATAATACATAAGTAACGTTTGAAAAGTATTGTCAACTTAAAAAGAAATGGCTGAAGTGTTTTCAGGGGGATGAGTTGCATGGGGGGTTGAGTTGCACGAGGGTTCAGTTAAAGGGGCTATAGTTACACCGGGGTTTCGGTTATACAGGGGTTCAGTTACAAGGGGGGTTCAGTTGCACGGGGGTTGAGTTAAATGAGGATTGAGTTCCACAAGAGTAATAGTTTTCTTTACAATTCATGTTAGTAAGAGAATTGAATTCAAAGAGAATAGTTTTTATTTGCAAGGATATTAGTAGAGGAAAAAAATGAGTGGTGCATTTACATTATTGGAGATTAATGATGGAGCTAACAACAGTGATGTAATTACTTCTTTAGTTTACGAGATTTGCGAATTTTTTTGCGAAGAGGTATTAGCGTAAAGGTATTGCGATGGTTAAGAATGCCTCACGGGTAATTAGCGTCTTTATTTGTTTTTTTTTTCAGGGGTGACTTTATCGACCCAGAGGTCCTAGAATATTGAGAGAGGCCTCATTCAAATAGAAATTAAAAGTTCTAGTGTCCTTTTTAAGTGACCTAAGGATTTGGACGGCAACTAAGCCCCCTCCTAGGATCATTTTTTCCCAAAGTCACCGGATTAAAAGTTTGAAATTGCCATATTTATTCAAAAAATCTAATAACTATGTCTTTGAGGATGATTTAATCCCTCACATGCCCGGGAGGAGGACTGCAAGTTATGAGCTTTGCCCATAGTTTGCATATAGCATTGGTTATTGGGGAGTATACAGACGTTTTCAGTTTTTTTTTGTGGTCGATGGAGGGTTGGGGGGGGAGGGAGTTACGTGGTAGGATCTCTCCACGGAGGAATTTTTCATGGGGGAAGAGAAATTTTCTATGTAGGTGGTGTCAGATTTCCCAGCACTATTTAAAAACGATAAGAAACTAAATTTTAAACTAAAATTTAAACTAGAAACTAGTTTAAATAAATAAAACTTTCAGTTGAAAGTTTTTCAACTGAAAGTAAGGAGCAATTTTAAAACTTAAAAAGAACAGAAATTATTTCGTATATGAGGGGGTTCGCCCCTTCGTCAATACCTCACTCTTTAGGCTAAAGTTTGTTTATTGCTTTCAAAAGAGCTATTTATTCTAATTAAGTGACCTTTTTGATTCAGGGGTCATTTTTAAAGAATTGGAACAAAATTTGAACTTAGCGTGAAAGGCGAGGTGTTGAGGAGGAGGGAACCCCCCTCATATACGTAATAATTTTGGTTCATTTTAAGTTTTAGTGTTTCTCCTTACTTTTAGTTGAAAATTTTTTTGAATATTTCTAATGCACTAAAACATAGAGCGCTACAAACATCAGAATCAACTTTAGAGGGACAATTTATCTGTAAAAGAGGGGTTATTATTTCCTTACTAAATTTTTCTTCTTTTTTTTAAGGAGGAAGTGGATTCATGCAATTACTCTCCCCCTGAAAAGCGACCAAGATGGAACGATACCACATCGATGCAAGCTACCAAAATACACGGTGAAAATATCCCTTTACACATTGACAACGATTCGAGTGAAACAAGAAAACAGTTAAGGACACTTGTAAAAACACAGAAAAAGGACAAACATAGCCTTCTGTATAATGGTAGAGATGTGAGACGCTTTAGTCTATTAAATCACGCAATGAAATACCCTGTGATATCGTTATACCCCGTGATATCGTTATGCTAAGCATTCCAAAACACGAAAATGCTTCAGCGACCAAAGAGATTTTTTTTTTTTTTAATGTTTCTGTACATTGTGATTTAGAAATTAAAGGCTATTAAATGTTTCACAAGTTCAAAACGGTTAATAGACGACTCGAATTTCACTTTAAGCAATTGTAACAATAGTAGATTTTCAACAGATGATAAATCTTCCATCAAATCATGAGTAGAAAATACACTTTCAGATCCAGCATGCCAGGGAACACACTTTCATATTCAGCATGTAGGAGAACCCTAAATGCTCACCCCCTAAAAAGGTAAGTTAACCCTAAATGGTTATTGGTTAGTGAACTGTAATCTGTTTGAGTATGATAAAAACTTGTGGAGTACTACATTACGTTATATAAACAGACTGGGATTCTATGATAGAGTGATTACACCACTTAATAATACTGGTCAGGAACTGAGAAATGTCCAGGAGGAAGTCAGTGGAATTTGCAGCTTTTTCGGAGTTGAAGCACTCTACGTAAAGGGCAATGTACCTACAGATAAAGTTTTAATTCAAAAGTGTGACCCTAGGATTCCACTTTTCAATCTAGAAGAGTTTAAGTGTCCTAAATTTGAGGGGGGTTATCACCGTCCTGAAGACGAGGTTAGGTTCTTCGCACAGTGGATACCTAAGAACATACCTGATCGTGATAAATCCATAAGACATGTTAAAAACTATTCTATATCATGGGACCATCGTTTGTGGATGTTTAAGAGTGAACTCTAAGTACTATTTTTATGTAAAACTTTGTTGTTGTTTTTTTTTCTTTCTCAAAAAAAAAAAAATCTTTTTTAAAACTTCGAAATTTTTCAACTTTATTTATTTTTTTATTTTTGTACATAACTTAAAATGTCAAAATATGCTTACAGTTCTAACAATTGCGCTCTGTGATTGGTCAGAGACACGATGTGACTTCCCCACCGGTATTCTATGACCGATTATTGACACTACCTAGTCTATTGCATGTATTAAATCAGTATTTTTTACGCAGTGGAATGATAAACACATAAGTCATATCTTTAAAAAAAAAAGTGAAGATGGAGCATTTTAATAAAGTTTGTTTACATAACAAGGTTATTGTAGCATTGAATGCTGACAAAGAGAAGTGTTTAAACTTTGAAACAAGTACAGGTGGTAGCACTATTGGAAATGTATGCATGCATTGTCATGACAGTAAGGAATTAAATTTCTTTGGAATACCGAAAAAATTCAACTCTTATGTTGGTGGTTATGCGAGATTGAGATCTCCAGAGATGATTGCACTCAAAGAGAATGCCAACATAAAAATAATCATTGATGATAGAGGACAACTCCTTGTTACTGTTGCAGGTAACACATTACCTACTGATACATCCAATCGTCACCTTTCGGGTATTAGCATTCAACGGAAGATCAATAAAAGAAAGGCCTACTCTTCTACTAATATCGTAAACCATATCTTGTCTACATGTCGAAACTGTTACCTGTGTAAAAATAATGTGATAATAGACAGTGAAATTGCCAGAAAAATAAAAAGGGCATTGTCAGAAAATATCACGAGGGAATATAAAGATGAATCGATGAAAAACAAAGCACCAGCAAACGTTACTGCCATTGATCAAACAGTCATTGATCCAAATAATACCAAAGACGAAAAGCATATTGAGCCTGTTGATGAGACACCAGTAAAAATTGTGTATGACTCAAAATGGAATAATGATTATTCTACTGATTACGAACTAAGAGAAGACAATAGCTATAATATCAAGAGAGAACATGGTGAACTATTTTATGGAACAGATTCAAAATGTCCAAAGTTAATCATTGATATTAATAATGTATCATAATATATTTTTTTGTATTAATATTCTACATAGCATTATTTCATTAAAAATATATTATGCATTACATTGTTATGTGTTCATTATTTTTAGAGTAAGCTAGCATATCAAACGTTTAGAATGTCTAATAAAACGTCGGAGATGTAAGAAAAGGAATTTACATACATCTATTGTCAGACACATGGGAACAAATTCTTTCTTGAATTCGCCTCCTGGATAAATAAAAAAGACATTTCATTCAAGAAATTATGACAAAATTCTAAGTAAGTAACAAACTCTTTCTTGAAGTTACCTCTTGGATACACAATGCAGAAATTTCATTTAAGAAATTATCAAAAATTGTAAGTAAGTAGCAAATTCTTTCAAAAATATGTTAATACGTTTAAGCAATAAATATCTTTAAGCTTAACCCGTCTTTATTCTTTAGAATAGTTTTATGCATTTCATTAAATTATGAAGAAATTGTAAGTAAGTAACAATAGCTTTCTTGAATTCGCTTCCTGGACACAATACAGATATTTAATTCAAGAAATCATAATAAAATCGCGAGTAAGTAATAAAGTCTTTATTGTTTTCACCTATTGGATACACAATACTGAAATTTCATTCAAGAAATTATGAAGGAATTGTAAATAGGTAACACACTCATGTTACCTCATGGATACACAATGCAGAAATTTCATTTAAGAAATTATCAAAAATTTTAAGTAAGTAGCAAATTCTTTCTTGAATTCGCCTCCTGGGTAAATAAAAAAGACAGTTCATTAAAGAAATTATGAAAAAATTGTAAGTAAGTAGCAAATTCTTTCTTGAATTCACCTGCTGGATAAACAAAAAGACATTTCGTTCGAGAAATTATGACAAAATTCCAAGTAAGTAACAAACTATTTATTGTTTTCATGACTTAGATGCACGATGTAGAAATTTAATTCAAGAAATTATGAAAAAATTCTCAGTAAGTAACAATTTCTTTCTTGAAGTCAACTCTTGGATACACAATACGGAAATTTCATTTAAGAAATTATGAAAAAAAAACAATTTCTTTCTTGAAGTCAACTCTTGGATACACAATACGGAAATTTCATTCAAGAAATTATGAAAATATTTTTAAGTAAGTAACAAACTCTTTTTGTTTTCACCTCTTGGATATACAGTACAGATACTTCATTCAAGAAATTATGAAAAAACCGCAAGTAAGTAACTTTTTTTTCTCATTATCAAAAACAATTTTCACTTAGCTACACGATGTAGAAATTTAATTCAAGAAATTAGGAAAAAATTCTCAGTAAGTAACAATTTCTTTCTTGAAGTCAACTCATGGATACACAATACGGAAATTTCATTCAAGAATTTCATGACTTAGATACACGATGTAGAAATTTGATTCAAGAAATTATGAAAAAATTCTCAGTAAGTAACAATTTCTTTCTTGAAGTCATCTCTTGGATACACAATACGGAAATTTCATTCAAGAAATTATGAAAATATTTGTAAGTAAGTAACAAACTCTTTATTGATTTCACCTCTTGGATATACAGTACAGATTTTTCATTCAAGAAATTATGAAAAAATCGCAAGTAAGTAACTTTTTTTTTCTCTTTATCACAAACAATTTTCACTTAGCTAAATGATGTAGAAATTTAATTCAAGAAATTATTGAAAAATTCTCAGTAAGTAACAATTTCTTTCTTGAAGTCAATTCTTGGATACGCAATACGGAAATTTCATTCAAGAAATTATGAAAAAATTGTAACTAAGTAGCAAATTCTTTCTTGAATTTACCTGTTGGACAAACAAAAAAGACATTTCGTTCAAGAAATTATGACAAAATTCTAAGTAAGTAACAAACTCTTTATTGTTTTCACGAGTTAGATATACGACGTAGAAATTAAATTCAAGAAATTATGAAAAAATTCTCAGTCTAAGTAGCAAATTCTTTCTTGAATTCACCTGTTGGATAAACAAAAAACATTTTTCACTTAGCTAAATGATGTAGAAATTTAATTCAAGAAATTATTGAAAAATTCTCAGTAAGTAACAATTTCTTTCTTGAAGTCAATTCTTGGATACGCAATACGGAAATTTCATTCAAGAAATTATGAAAAAATTGTAACTAAGTAGCAAATTCTTTCTTGAATTTACCTGTTGGACAAACAAAAAAGACATTTCGTTCAAGAAATTATGACAAAATTCTAAGTAAGTAACAAACTCTTTATTGTTTTCACGAGTTAGATATACGACGTAGAAATTAAATTCAAGAAATTATGAAAAAATTCTCAGTCTAAGTAGCAAATTCTTTCTTGAATTCACCTGTTGGATAAACAAAAAAACATTTCGTTCAAGAAATTATGACAAAATTCTAAGTAAGTAACACACTTTATTGTTTTCACGAGTTAGATATACGACGTAGAAATTAAATTCAAGAAATTATGAAAAAATCGCAAGTAAGTAGCTTTTTTTTCTCTTTATCACAAACAATTTTCACTTAGCTACGCGATGTAGAAATTTAATTCAAGAAATTATGAAAAAATTCTCAGTAAGTAACAATTTCTTTCTTGAAGTCAACTCTTGGATACACACAATACGGAAATTTCATTCAAGAAATTATAAAAAATATTTGTAAGTAAGTAACAAGCTCTTTATTGATTTCACCTCTTGAATATACAGTACAGATACTTCATTCAAGAAACGTGATTAAACACGTTCTGAAACTACATGCTATTTGTATGCCTTTCCTTGGCACCTTTCCAAACGAGCGGGGATTCCTCACTGGTTCCTACACATTGCAAAAAAGTGAGCAGTACGAAAACTCCACGTTTTCAACCAGACTGGTTTTTTTAGGGACCAATCGGGAGAGATATGTAAAGTCGACATAGCTTTATTTCATTTTTTTAAGGTTCATTTAGACGAGGTTACGTGCGCGCACGTAACCTCGTCTAAATGAACCTTAAAAAAATGAAATAAAGCTATGTCGACTTTACATATCTCTCCCGGTTGGTCCCTAAAAAACCAGTCTGGTTGAAAACGTGGAGTTTTCGTACTGCTCACTTTTTTGCAATGTGTAGGAACCAGTGGGGAATCCCCGCTCGTTTGGAAAGGTGCCAAGGAAAGGCATACAAATAGCATGTAGTTTCAAAACGTGTTTAATCACGTTTCTTGAATGAAGTATCTGTACTGTATATTCAAGAGGTGAAATCAATAAAGAGCTTGTTACTTACTTACAAATATTTTTTATAATTTCTTGAATGAAATTTCCGTATTGTGTGTATCCAAGAGTTGACTTCAAGAAAGAAATTGTTACTTACTGAGAATTTTTTCATAATTTCTTGAATTAAATTTCTACATCGCGTAGCTAGTGAAAATGTTTGTAAAAGAAAAAAAAGCTACTTACTTGCGATTTTTTCATAATTTCTTGAATTTAGTTTCTACGTCGTATATCTAACTCGTGAAAACAATAAAGTTTGTTACTTACTTAGAATTTTGTCATAATTTCTTGAACGAAATGTTTTTTTGTTTATCCAACAGGTGAATTCAAGAAAGAATTTGCTACTTAGACTGAGAATTTTTTCATAATTTCTTGAATTTAATTTCTACGTCGTATATCTAACTCGTGAAAACAATAAAGAGTTTGTTACTTACTTAGAATTTTGTCATAATTTCTTGAACGAAATGTCTTTTTTGTTTGTCCAACAGGTAAATTCAAGAAAGAATTTGCTACTTAGTTACAATTTTTTCATAATTTCTTGAATGAAATTTCCGTATTGCGTATCCAAGAATTGACTTCAAGAAAGAAATTGTTACTTACTGAGAATTTTTCAATAATTTCATGAATTAAATTTCTACATCATTTAGCTAAGTGAAAAATGTTTTTTGTTTATCCAACAGGTGAATTCAAGAAAGAATTTGCTACTTAGACTGAGAATTTTTTCATAATTTCTTGAATTTAATTTCTACGTTGTATATCTAACTCGTGAAAACAATAAAGAGTTTGTTACTTACTTAGAATTTTGTCATAATTTCTTGAACGAAATGTCTTTTTTGTTTGTCCAACAGGTAAATTCAAGAAAGAATTTGCTACTTATTTACAATTTTTTCATAATTTCTTGAATGAAATTTCCGTATTGCGTATCCAAGAATTGACTTCAAGAAAGAAATTGTTACTTACTGAGAATTTTTCAATAATTTCTTGAATTAAATTTCTACATCATTTAGCTAAGTGAAAATTGTTTGTGATAAAGAGAAAAAAAAGTTACTTACTTGCGATTTTTTCATAATTTCTTGAATGAAAAATCTGTACTGTATATCCAAGAGGTGAAATCAATAAAGAGTTTGTTACTTACTTACAAATATTTTCATAATTTCTTGAATGAAATTTCCGTATTGTGTATCCAAGAGATGACTTCAAGAAAGAAATTGTTACTTACTGAGAATTTTTTCATAATTTCTTGAATCAAATTTCTACATCGTGTATCTAAGTCATGAAATTCTTGAATGAAATTTCCGTATTGTGTATCCATGAGTTGACTTCAAGAAAGAAATTGTTACTTACTGAGAATTTTTTCCTAATTTCTTGAATTAAATTTCTACATCGTGTAGCTAAGTGAAAATTGTTTTTGATAATGAGAAAAAAAAAGTTACTTACTTGCGGTTTTTTCATAATTTCTTGAATGAAGTATCTGTACTGTATATCCAAGAGGTGAAAACAAAAAGAGTTTGTTACTTACTTACAAATATTTTCATAATTTCTTGAATGAAATTTCCGTATTGTGTATCCAAGAGTTGACTTCAAGAAAGAAATTGTTTTTTTTTCATAATTTCTTAAATGAAATTTCCGTATTGTGTATCCAAGAGTTGACTTCAAGAAAGAAATTGTTACTTACTGAGAATTTTTTCATAATTTCTTGAATTAAATTTCTACATCGTGTATCTAAGTCATGAAAACAATAAAGAGTTTGTTACTTACTTGGAATTTTGTCATAATTTCTCGAACGAAATGTCTTTTTGTTTATCCAGCAGGTGAATTCAAGAAAGAATTTGCTACTTACTTACAATTTTTTCATAATTTCTTGAATGAACTGTCTTTTTTATTTACCCAGGAGGCGAATTCAAGAAAGAATTTGCTACTTACTTAAAATTTTTGATAATTTCTTAAATGAAATTTCTGCATTGTGTATCCATGAGGTAACATGAGTGTGTTACCTATTTACAATTCCTTCATAATTTCTTGAATGAAATTTCAGTATTGTGTATCCAATAGGTGAAAACAATAAAGACTTTATTACTTACTTGCGATTTTATTATGATTTCTTGAATTAAATATCTGTATTGTGTCCAGGAAGCGAATTCAAGAAAGCTATTGTTACTTACTTACAATTTCTTCATAATTTAATGAAATGCATAAAACTATTCTAAAGAATAAAGACGGGTTAAGCTTAAAGATATTTATTGCTTAAACGTATTAACATATTTTTGAAAGAATTTGCTACTTACTTACAATTTTTGATAATTTCTTAAATGAAATTTCTGCATTGTGTATCCATGAGGTAACTTCAAGAAAGAGTTTGTTGCTTACTTAGAGTTTCGTCATAATTTCTTGAATGAAATGTCTTTTTCTATTTATCCAGGAGGCGAATTCAAGAAAGAATTTGTTCCCATGTGTCTGACAATAGATGTATGTAAATTCCTTTTCTTACATCTCCGACGTTTTATTAGACATTCTAAACGTTTGATATGCTAGCTTACTCTAAAAATAATGAACACATAACAATGTAATGCATAATATATTTTTAATGAAATAATGCTATGTAGAATATTAATACAAAAAAATATATTATGATACATTATTAATATCAATGATTAACTTTGGACATTTTGAATCTGTTCCATAAAATAGTTCACCATGTTCTCTCTTGATATTATAGCTATTGTCTTCTCTTAGTTCGTAATCAGTAGAATAATCATTATTCCATTTTGAGTCATACACAATTTTTACTGGTGTCTCATCAACAGGCTCAATATGCTTTTCGTCTTTGGTATTATTTGGATCAATGACTGTTTGATCAATGGCAGTAACGTTTGCTGGTGCTTTGTTTTTCATCGATTCATCTTTATATTCCCTCGTGATATTTTCTGACAATGCCCTTTTTATTTTTCTGGCAATTTCACTGTCTATTATCACATTATTTTTACACAGGTAACAGTTTCGACATGTAGACAAGATATGGTTTACGATATTAGTAGAAGAGTAGGCCTTTCTTTTATTGATCTTCCGTTGAATGCTAATACCCGAAAGGTGACGATTGGATGTATCAGTAGGTAATGTGTTACCTGCAACAGTAACAAGGAGTTGTCCTCTATCATCAATGATTATTTTTATGTTGGCATTCTCTTTGAGTGCAATCATCTCTGGAGATCGTCAATCTCGCATAACCACCAACATAAGAGTTGAATTTTTTCGGTATTCCAAAGAAATTTAATTCCTTACTGTCATGACAATGCATGCATACATTTCCAATAGTGCTACCACCTGTACTTGTTTCAAAGTTTAAATACTTCTCTTTGTCAGCATTCAATGCTACAATAACCTTGTTATGTAAACACACTTTATTAAAATGCTCCATCTTCACTTTTTTTTTTAAAGATATGACTTATGTGTTTATCATTCCACTGCGTAAAAAATACTGATTTAATACATGCAATAGATTAGGTAGTGTCAATAATCGGTCATAGAATACCGGTGGGGAAGTCACATCGTGTCTCTGACCAATCACAGAGCGCAATTGTTAGAACTGTAAGCATATTTTGACATTTTAAGTTATGTACAAAAATAAAAAAATAAATAAAGTTGAAAAATTTCGAAGTTTTAAAAAAGATTTTTTTTTTTTTAGAAAGAAAAAAAACAACAACAAATGTTTACATAAAAATAGTACTTAGAGTTCACTCTTAAACATCCACAAACGATGGTCCCATGATATAGAATAGTTTTTAACATGTCTTATGGATTTATCACGATCAAGTATGTTCTTAGGTATCCACTGTGCGAAGAACCTAACCTCGTCTTCAGGACGGTGATAACCCCCCTCAAATTTAGGACACTTAAACTCTTCTAGATTGAAAAGTGGAACCCTAGGGTCACACTTTTGAATTAAAACTTTATCTGTAGGCACATTGCCCTTTACGTAGAGTGCTTCAACTCCGAAAAAATGCAAATTCCACTGACTTCCTTCTGGACATTTCTCAGTTCCTGACCAGTATTATTAAGTGGTGTAATCACTCTATCATAGAATCCCAGTCTGTTTATGTAACGTAATGTAGTACTCCACAAGCTTTTATCATACTCAAACAGATTACAGTTCACTAACCAATAACCATTTAGGGTTAACTTACCTTTTTAGGGGTGAGCATTTAGGGTTCTCCTACATGCTGAATATGAAAGTGTGTTCCCTGGCATGCTGGATCTGAAAGTGTATTTTCTACTCATGATTTGATGGAAGATTTATCATCTGTTGAAAATCTACTATTGTTACAATTGCTTAAAGTGAAATTCGAGTCGTCTATTAACCGTTTTGAACTTGTGAAACATTTAATAGCCTTTAATTTCTAAATCACAATGTACAGAAACATTAAAAAAAAAAAAAATCTCTTTGGTCGCTGAAGCATTTTCGTGTTTTGGAATGCTTAGCATAACGATATCACGGGGTATAACGATATCACAGGGTATTTCATTGCGTGATTTAATAGACTAAAGCGTCTCACATCTCTACCATTATACAGAAGGCTATGTTTGTCCTTTTTCTGTGTTTTTACAAGTGTCCTTAACTGTTTTCTTGTTTCACTCGAATCGTTGTCAATGTGTAAAGGGATATTTTCACCGTGTATTTTGGTAGCTTGCATCGATGTGGTATCGTTCCATCTTGGTCGCTTTTCAGGGGGAGAGTAATTGCATGAATCCACGTCCTCCTTAAAAAAAAAGAAGAAAAATTTAGTAAGGAAATAATAACCCCTCTTTTACAGATAAATTGTCCCTCTAAAGTTGATTCTGATGTTTGTAGCGCTCTATGTTTTAGTGCATTAGAAATATTCAAAAAAATTTTCAACTGAAAGTAAGGAGAAACACTAAAACTTAAAATGAACCAAAATTATTACGTATATGAGGGGGGTTCCCTCCTCCTCAACACCTCGCCTTTCACGCTAAGTTCAAATTTTGTTCCAATTCTTTAAAAATGACCCCTGAATCAAAAAGGTCGCTTAATTAGAATAAATAGCTCTTTTGAAAGCAATAAACAAACTTTAGCCTAAAGAGTGAGGTATTGACGAAGGGGCGAACCCCCTCATATACGAAATAATTTCTGTTCTTTTTAAGTTTTAAAGTTGCTCCTTACTTTCAGTTGAAAAACTTTCAACTGAAAGTTTTATTTATTTAAACTAGTTTCTAGTTTAAATTTTAGTTTAAAATTTAGTTTCTTATCGTTTTTAAATAGTGCTGGGAAATCTGACACCACCTACATAGAAAATTTCTCTTCCCCCATGAAAAATTCCTCCATGGAGAGATCCTACCACGTAACTCCCTCCCCCCCCCCAACCCTCCATCGACCACAAAAAAAAACTGAAAACGTCTGTATACTCCCCAATAACCAATGCTATATGCAAACAATGGGCAAAGCTCATAACTTGCAGTCCTCCTCCCGGGCATGTGAGGGATTAAATCATCCTCAAAGACATAGTTATTAGATTTTTTTGAATAAATATGGCAATTTCAAACTTTTAATCCGGTGACTTTGGGAAAAAATGATCCTAGGAGGGGGCTTAGTTGCCGTCCAAATCCTTAGGTCACTTAAAAAGGACACTAGAACTTTTAATTTCTATTTGAATGAGGCCTCTCTCAATATTCTAGGACCTCTGGGTCGATACAGTCACCCCTGAAAAAAAAAACAAATAAAGACGCTAATTACCCGTGAGGCATTCTTAACCATCGCAATACCTTTACGCTAATACCTCTTCGCAAAAAAATTCGCAAATCTCGTAAACTAAAGAAGTAATTACATCACTGTTGTTAGCTCCATCATTAATCTCCAATAATGTAAATGCACCACTCATTTTTTTCCTCTACTAATATCCTTGCAAATAAAAACTATTCTCTTTGAATTCAATTCTCTTACTAACATGAATTGTAAAGAAAACTATTACTCTTGTGGAACTCAATCCTCATTTAGCTCAACCCCCGTGCAACTGAACCCCCCTTGTAACTGAACCCCTGTATAACCGAAACCCCCGTGTAACTATAGCCCCTTTAACTGAACCCTCGTGCAACTCAACCCCCCATGCAACTCATCCCCCTCAAAACACTTCAGCCATTTCTTTTTAAATTGACAATACTTTTCAAACGTTACTTATGTATTATACAGACCACATCGGCGAGGTAAAGCTAGGTCAAGTCACAATGTCATTATATCGTTACTTTTCAATTAAGCTATTGAATACCTTCTAGCAATGTATCTTGTAAGCGTCAAATCTATTAAGTATCTGATGTAAGCACCCCATTCTTTAATTACCCGTGAGGCATTCTTAACCATCGCAATACCTTTACGCTAATACCTCTTCGCAAAAAACTCGCAAATCTCGTAAACTAAAGAAGTAATTACATCACTGTTGTTAGCTCCATCATTAATCTCCAATAATGTAAATGCACCACTCATTTTTTTCCTCTACTAATATCCTTGCAAATAAAAACTATTCTCTTTGAATTCAATTCTCTTACTAATATGAATTGTAAAGAAAACTAAAAAGATACACCGGTTTTTCCGACACAGATTTAACCTAAAAAAAAACTTGTATATCATGAAATAGAAATTCAGTTAATTGTGTCAGAAAAAACTTGAACCAGAACAGATTATACCCAACCTGTTTGGTACGGGCGCGTACGCAAAGTATATACCTTCAAGCAAATTCCATATGATATTTCAAATTACTATAGCTTCTATAGAAATGCTACCTCTTTGCAAATGACCCTGGTAACCCCAATTCGTTGAAAACTTACACACATATCTATGCCTCAGGCGTAAGTTTGAATGTAAGTTTTTAACCTTTATATGACTTACTACTTTAGCTTCACATTCAAAAAGTTCAAACCATGAATTTAACCGTTTTTTGTCAGATTCGCAAAAAAAATAGCGACAAGGGCTTAAAATAAACATCATTCAGGGCACTTCTCTACTATAGTTGAACAAAATGTATCGATAAAACACGTGTCTCATTCCAAAATATCCAAAATCTTCTGGAGAAAAGGGGGTTCATTTAGCCATTGAGTGGAGGGTCCTGTTGAATATGAGAATTTTTCTAAGCAAGCAAAAATGTGCAGATATTAATATATGTTACTAGCTAATGTGTGCTAATATTTTTAAATATAATAGTTAAGATATGCCCAAAAAAAAATGAAACATGTGTCTCATTCCAAAATATTTAAAATTTTCTGGAGAAAAGGGGGGGGTTCATTTAGCCATTAAGTGGAGGGTCCTGTTGAATGCGAGAATTTTTCTAAGCAAGCTAATATGTGGCAGATATTAATATATATTATAAGATAATATGTACTAATATTTGTAGATATAATAGCTCAGGTATGCCCAAAAACAACTAATAAACTTAAATGACTTCAAAAGTAGACGCTTAAGACCTCAAGGTCATGCAAACAAGGTGATAATAGTCAAGACACTTACTCAAAATAACAGCAGCTATACAATAAATGGAAACTGTCTTCATTGTGACTGCAGGTAAACTGTGCAATTTATTCTGATAATCTCGCTTTATATACCACAAAATATTAAATAATTTATTCCAAGCCACGAATACTAATTAGTCAGACCTCAAGTTCCTAAAAATTTCCTAGCATACGTGCTTCATATTTCTTTTTTGTAAAACTTATTTTTTGCTTCACTGGTTTTAAAAGTAATAAAAATTACCATAAACAGGAACTTTAGCAAATTAAGAAAACAAAATAAAATAATTTTTACACAGAATCAAGCCAATATTTAGAAAATTAATCTGTTATGACCTATTGTTTAAGTTATAAACTTTTAAGTTTTCAACACAAGTAATTAAGGAAGTATAGCAAAATTTGCCAGAAAAAGGAACTATGGATACATTATAAGAAAAATGGGAAAAACCCCCAGCTATCTAGATTTCCTAGATTAACCCCCAGCTATCTAGAGAGGGGGCAATGGCCTTTTCCCCCAGAATCATCCCCTAAAGAGTTTTGAAAATTCCTTATTTGTATTTGATAGAAAACACTGTTTCTTGATATTTTCATTGAAAAAATCCATGAAGCAAAAAAATTACCCTCTCCCCATCTTAGATTTTAATTAAATAAAAAAACTGTTTTTTTTAACTGATAAGAAGGAGTGACATTAAAACTTAAAACGAACAGAAATTATTCATTATTTGAAAGGGGCTGTCCCCTCTTCAACACCTCGCTCTTTACTCTAAAGTTAGACTCCGTGTCACAACTCAATTTTTTAAAGAACAGAAAACTGTTGTTTTTTTATTTACTTTTTGAACGTTTTTGAATTAATACGGGTTTTGATTTTGGCACACCGTACATGAGTAATTAAAGCAAAATTTGCATATTAATTTTAATTGTATTTGGTTATATGGTTTTCTCGAAAGTTGTTTAATTTTATTTACGAACGTTTTTATTAGTAATAAATATACGTAACTTACGAATAAACTTACGTAACGAACTTCTATATTCATATATTTTTAATACGTATATTAAGGAGTTCGCCCCCACGTCAATACCTCGCTCTTTACGCTAAAGTTCAAATTTTGTTCCAATTCTTTAAAAATAACCCCTTAATCACAAAGGCCGTTAATTAGAATAAATAGCTCTTATGAAAGTACTAAAAAATCTTTGGCTTAAAGAGCGAGGTATTGACTTGGGGGCGAACACAATCATATACACAATAATTTCTGTTCGTTCAAAGTTTTGATGTTGCTCCTTACTTTCAGTTGAAAAAGTTTTTTTTATTTGTTTTCTGATCTTTTTTTAAATAATGCTGTGAAATTGGACGCCCCCCTTCATAGCAATGTCCCTTCCCCCATAAAAACTTCTTCCATGGAAAGATCCTCGCACAGAGCCCAGACTCCCCCCCCCCCTACTGACAGAAAAATCCCTCCTGAAAAGTCTGTATACTTCCCAATAACCAAAACTATATGTTAACATTCGGTAAAGTGCATAACTTTCAGCCCTCCCCCCGGGGATTTTGGGGGATTAAGTCATCCTAAAAGACATAGTTATTATATTTTCGACCATGCTGAACAAAATGGCTATCTCAAAGTTTTGATCTGGTGATTTTTGGGAAAATTTGAATGTTGGAGGGGGCCTAGTTGCCCTCCATTTTTTTGGTCACTGAAAAAGGACACTAGAACTTTTAATTTCGGTTCAAATGAGCCCTCCCATGATATTCTAGGATCACTGGGTCGATACGATCGCCCCTGGGAAAAAAAAACATACAAAAAAAAACAAATAAACACGCATCCGTGATCTTTCTTCTGGTAAGAAATACATAATTCCACATTTTTGCAGTTAGGAGCTTGAAACTTCTATAGTAGGGTTCTCTGATACGCTGGATCTGATGGTGTGATTTTCATTAAGATTCTATACGTTTTAGGGATTGTTTTCCCCTTTTTTCGAAAGCCAGGCAAAATTTCTCAAATTTCTCTAGAACTAAACTTGATGAAACTTATATATTTGAAATCAACTTTAAAATCTGATTCTTTTGATGTATCTATTGGTATCAAAATTACGATTTTTAGGGTCTCGGCTACTATTGAGCCGGGTCACTCCTTACTTACAGTTCGTTACCAGGAACTGCTTATCTGAATTTTCGTTTTTTGTGCTGCAACGCAGCCTGAGTATTTGGACTTGAGTAGCCAGATCATTTATTAAGTAGACACCTATGTATTTTGAATAGTTCAATGCTTTTTATAAAAAAGTATCGAAACTTAATTTTATCTAATAACTAGCGTTATTAAATAAAAGCTATTTCACAGCTCACAAACGAAAAAAAAAAACTCAAAATGAAGACGTAGCCGGGAAAAAGGTTTAGCCATGACAATCCCTTAACACACCTAACCAAACTATTTCCCTAATGTTTTATTCCTCGGGAGCTGCTAGGGTTTCTAATTCGAAAACTTTCATTGAATTTTGGGGGAATATTTAGCTAAATAAAAACATACTGTGCACATTTGGGTTGTCAAAAGGGCGTACCTTCAATATCTGAGGAACGGCTAAGGGTGACACTACAAAATAAGTGTTCAAAAACCCTTTTTGCAACACCCCCTTCCCCACTTACCATAGACAATTCTTCAAGTATACAGAGATGTCATAATCTTTTTTTGTTTGTAGGCCTAAGAGCCATAAATGCTCCTAGGGTACGGAGGGACTAAAGAAAGTCCCCTATTTGTGCTCCTTTCAAGAATGTCATCCCCACCCCTTTTTGGCACGTATCTATTTGTAATTTCCACGTTAAGCACCTGGTATTTTTTGGAACGTGTACTAGGGAAACATCCTTGCGGTCACAATAAGTTGATGGCATGGGAATTAAGAATAAAACCGTAAAAAAAAGATTGGTCAGATTGGCCAAGGTTGTATTGGTCAGGTTGTATTGCCACTTTTTTGTGTATTGGGTATTGTCTTCGAATGTTTGGGGAGTGTAACACATTATCGTATTTGATTTTGAAAAACGCATTTCCGTGTCGCTACTGGTAGTATCTTTTTGAAATCTTTGTTTTCACATGGTTTTCAGTTGTAGGCCGTGTTTTAAAACCGATAATAATTTTTGTAACAGGATATAAACCAGTGGACAGTAACAATAGCGCAACAATTTTTCAGTGAAATTCTTACTAGATCATTTCTGGAAAGAAAACGAACTTTTGATTAAGGGCAAAAGGAAGTTTGCTCATATCCTTATTAAGCAATTTAACACTTCATCAGGCATATAAATTATACCCATTGCTGTTTTTTCGAGCAGAAGAATTTCGAGGGGTATTTCAAACTTTCATTTCGTTGTATTTGACCCGACGATTAAAACAAAATTAATTACTGGTTCTCATTCATAAACTTTCGAGAAAAAATAAATCAGGGTGTTTCACAAGAAAAAATTAAATTAATAATACGACATTGAAACCTACCTTTGTTATAATTTCCTTTAAAAATTTTTACTTTTCATTGTCTTCATTTTATCGTATATTCAGTAAATAGTGACGCGTATCCGACTTTTTTTTCCTGCCTCATTATTTCCAACGAATAGTCATAGAAATTTGGAAGAAAAATCGTTCAACCTGCACACTGAAAGGTCTAGGGCTCTTTTTAAGAACTGAAACTGATAGTTGGACACCCTGCAACACCTTAAAATCCCAAGTGGCCCAAAGCCCCACCTGACATTGAATAAAATTTAATTACAATAATTGATTAAATTTTGAGATGACCACCGGAATCAAAGCGAAACAAAATGTGCCTTCGGGAATGAAATTATAAGGGCAGCCCCAGAGGCAAGGGGTATAAATTTTCTACAGAGCCAATATGAAACAAAGGCTTCAAAAGTAGACTATTAGAAAAAAATTCGCATTTTACACTTTGTCTATACGACAGTAATAAATAATTCCTGTCTGCAGAATTTGACGGTTCTAAGTAGGATACTTGAACTGATGCTTCATCTGACACCCCTCCAGTATGACGTAGATAATTTCAGAGACCACACTGCATTTCCATGACGATAAATAAAAGTTCAAATAGGGATAAAATCCTTTAATAGACAGTGATCATGACAACAGTGATAGAAATTCACAAAAATACCAGATATTTCGGTCACATATGCAGTGACCGTCATCAGTAGTAAAACAACAGTAGTAAAATATGTTTTTTTTTATATGATATTTTTTTTAAAATATGATTTTTGTGAATTATAAGGACTGCCAAGGTCATAAATGCCTCTGGCACAAGGCCAGAGGCAAGGGTCATAAATTTTCTAAAGAGCCAATATGAGACAAGGATTTATCCCTATTTGAATTTTATTTATCCTCCATTATGACATTTATTAACAGGTTGCAGCTCTTTCTCCCATATATATCTGCAGATTATTACCTATATCATATATCTGCTGATTATTTATCATATATCATTTATCTGCTTGATACATTATTTATCATATATTATATATTTATCATATATCATATATCTGATTAGCGGGAAGCCACTATCATATATCATATATACCTGATGGCATGATGGAGGGAAGCCATAGAGTAGAATAGTGAACGAGATTCGAATCCATACTAAACAAAGTTCAATAAAGCGTTGGATGCCCACCGTGCAACCCTTAAAGAAATTTTTTTGCAAAAGCTCAGTAAGAATCCGAACCTTATTTGGTCGCTTAGGTCTAAATATGGAATTGCTGAGCCTTACAGTGCCGTGGAGGAGGTAATTCAGAATTACGTGAAAAAACTAGAGCTGCTGGACCACGAGTAGCTCCATCTTCTCAAATAGTTATGTTATTATGTAGTTATTTTTGTTTATATTTGTTTTTCTTGTCAGTTTTGCTTTTTCTTTCTTTCCTTGTCTGTGCTCTCCTTTTCTGTCAATTGTAAGACGAGTTATTAATAAAATACATTCATTCATTCATTCATATATGCTGATATTTATCTGACACTGATGTTTAAATGTAGACAACCGAAGTCAAAACAAGTCACGTGCATATTTCAGTAGGCCCAAAGCTCTCCCTAGCTTTGCACGCACAGACATTTGTTAACATCTTCAGCCCCGGCACATTCAGAGATTAGTAGGAGGTGATTTTTAATAATGACATTCTAATCATTGAACTTCCTTATGGGCTCTTCAGGACTGTCCTGATTTAAAACAGACTAGGCACGTATTTTACAAATGGCATTGGATATACGCCTTCAGAGGTTGCTACACGGGTGCCAATGAGGGAGTAGGGAGTTCAGTTATTTGCCCTCTTTGGCTTGAAACGCAACGAAAAGAACAGACTTGATTTCACAAAAGTCCGTAAAGACGCAGAAAGCAAATCTATTGGACAAATTTGATCTTGAAAGTCTATGTTGCAACACTAGCCTCAGATTTGTAATCAGCAAACCAGGAGTGCCAATTCACAAAAATATAAAGGGGATGAAATTTGTGTTTCAAAATTTTGAAGGATGTGGGGGCCTGTTTGGAATTTTGTTGATCTTTTTAATGAAAATAAAACGCAAAAGTTTTTCAGTGAATAAACTCAAGAAAAGTATTTTCCAACACACAGGGAGGATTCTTGTACGGCAATTAATTAAACTCCTTGCCTTCTCCCCCAGCCCCAACATGGCACCCATGCAGCAATCTCCGCAGGTGTATATCAAATACCATTTGTGAAATGCGTGCCTAGTCTGTTTTAAGCCAGGACAGTTCTGAACCTAAATAAGCCTGTAATCATTGGGAATATATGTAATCCCCCAATCTACCAGATCAGTAGTAACTTTGAAACTTCTGCAATTTCTATTGTATGTGGTCTTTGTCCCAGGGATTGGTTGGGTGGGGGACTATACTATCCCCGGACGAACGCTCATTGGATCTTTCGACTATTTTGAACAAAATGGTTGTTGGAGTTTTGATTGGTTATACTGGAGGGGGGAGGGGGTCACGGGAGGAAGTAGTATGGAAAATAAAAAGGGTACGGGAAGGGAGGGGGTTGCCCTCTGTTCAATTTTGTCTCTTCAAGAGACGCTACAGCATTCAATCTCCAATCAAATGAGCCTTTTCTAAGTTCTTACTTCATATGAAGTAAGAACTTCATATATGAAGCGTCTAGGGGGAAGAAATTTAAATATAATACATTGTAGCCATGTGGCTCTTTACCTAAGCAGCACTAGAGCGCTACTTCTGGTAGGCTAACGGAATGTGTGATTTCGGCTGCCTTCTTTGTATTTATTGTTTCCCTTTTCCTTTAAAGTCCCTTTCTCTTTTCCCTTTTTCCTTTAGCATTTTATTCACTAGTCATCATTTTGAGGGGCTTAGCTCCAGCATTTTTTTTTTGGGGGGGGGGGGAAGGGAGAGGGAAGAGGGGTCTACATCCGGAGAGCCAAGGAGCATGGGTATCATTTATTTTTTCTCCAAAATATGGGGGGGGGCAACTGCCCCCCCAAACGACGCCACTGTTCGTTTTCATTAGTGCTTATGATTGTGTGTTCCAAGCCTTTTTGATTTTTGCTTCTTATTTTACTCTTTGACTGCGTCTTTTTTTTTTCTCCGCGCCTTTTCAAATAAATAATCATAATTACTGCGTTCCTAAATTTGAATTCTACGATGGTTTTGCCAGCTGGCCCGCTAACTAGAATACATTATGAACGAGCGATAAAGTTATTTTTGATCTCTGAATACGAGTTTGATTAATCGTATTAGCGGAATATTTGGCAAACATAGACGGAAAAATCTCCTCATATGTAATAGATAAATAGTAATAGAAGTTTCCGTAGTCTAATCTTTCAACAATGAAGACCAGAGATCGTAAATATAAATTCGTTTCCAGTAGGAAGTGAAATAAAAGGGGGGAGGGGCTTGAAAAATGCAATAAGAGAGACGATTTATATGGAAAAGACGAACAATAAACTGGGAGCCAGTGATGCAACCCAAAAAATCGTGCAAATCTCAATAGTATTTTGGGAGGACGGGCTGAAGCCACGCCCCTATCTTTTGCGCATGTACCTGACAGTATCCAGAGCAACGTACATTTTTCATTCTAGCCCCAATTTCAAACCTAATGGGGACTTTCTTGCCGCCTTATAAGAATTAAAAGAATCACTTTAACAGTTGAACGAAACACTTAAAATGATAAAACAACATAAAAACAATTAAAAAAAAAATGAAAAAACACTATTATAAAAAAAACACCATAGAGCACCCTCCCAATGGGTCGTGTCTACACTAAATAAATTAAAAAATAAGTTTGTTCAAATGAAAGTAAGGAGCAACATTAAAATCGAAAACGAGCCGAAATTATTACGTATGTGAGGGGTTCGCCCCTCGTCAGTACCTCACTCTTTACGCTAATGTTCGAATTTTGTTCTAATTCTTTAAGAATGACCCCTGGATCACTAAGGCTGTTTAATTAGAATAAATAGCTCTTTTGAAAGAACTAAAAAAAAACTCTAACGTAAAGAGAGAGGTATTGACGAGGGGCAGACCCCCTCATATATTTAATAATTTCTGCTCCTTTTAAGTTTTAATGCTGCTCCTTACTTTCAGTTGAAAAAACTTGTTTTTTTTTAAATTCAATTTCTGATTGTTTCTTAAATAATGCTGGGAAATCCGGCGCCCCCTTCATGGAAAACTCTCTTCCACTGTGAAAAATTCCACCATATAAAGATCCTCCAACGTAACCCCAACCCCCATAAGAAAAAAAAAAACCTGAAAACGTCTGTATAGTTCCCAATAACCAATACTACATGTAAACAATGAGCAAAGTTCATAGCTTGCAGCCCTTCCCCCGGGGACTATGGGTGATTAAGTCGTTCTCTCAGTTCAAGACTATATCTTGAACAAAATGGCTATTTCAAATTTTGATTCGGTGACTTTGGGAAAAAATGAGCGTGGGAGGGGGCCTAGTTGCCCTCCATTTTTTGGTGTCACTTATAAAGGGCATAAGAACTTTTAATTTCCGTTCAAATGAACCCTCATGTGACATTCTAGGATCCCTGGGTCAATAAGATCACCCTGGGAAAGAAAAAACAAATAAACACCCATCCGTGATCTTTCTCCTGGCAAAAAATATAAAATTGCACATTTTTACAGATAGGAGCTTGAAACCTCTGATAAGGTGAATCTGATGGTGTGATTTTCATTAAGATTCTGTGACTTTTAGGCGGTGTTTCTCCCTTTTTTCGAAAATAAGGCAAATTTTCTCAGGATCGTAACTATTCATAGGTAGGACTAAACTTGAGGAAACTTATATATTTACAATCAGCATAAGAATCCGATTCTATTGATGTATCTATTGATATCGAAGTCCGTTTTTTAAAGTTTCGGTTACTACAGAGACGGGTCGCTCCTTATATACGGTTCGTTACCAGGAACTGTTAGGTAAACCGTGTGAAATTCCCCCAGATAATGCAACAAATTTTTCCACGCACCGGAAAACTGTAATGACCACTCCTCTAAGCTTTTCCAAATATCATCTTTCCCTAAGCGGCATAAAATTACTTTTACCAAAAATATGCAATTTAATACCATCTTTTTTATATTTATCATAATTTGATATTTTTTGTAAAAGTTTTATATATTTGAGGGTTTTATTGCGAATCGAGGGAGGGGGACTTTGGTTTTTTTTATAAGAACATTCCATAGATGGGTACTCATGATGGGGGTCGAGTAATTTTGTCTTTATTTCGGAAACTGAGCCATATGTTTTCTATTATGAATATAAATCTTGTTTTACATAGTTTTACGATCCCACAACTAAATAGGGAGAAACTTCTACTGCCAAAAAGTAATTCTCTTTAAGACTCTCATTCCAGGACTGAGAAGGTGGTACCGTTCTTCAGGCATATGCATATATACCGTTCTTGCGCATGTCTTAACTCCTAATTTTGCTTTAATTTGCCATAATAACAAAGAAGTATCTCCATTATTAATCACCAACAGAAACACCAATTATATTTTTCTTCTGAGGGTGGATAGAGCTATTGATTTCTTCTTTTTTTACGATGGTTTAAGGTTCCAGGTAGCGCATTTTTTAAATCAATTATGGGGAAAATTCTTTTTGAAAAGAGTATACAAATTTTCTACCATACACGGAAAAAGTACCCTACTTTATCTTAAACAGATTTTTCGATGGCGACAATAATGAAGGAATTTTATTTCCAAATTTGAATAGGAAGTTTCAAGGAATTCAAGAACATTTACGACTCTCTTTTGGTCCCAAAGCGCCCTCCTGCGTATTTCCCTAACCCTTGATGTAGCAGACACGATGTGTACTATCACTGTATCCTCCCCCAGGAACATGATTCTAGTATGATCTCTGTAGAAACCAGCCATAAAGGCCAGGGGAGTCTTTAGGTTCGTGCACTCCTCCATCGAATTATCGAGACTATGAAGACATGCCAGTAAATTCATATCTTTTTCAAATCTTGGTTTGTAACAAACATTATTTATATCTATTGTTAAGTGCATGTGTGCTAAAAGGAAAAAGTTTCTCCAAGGGTTAGGGAGAAACTTGCACAGGAATTTGACTCAGAAGGGTATAGTATTTTGTTTTGTAAAAGGAGGCTGAATTAAAAAAGATACAAAGGTTTCTAAAAATTCCTCAGGTTTCAGGAAGGCATGGACCCCATGACATAAACTGGGAGGGGGAGGAAATTTAACCCCTGGATTTTTGCCTTCATAGCTTTTAGAATACCTTCGTTTTGAAAATTTTCGTCGAAAAATGCCCTTTCTCGGTATATTTATTTTAAAAAATAAAAAAAAAGATTTACCCTTTTCTTGATTTAAAAAGACACCCCCTCCCCATCTCTCTCTCTATATTTTTGTGCATTTAGACCACTAAAGGGAACTGGTTAACCCTTGTGTGGATGCCTGTCATGGGCGTAGTTTCAGTATTTCGATTGGGGTTAAGGGGGAGGGGTCCACATTTGGGTGATCTGGGATACTTTTCAAGGGAGTACGGGTTCTAGGGGACCTAGACCGGAAAATGTTTGAAAAATACAAGTATAAACGTGTTATTAAGTTCTCTGAAAACTTATTTAAGGATTTTTTGTAATGAATACCATATACCAAACAGTAAAAAAGTAAAGGTGATGTGGGCCGGCCCAAACTCTTCAATGGCACATTTTTCTTCAAGTGGTAACGAAGAAAAGTTATTATTTAGCAAAGACACTACCCAGAAAACTTCAAAACACCAGACAATGCATAATAAACAATACACACATAAGAAAAAACTTAATATCAAGTAGGCGATCCTGCTTCCATGCCCGTTATTGGTGGGTGCTCAGTGTTAAATCCTTTTCACCTGACGCGCACATGCCATAGGCAATGCCTCCACCCCTAGCCCTTCAACAAGAAACCCAGCTGCATGGCCTCATCATGGCAGATGGACAGGGACCAGGCGGTTAAGCATATTCCCATGAATTGTATATAAATGGCAGACAATTGTAATGAAAATCTAAAATCTACGGCATCCCCAACAATCGATACATCGGAGGCTCCGGTGACACCGGTGAAAAGTCAGCAGGCCGGCCGTCTATTTCAATGATGACAATGCCTCAGTGTGGGGTGCTGGAATGTTTCCTCAATGAATTGTTTGACAATAAGAACATTTATTGCTGGAGAATCCAAGCACTATGCAATAGACATCCTTGGCTTATCTGAAATGAGAGATAACGAAACCAAACTTGTCTTTACTCCTGATGGACAGGACCCCTTTTACTTCTTTGATTCCGTTCCAGACGATGGTTTGGGCCAAGTCGATGTAGTACTCCTCCTAAATAGCAGAGCCATTATCAGCCTCCTAGAGCGACATAACACGGTGTATTTCCTCGCGACTGAATATGCCCTGCTTTAAGAGCCTCGTGTTCAACATCACTCTATTATTTTCACATGTGCTCCATGAGAATCACTAAAGAATTCGTAATAGACGAGGTCCTTTCATAAGCTGACACAGTTAGTTAGATTCATACCCAGGAGTCACCTTTTGATCATTGTAGGCTATTTCAGTGCCTATGTCGGTAGCCGTGAGGCCGAAATTAGACGAGCTGTATGCAAATTCGGATTCAATATAAGATGCGAGGGAGGGAGAGCACTTATGGAGTTTGCTCAACTGCACAAGCTAGTAATAGCCAATACATTTTTCAGGCACAAACCGTTGTACAGGATTACCTGGAGATCCCGAGATAAAAATGCACAATCTCAGCTTGACTAAATTATAATATTTAGGCTCTGGAGAAGCTCAATCAGTAATTATTAAGCCTTTAGAGACGCTGATATTGGCTCCAAAAACAGGCCAGACCGCAAACTAGTGAAGTCTACCCTAACCGTCAAACTAGCATCACGACAAAGAATTATAACCCGTCTAAGGTACGAGGTAGGATTCCTCCGAGACAAACAAATCCAGGAACCATTCCGCTAAGATCTTTCTAATTGGTTCAGCATCCTGGCTCAAGGTCAGCGAGCAATATCGAAGATGAATGCGGGACAATAAAAGAAGATATAAAGAAGTAGCCAAAAAGATCCTTGAGAAAAGAAAAAGAAAACACAAAAATGGATCTCTGATGAGACCATCAAACTGGCATGAAAGAAGCAGCAACAATAGGCTGTCGTCTGACTTGGAAGACCTCAGAAAGCAATGCCAAAAATCAGCTCGCCAAGACCACCAAATATATCGGGATTAAACGGTAACAGATATTGAGAAAGCAGCACGACTTCAGATTTGAGGAAACACTACCAACTCCTTAAAGATGCCTTTCCTAAAAATAAGAATCATTCAAATTCGATAAGAAGCAATTCCAGTACCCTTTTCACGCCTTAGGACAATATTACAGAAAGATGGATATCTTACTTTCAAAATTTTCTTGATCTAAAATTCACGACATCCGCAACATCCCTCTTATAACAACCCTTAAGTATCAATAATATTCTCGGAAATAGGAGCGGCTCTCCTAATCAGCCTGCTAGGGAAGATGGGACTAGTTAGCATGGGCCCTATGATGATGTCAATGTTGGACCACCAGTTTCGCAAGAAATCCATGCAGTCATCAAGAAACTCAAGAATCACAAAACCCTAAGAATTGACATGATCCCAATGGAAATCTTTGTAGCAGCTGAAGACCTAGCACCAAGACTTGATGATCTTTTCAATGCGAGTTAGTCGCAAGAATCATACCTCCAGGATTGGCAAGACTCTGTTATCATTCCTGTATTCAAGAAGGGTGAAGAACTGAACTTAAAAACTACCGCTGTAAATCCCTCATTAGCATAGCTGCGAAGATCTTTGCTATTATTCTCCTGAATTACTTCAGATTTGCAGGAAACTCGACGAACCAATCAATTTGGATTCATAGCAGGCATGAGAATCACCGGTGAGCTCTTCCCGCTGAGACAGATACTCAAACATCCGACCAAACATCAGGAAACAACAGCAGTAGTCTTCATCAATTTTATCAGCGCATTCGACTCGGCCGTCTGTTGTAAGAGTTAGATGGGCAAAGCTAGAAGGTGGAGAACCTACCCAGGACCGTTTAATTAATCCGGGCATACTACAAACACGCACGAGCCTGCATAAAAAAACGGGGAGCCCTCGTCTTAGTTCAATATTGAAATCTGTGTGAGACTTGGTTGTATCCTCTCCCCGGAACTTTTCTAATGTACTGGAGTTTGGGGAAAGCTATGCAAGGCTGTGGTGGAATCTGGATTTCAAGGTCACCAATTTGGAAGATGTCTTGCTGCTAGGTAGTTCTTCCCTAAAAACGCAGGAAATGCTCCAGAAAATATCTGTATCAGCTGCTCCCAGTTTGAGAAGAAAAACCGTTACCAACGATGAATCTTTCTCATCTCCAATGGTGAATCACTGCCAGATTGAGCTTATCGATAAATCTAAATATCTAGGCCCAACCATTAGCATTAATGGTGTATGCAGGGATGAGACCAATGCCAGCATATTAGTATCCCCCTCTGGCTCTTCATAGCTACATGGAGTACTCTGGAATTGGAGAGATATTAGAATCAAGCTTAAAATCCGAGTGTGTGAATCCCTTGTTTGCTCTGTCCTCCTATGCAGAGGCGAAAAATGACCAATAAAAGTACCTAAAACTTAGGCTCTGAATTTTTTCAACCATATGTCTAAGAGGTACATACTCTGACTGAATCTATGCGACCAAGTCCCGAACGAAATAATAAGACTACGTTTTGTTCAGAAGTTTTACCTGGAAAGCAGCATTTGCGGTCACCTTCTCACATGGGTCAGCCATGCCTGTCACGGGCCTGGCAACTCCTTCGTTTTGAGGGCACTTTGATATAAGCGACTCCCATTGTGAAAATATAGGCGTTGGGATCAGTTTATCCTGGAAGGACACCGTCAAATCCAACCTTGAACCAATTGGTGGTTTATACGAGACGGCTGATAATGGTGCCACTACTGGCTTGAAATTGTTGTCTCTTTGACCCTTGACTGTATGCCATGGAATGCGACCGTCTGAAACATCCCAGTGCCAGGGATTCAAGCACACGTTCAGGTAGGTACCTCACCGTATCAAACCAAATAAAGTTAGTATTATCGGAAATATCAGTTCATCAGTTCTAGTGCATCTAAATACCAGTTTTAGATGCACTTGATAAATTACAACATTTTCCAAATTAATCAAGAAGGGAGGTGCCCCCTTGCCCCCTCTAATGACGCCTATGATACGTACCGATAATTTATCCGAAGAACCTCAAACTAGGATATTATAGAGTGAAAAGCTGAAACAAGCAAAACCATCTTGATTGTATTTGGAAGTACCTCTTTTAGGCATCTGACCCCACCCCCTTCCCCGGGATGTTATTTGGGGTAGGGAGAAGGGCGTTTCCCCTCTAGGGTTTTTGCCCCATAACAGGTTTTGAAAATATATTTTAGTATTTTCATTGAGAAATCCCTATTTTCAGTATCTTCATTGAAAAAAAAAATGAAAAAGAAACAAAAATATTGCCCTTCCTCCTAGATTTATAGAAACATCTATTGCTCCTACCTATATTTTTGTTAATTTACGCCATTAAAATCCCGTCCGTCTTCGAAGAAATGTTTGATCCCCCTAAAAGCCTCGGTTATGTGTATTTACAGTTGACTATCCATATTAAAAAGCGAAATTAGGAAATACGCTCAATTTGACACTGTGATTATTGAGGTCCAGAGCATCGCTGTAAGTAAAAATAATACCCGCTGATTTCATCTTTATTACTATTACTTTTTATCTCTTTAGTTAAGTTAATGAGTGTAAGGCAGGACCTCGTCCAGTGAAGCTATATAACCTGTGCGCTGCCCATGTATAAGCAGTTTATATTATTTAGTATAACAGATTAGGATAGTCATAACACCGCGTCATTTATTACGATTTAGGAATACGCAAGCAATTATCTTCTTGTGTCTGTGCTGAAAAATAATTCCAATCTGTCTACCCTTGAGATAGGTCAGGTTGAGCGGGTATGGATAAAACCTGCGAAGGGTAGTTAGTGCAATCAAAGGTCAGAAGAGGATTTCTTCTGGTTATGAAGAGCACTAAAGATGTGCTATGTTGATTTTGTCCATTTTATCGGCTTTATTCCAGCTTTTTGGTAAGTTGTGTTTGATTTTAAGTAGGATAGTGTTTCATCATTGTTCGGTTTAGATTGGGGTTCATGATCTTATTCTTAGTCCTTTCATTCGGACTATACTCTCGTTTATAATCCTTTTATCCTGGTAATATCCTTTTAGAGCTGATATTAACTCTATTTTATAGTTTTGGGTTTACTGATGGGCTTAAAGTGATGTTCGGTTTGCCAAGTTTATGGTATAGTAATGTTTTTTTGTATTCTTTTTTTTTACAAAAACTAAAAAAAAAATATTTTTTCTCAATCTAGTGGGGGAGGGAGGGTGGGGAGCAAAGGCCCCCGATGAAAATATGGAAAACTGCATTTTTGATGAAATACGGAAAAAATGGTATTCTTCTAAATCTTGAGGGAAGGGGCAAAGGCTCCTTGACCCTCGCCGCTTTGACGTCCCTGATGTCCATTCTTCTAATTTTACTATAACACAAAAAGTTACCCCATATTCGGGCATAAACGTATGTATTAGTTTTTTTTAAGGGGGAGGGGGGCACGACTCCGGAAAACTAAAAAATAGGTGAATTAGATGGAAAATATAAGACATATTAACAGAATTGTAAAGTTGTGGAAATTTTCGGGAGGAATATGGGCCCAAAAGCATCCTACCCACGTGCAGACGTGTAAGTGACAATTTTTACATGTTAAATGTAAATCGATATAAAAACCCATAGTTTTTAAATATAATTATGGCCTAGAATGGTAAGCGTACAAATGAACTAGTTTTGGAAAGGGGACAAAACTTTCAGAAATATTATAATATGCACATTGTGTAGAGAATATAAGAATTTATAGAAGGAATCGTAAACATCCGGAGATTTCAAGGAGTATATGCACGGAAAACCCTTCTTCCTTTTCTTATATATCTTATATATAAGATATCTTATATATCTTATATATCTTAGATATCTTATATATCTTATATATCTTATATTTTCTTATATATAAGGCCCGTATTAAAGGAGAGAAAGTGTTTACATGCAAGCAGAAACTGCAGCTCTTGTAACATTTTTATAATGAATCTCGTCCCAAAATTGCCAAAAACACACAAAAAGAGGCCAAAAAACAGATTTATCTGCAATTGTTGTTTTGCTGTAGCCTAGCTGCTAAACAATTAACGAAGTCCATTTATCTAATGTCGTTATAACAAGGTAATTAATCTAATTATTTAATATTTATTTAGTGTAACACCTTTTATGACAAAATTCATGGCGCCATGCTGAGTACTTCTTTGGGGAGGAGGTGGATGTTTAAAGCTAACAAAAACACAAATTGTTTCAGCTTCCTGGGGTAGGTTCTTTATTTGAAGCTTGTCAAATTTCCTCCGATAAATCTCTTAATTCGTAGTTATAGCTTAATTTGAATTAAGTGTTTGAAGTATCCAGCTCAGTGTGTCTCAGAACTTCATGGAAAAGGTTACAGAAACAGAATATTACGAAATCTTAATTCTTCCTCAGAGAGATGGTCACGAATGTGTGTTTGTTTGTGTTATTTTGTTGTCTTATTATTGTGTTATTTTGCTGCTTCTTGTTAGGGGGGCGACCTTCATACTTGCCGAAGTGGCATTTTTGACGTCACTTTCACATTTTCTTTGGTTTATAACACTTTTCACACGGTCAAGCCAAATTTCGGCACTTTGTGCTAAAATGACACTTTCATGCATATTTTTCAGTCATTTAATTATTGATTCATTGAAATCGTATAATTTGTACAAATATAATGTCAAAATAATCAAATAATTCACCTGAAGTGTTTTACCTTTTAAAGTCGATGCTACATTTAGAAAAAAAGGCTAACTTATTTAGGGTAAACTTAATTCTATTGTTGAAAAGCAATTACAGGCTATCGAACAGTTCATGGTAACGAACTGTAAGTAAGGAGTGATGTGGCTCAACAGTAACTGAAACTCCAAAAAACGGTATTTTGATATCGATAGACATATCAAAAGAACTGGCTTATTATTTTGATTTCAATATATAAGATTCATTAAGTTTGGTGCTACTCATCAAAAGGTACGAGCCTGAGAAAATTTGCCTCAGTTTCGAAAAAGGGGGAAACACCCTCTAAAAGTCATGGAATTTTAATGAAAATCACACCTTCACATTCAGCGTATCCGAGAACTTTGATATGGAAGTTTCAAGCTTCCACTGCAAAAATGTGGAATTTTGTATTTTTTGCCAGAAGAAAGATCACGGATACGTGTTTATTTGTTACTTTTTTCCCGGGGTGATCGCATCCAACCACTAGTTCTAGAATATCCATAAAAGGCTCATGAAATTCAAAGTTCTAGTGCCCTTTTTAAGTGACCAAGAAGATTGGAGGACAACTGCCCCCCCCCCTCCCATTCACTTTTCTCCTAAAAGTCGGCCGATCAAAATTCTCAGATAGCCATTTTGTTCAACATAGTTGAAAAGCCCAGTAATTATGTCTTTGAGGGAAGGGTCGCGAAACTGTCAAAGATGTTTCAAGTAAACCACCCAGATCTACGAACGCTAGAGTTGAGAGATGTCCCGAAGAGAAAGCTGTCACAGATCAAGACAGTAGAAAAAATGAAAGGCATAATTATGACATTTAACTGTGCCAGTTTCTTATCATTCTTTTGTATCAGTATGTTACTATATTATATCCGAATTTCTTAAAAAGGTTTTCTCAGTTTGTACTTACACTTTACAGGTCAGTTTTACCATAAGTCGTATATCTGGTGTTTAACACGCTTGAACCGGTTTTGACGTCTCTGACAAGTTGGCCAAATACCCAATTGACATAACAGTATTTTGGCAATTTATTGTGCTTATATTTTGTTTTTTTGTGCTTTTGTGCTTTGTGCTTTGGGCAATTTATTTTGGCAATTTATTGTGCTTAAACAGTTTGATATTTTGCTTGACAATTCTCACCATCCTTTTATAATGCCATGCTTTACAGCATGTAATCTTTTGCGTTTTTTACTCCAACTATTTCTGGTCTGCAAAGTTGCAAACAATCAACCATCTTTCTTTCGAAATTTTGTGTTCTTCACTTACGCCAATTCCACTTCCAGGTGACGATTTACGTTTCGACATTCAATATTTATTTTTTTTTTTTTTTTTTTTACCCATCAAAGGCTACGAGCCTAAGAAAATTTGTTTAATTTTCGAAAAAAGGGGTAAAGACCCTCTAAAAGTCATATATTTAAATGAAAATCCCACCATCATATTCAGCGTATCAGAGAACCCGATTATGGAGGTTTTAAACTCCTGTCCATAAAAAGGTGGAATTTTGTATTTTTACCAGAAAAAACATCACGGATGCGTGTTTATTTGTTTCATGTTTTGTTTTTTTTTCAACGGATGGTCGTATCGACACAGTGGTCCTAGAATATCGGTAGAGGGTTCATTCCATTCATTCCAAAGGAAATTAAAAGTTTTAGTGCCCCTTTAAAGTGACCAAAAATATTAGAGGGAAACAAGGCCCCCTCCCACGCCCCTCCCTCGCCCCATCCCTCCTGAGCCCCTATTGTTCTTGAAATGAACGTACTCAATCGTATTCAAAAACTTCAGTTTCAAAAAATTCAATTACAACTTCACCATGGAGGTAGGGAAGGGGTGGGGAGATAGGGGGCAGATGCCCCCCTATAGCTTCAAATTTACACTACATATTAACGAGAACTTTTTGTATGTTGGAATTTTTCTGTTGGATGTTCACCAGTATATGGTTGAAAAAAAGCTGGAAATAACAGAAATTTCCAAATATCCTATCCCATATCGATATTGACGTTTCGACGTTCGATTTTTATTTTTGGTCCGATATAGAGATACATCAATTTTGATATTTAATATTGCCCGACTTTAAACTTTTGAATTGAAATGTTAGAACAAGAAGCTGTTACCGAACCGTAATTTTATTTGTATCAAATCGCTTGTATGGTCTTTATGTTTTCTGGAAATTTGAAGTTGGATAGTGGGTTTATTTATTTATTATATTATAGCATTGCAAGAAGATAATAAGAGTATAGTAATCCAAGAAGATTAATGCTGAAGCTAATTGATGACTTATGATTTTTGGTGATTATTGATGAAAAAAAATTTCAAAAGGTAAGAGATTTCAAAGGCTGTGGACGATTTATTTAATCCACTTCAAGCAGGAATTGAGTCCTACAGGTTTTATTCAATATAAAAGAATGTTTCTTTAACAGATGAATATTTGGCTCAAAAATATTGGGGAAGGACTATAGTTCGAATATTAATTCGAAGTTTAAATGTCTTTTTTAAGTAGCCAAAGTTAAGTGCAAATTTCGAGTTTTTTCTCACTAGCTGATGTACACCCCGGAGCGCTACAAGTGCATCACAGTTCTGACACGCATAGCCCATTTCTACCACACTGGGCTCAGTCCCCGTGTCGTTTGGCATAGTCCCGTAATACTTGGAATAATTTCACCACGTTTGGCAAAACCTACATGGTAGTGTTGGGCGATATTTGATATCGAAATTGATATATCGATATATCAGACTAAATATCGATATCGAATATCGAAATGTATTATCGAAACCGATATTTTTTAGGGGTCTCTATCCCCCTATAGTCCCCGCGGAAAATCTACCACATGAAAATTCTGCGAATTTTCAGCATACGTCTTCGAGATTCTTTGCAGGTATCAATTCTTTCATTTATAATTGATTTTATTTACCCTTTTCTTACATCTTACCCTGGTATCTTTTTCGCAAGAATTCACTTCCGGCTCCAGAGTCAGATATGTGTGAATTATTACTAACTGAGAATGAAAAGTTCAAAACAAATGATGTTATAATGAAAAGTACGGATTTTGAATGTTATCAAAGCTAAACTATCCGATCAGACAGGGTGAATTTTCTCAGTCTGAAAAATTTTGCGCTATAGCGTTGCCTATAGTAAAGGCCATACGGCTCCAATGTTTTATTATTATTATTTTTTTTCCCAGAGGCACTTCATATGGAAGGGGTCGTCGTAGAAACTTCAAAAAGGGCTCATTCGATTGAAAATCGAGAGCTCTAGTACCCTTTTTAATAGTCGAAAGTGATTGGAGGGCATCTAGCCCCCCCCCCCAACGCCCGTCATTCCCCCGAAACACATCGAATCAAAATTTTGAGATAGCCATTGTGTTCAGCGTAGTCGATTTCCAAATAGAAAATATGTTTTTGAGGAGGACATTCCCCCACAACCCTCAGGGCAAGGGTTTTTAGTTATGCCCAAGGGCATATAAGGTTTGTATAGAAGGCGTTGTCGTATAAACTTCAAAACAGGCTCATTCGATTGGAAATTCAAAGGGCTAGAATCTTTTTAATAGTCGAAAGTGATTGGAGGGCAACTAGCCCCCCCCCCCACGCCCATCATTTCCCCAAACACATCCAATCAAAATTTTGAGATAGCCATTTTATTCAACGTAGTTTTAAGTTCTGGAAATTCGGTCTTTGAGGATAACAACCCACCCATAGCCCTCAGGGCAAGGGTTGTAAGTAATGCCCTGGGGACATATAAGGTTTTTATAGAACGCGATGTCATAGAAACTTCAGAAAGGGCTCATTCGATTGGAAATCTAAATGGCTAGTTCCCTTTTTAAGAGTCGAAAATGATTCTAAGGCAACTGACACCCCTTCCATGCCCACCATTTACCCAAACACATCACATCAAAATTTTGATATAGCCATTTTGTTCAACGCAGTTGAAATTTCTGGAAATTATATGTTTGAGCAGGAGGCTCCCCCCACAGTCTTCAAGGGCATGGGTTATAAGTTATGCCCTGGGGCCATATATGGTTCTTATGGAAGGAATGCTCGTATAAACTTCAAAGAGGGCTCATTTGATTGGAAATTGAAAGTTCTAGTTCACTTTTTAAGCGTCAAAAGATATTGGAGGGTAATCAGCTTACCCCCCCCCCCCCCAAATGCATCCAAAAAAAATTTTAGATAGCTGTTTTGTTAAAAATAGTTAAAAGATCATATAACAAAAATTCCGGTGTCGACACAACCCACCAGGGCCCGGAGGCAGGCGTTGTAAGTTATGTCCTGGGGGCATATACGGGTCTTATGGAAGGGATGCTCGTATAACTTCAAAGAGGGATCATTTGATTGGAAATTGAAAGTTCTAGTTCACTTCTTAAGAATCAAAAGAGATTGGAGGGCGCCTAGCCCCCCCCCCACGCCCTTTTTCCCTCAAACCCATCCGATAAGAACTTTGAGATAGCTTTTTTTTAAATAGTTCAAAGACCATATAAAAAAAACTCAGGGGTCAACACAGCCCCCCAGTCCCCGAGGACAGGTGTTGTAAGTTATGCCCTAGGGGAATATATGGTGCTTATTGAAGTGATGCTCGTAAAAAATTCAGAGATGGCTCATTTGATTGGAAATTGAAAGTTCTGGTTAAGTTTTGTAGAGTCAAAAGAGATTGGAGGGCAACTAGCCCCCCACGCCCCTTTTTCCTCAAATGTATCCAATAAAAATTCTGAGATAGCCAAGTTAAAAATTTCTCAAAAGTCAGATAACAAAAACTCAGGTGTCGTCAAAACCCCCCAGGGCCCGGGGGCAGGCGTTGTAAGTTATGCCCTGGGGCATATATGGTTTTAATGAAACGGATACTCGTATAAACTTCAGCGACTGTTCATTTGATTTGATATTGAAAGTTCGAGCTCACTTTTTAATAGTCAAAAGAGATCCCAGGGCAGCTAGCCCCCCCCCACGCCTTCTTTTTCAAAACCCATCTGATGAAAATTTTGAGATAGACATCTTGTTAAAAAAATAGTTCAAGGTCAGATAAGAAAAACTCCGGTGTAAATACAACCCCCCTGGGCACAGGGGAAGGCGTTCTAAGTTATGCCCTAAGGGCATGTATTGTTCATATGAAAGGGATGCTCGTATAAACTTCAAAGAGGGCTAATTTGATTGGAAATTGAAAGTTCTAGTTCACTTTTTAAGAGTCAAGAGAGTTAAACTAGCCCCCTCACGCTCTTTTTTCCCCAAACCCGTCCACTACAAATTTTGAGATAGCCAGTGTTTTGGATATTGTTCAAAAATTAGATAACAAAAACGCCCCCCAGAGTCCGGGGGATAGGCGTTGTAAATGTTGTCCTGGGGCATATATAGTTCTTATGAAAGGGATGCTCGTGTAAACTTCAGAGGGGGCTCTTTTGATTATAATAGCCATTTTATTAAAAATAGTTCAAAGTTCAGATAAGAAAAATTCCTGTGTCGACGGAACCCGCCAGGGCCCGGAGGCAGGCGTTATGAGTAATGCTCTAGGGGCATATAAAGTTCTTATGGAAGGGAATCTCGTTTAAACTTCGGTGACGGCTCATTTAATTTGAAATTGAAAGTTCTTGTTCACTTTTTAAGAGTCAAAAGAGGTCGGAGGGCAACTAGCCCCCCCCCCCCCCTCCTCCACGCCGTACAAAAAGTGCCTTTTGATTTAATTTTAAAGCAACATTTAGTTTTATAGCATAATAAGTCAATTACATAACTGTGGAGGATTGACATACCCAATATCCCGAGAGACATAGTTACTGGACCACTCTACTATGCTGAACCAAGTGGCTGTCTCAAAATTTCGACTGGATGTGTTTGGAAAATGAATGGGGTTATGAGGAAGGCTGCTTGCCTTCCAATCTCTTTTGAATTTTAGAAATAGCACTAGAACATTTTGATTTAATTCAACGCCCACCATAATATTCCTTAAAAGTTTCACCTTAATATCCTTAGTTTGCCCAGTAGCAATAGTTGTAGTAGCATTAGTAGCAGTATGCGCATAGCAACCTTGGTTTCATTAACATCCCCTTCAACTACACATTGAAAGTTTAAACTTAATATCATCAACCCATCCTGAAGCATTTTGGTTACGTCCTCTTAACACCCTCTGTGAGCATAGTGTGTTTTGATTTAGTTCCATACAGTTTCAATATTTCCCAAATTTTTCGGCTTAATACCCTTAGTTTTAGTAGCAGCAGAATTAATAGTAACCTTAGCTTTAATGATAATAATAGTAGTATAAGTAGTAATAATAGTAGCAGTAGTAGTAGTTTGAGTAGAAGCAGTATCATTAGGACGAAAATATTTTCTTTTGGTTAGTTCAACATCCCTCAGAACAAGCCCTGTTAGTTTCAACTTCACACACCAAACTGTTCCCAAGATATTGTTTTTACACCATTTTAACAACCTGCAAACAGACGACGTGTTGTGAATAAGTTCACCCCCCCCCCCCCCCGCAAAAAAAAATCCTTGAAAATTTCACCTTTATACCCTTAGGCATATTTGTAATAGTAGAGACAGTAGCAGTATTTGTGTTACTAGTAGTAGCATTAATGATAAGAGCGGTAGTGCTAGTAGCAGCAGCAGTATGATCGTGTTGCCTTTACAAGTAGTGTGCAATAGAAGTAGTAGTTGAGGTAGTAGTAGTAGTAAACGGAGCAGTGATAGAAGTATTAGTAGTAGCGTACATATATTGCCTTTTGGTTAGATGATTTTCCCCTTTTAGCATTCTCTGAAAGTTTCGACTTAATACGCAAGTCAATTCTTGAGATGCGCTCTTTTGACAATGTACATGACATAACGTATTTTGATTTAGTCCAAATTCTCCCTCAATACTGTAAACGGAGTAGTATGGTAGTAGTAGTAGTAGTAGTTGTAGCAGTAGTAGTGGTGGTAGTTGCAGTAGTAGTGGTAGCTCGCAAAAATTCCCTTTTTGATCATCTCCCTTGTCATTTCCTGAAATTTCCAAATTAATATACCAAGTCATTCATAAGCTACGCCCTTTTGACCATCCATATGCACATAGCGTGTTTTGATTTAGTTCAAAACTCTCCTTAACATTCTCTCAAAGGTTCACCTGAATGCCCTTCGTCTTTTTCGAAAGTAAAGTTCAAACATGCATACCTTTTCTCAATAACTTATACTATTTATAAACAATGAACGAATTGCCTAACCTACAGCCTAAATACTGGACCCTTCAACAATGCTGAACAAATAGCTCTCTTAAAATTTTGATCGGAAGTGTTTTTGGGAATGATTGGCTCTTAGGGGAGGGCCTGGATGCACTTTTGACTCTTAAAAAGGTTGCCCTTTTGGCTTAAGACTTTTGACTCTTAATAAGTCTTGACTCTAGATCTTCCGACTTCCATCCAACTGAGCCCCATAAGATCCGAAGTTTATACAACCACCCATTTCACAAAAACCTTATATGCCCCGGGGTATAGATTACAGCCCTTGCCCCCAGACTCTGGGGAGTTGTGTTAACCCCAAAGGCCCTATTATGTGGTCTTTGGACCGTTTTTGAACAAATGACCATCTCATAATTTTGTCGGAAAGCATTAGAAGAAAACAGGCCGTAAGGGGTTGCTAGTTTCCCTCCGATTACTTTGACCCTTAAAAAGGGCACTAAAACTTCTGATTTCCAGTCCAATGCCCCCCACCCTCGAAGTTTATACGACCACTCTTTCCATAAAAACTTTAAAAGCCCCCGAGGCATAACTTACAATCCTTGTCCTGAGGGTCGTGGGGGGATTGCCATCTTGAAAGACAGAATTGCCCTCCAATCACTTTCAACTGTTAAAAAGGGCACAAGACGTTGCAATTTCCAATCGAATGAGCCTCTTTCGAAGTTTCTGCGACACCTCATTCTATAGGAAGTGCCCTGGTCTAAAGCCAAAAAAAAAACAAAAAAAAACAATAATAATGATATATTATGCCCACATCGCTCTTTACTTGGGCTGTGCTATTGCGCTACCTATGATTGGGCAAATTTTATTAATCTCGTAGCTTTTTGATGAGTAGCATTAAACTTGATGAATTTTATATATTTTGAAGGAACATCAAAATTTTATTCTTTTGCTGTATCTATTGTTATCAAGACTCTGTTTCTTAGAGTTTCAATTACTATTGAGCCACATAGCTCCTTACTTACAGTTCGATACCACGAACTGTCTGATAAAATTAAATACAATAGACTTTGATAGATGTACAGCCCAAAAATAAGCCTAGGGAAGTGTAGAGCAACCACCTTTACCCCTTCGTTTCTTGCAAAGCTTATAAGAAGCTGTCAAGCCCTTTCTTAATTAGAAATTAAGGTATAAGATTAGCAAAAAATGGCAGAAATTTGCCAAGGGGTCACCTGTCGAGCAAAATCTCTTACACCATGTATCGATAATTTTACTGTTGATATTTGATATATGTATATTGATATTTCGGATCAGTTTTTTTGCTATCTGATGTATTTGCCGAAGCTTAGTAACGCAAATGGTAAATAAAGGGTATTTTGTATAGTTTTTGGTACTTGTTAAGAATCCAGTAATCACGCGAGAATTGTATTGCGAGAATAGATACGCAATACCCGGTGCTTATATGATACTTATATGAGTTTCTCACTCCAGGAACTATATTCAAACTTTAGTTTTTTGGGGTTTAGGGGGAATAAAAGTTACCTAGGTGAGGGTTAGGCTAGGTTATGTATTTAATATATGCTATGCTTTACCCCCACTCACCTTAATATGCAAATATGTAGCCCAAATTTGTTTCTAAACTATTATATTTTCATCCTATTTTGTTTTATTTCATTAGCAATAACGAAACTTCACTTATCGCGTGACTACTTGATTCTTAACAAGTAGCCTACCTAACTTATTCTTTCAAAACTCAAATAATATAAAATCAAACAATAAAAATAAACTTCGAATTCATAAATGAATACAATAAAAACCCAGATTTGGAATTACTCAGGCTCAGGAAAAAGAGAAAAATAAACTACTGGCTATTCAAAATTTTTCCCTGAGAGTCGATTCCGCCGTTCAGTGATTATCTGACCAGCCTTGGACAACACATTCAGAAAGGACACGGGTAGCGGGCACCGACTTGAATTTCATTGCAACTTCGTACAGGTATTTCCATGACTTCAAGTAAGAGACTTCCACCGCTTGAGTGGGCAAGTTTCTCTTGGAACTGTTAGCTCCCTATTGAAAGTTTGCAGAGCCTTGATATATTCGGCTGCTGTCGAAGCATGTCCGGCATTGACTATAAGGACTTCGTCATGTGATCCCCACAAACTGGCTTTATTCTAATATGACTGCATCGCAGGGACTGCGATGGTGCTTGTATCTTCTGGTCGAGATTCAGTAGCTAGCAAGGCCAAATCTATCTCGTTGGCAATTTTGCTCTCAACTTGTAAAAGATCGTCAGATGAAATAAACATTTTCTTGAAACGCGAGTCAAGATATGTGGCAACTGCGATGGGTGTGACTTGACCAAGGCTTAGAAACCTACAATGCATTTTATTCAGCAAAGCCTTTCGGAGCTCATCAGCCACATCTGAGAATCTGCCAAAATCTACCTGAACAAGATGGCGTCTCAAAATCTTAGACAAAGGCAGGACTTTCGAGATGGAGGGAAAGCTTTGAGAAGAAAGCTCAATAGTTGCCTCTTCAAAGGGTGTAAGCACCGAAATCACGTTCGGAATAACGCCCCACTCACTATCAGTGAGTATGAGGTCAACTTTACCGAGAAGCGCAAGTGAACTTGTTACCGACTCTTTTAAATCTTGTAGCCTACGCAATACAGTGAGAAGCGATATCCATCTAGTGGTCACACCAGGTTTTAGTTTTTTGGTGCAAACATTGTCAATAGAGATTTGAACCTGGCGCAACTTGTCGGTAGCTACAACACTACGTCTGAAAAATTGACAATATTTCTAGCCTTTTGGACGAGAGGCAACAATTCAGCAGCATCATTAATATCACTCGCCACAGTCAAATTTAGAGTATTTGCGAAGCACGAAACATTTATCTATCCTGTACCTACTTGAGATGCAGCATCCTTTTAAACAAACATACAATAGATATTAATGTAAATTAATAAATAAGTCTTAAAACGAGTGAAACTTAAATTGAATATGCAAATCAAGCTTGAAACGAACAAAAATCACCATAAACAAGAGTTTGGGTATGACCTCCTTCTCTCACTGTAAAAGTCTAAAACCTACTGCGTCATTGGCGCTTTACTGAAAATCAACTTTATGACAAATATTTTATTTTGTACTTAATATTGAAAATAAACATTAAAATTATAATAACATTTTGAACTGATGAGCTTTCAGCAATTAATATCATTATGCATCAAATATTCAGTTTAATTTATTAGCTCTTTTTACAGTTGTTAAAGACGAATATAGTTTCCCTACAAACAAGTGTTGGATACTGCCTCCTTTCCTAAGTGTAAATCAAACAGTTCGTGGTAACGAACTGTAAGTAAGGAGCGACCCGGCTCAATGGTAACCGAAACTCTAAAAAACGGGATTTTGATACCAATAGATACATCAAAAGAATCAGATTTTAATTCTGATTTCAAATATATAAGTTTCATTAAGTTTAAGCTTACCCATCAAAAGTTACGTGCCTGAGAAAATTTGGCTGATTTTCGAAAAAAGGGGGAAAGACCCCCTAAAAGTAATAGAACCTTAATGAAAATCACACCATCATATTCAGCGTATCAGAGAACCCTACTGTAGAGGTTTCAAGCTCCTATCTACAAAAATGTGGAATTTTCCATTTTTTGCCAGAAGAAAGATCACGGATGCGTGTTTATTTGTTTGTTTGTTTGTTTTTTTTTTTTTTTTTTTTTTTTTTTTTTTTTTTTTTTTTTTTTTTCCCCAGGGATGATCGTATCGACCCAGTGGTCCTAGAATATCGTGGGAGGGCTCATTGGAACGGAAATTAAAAGTTCTAGTGCCCTTTTTAAGTGACCAAAAAAAATGGAGGGCAACTAGGCCCCCTCCCACGCTCATTTTTTTCCCAAAGTCACCCGATCAAAATTTTGAGATAGCCATTTTGTTCAGCATGGTCGAAAATATGATAAAAATGTCTTTTAGAATGACTTGATCCCCCAAAGTCCCCAGGGGGAGGGCTGAAAGTTATGAACTTTACTCAATGTTAACATATAGTATTGGTTATTGGGAAGTATACAGACTTTTTCAGAGGAGATTTTTTCTGGTAGGTGGGGGAAGGAGAGGGTCGGGGGCTATATGGAAGGATCTTTCCATGAAGGAAGTTTTCATGGGGGAAGGGACATTGCTATGAAGGGGGTGCCGGATTTCCCAGCATTATTAAAGAAAAAGATCAGGAATTAAATAAAAAAAACAAGTTTTTCAACTGATCAACTGATTGTGATTAAGAGGTCATTTTTAAAGAACTGGAAAAAAATTCGAACTATAGTTCAAAGAGGAGGGTATTGACTAGGGGGCGAACCCCCTAATATACGTGTTAAAATTTTATGAATATAGAAGTTCGTTACGTAAGTTAATTCTAAGTTACGTATATTTATTACTAATAAAAACGTTCGTAAATAAAATTAAACAAGTTTCGAGAAAGCCATTTAACCAAATATAATATGCAAAATTTGTTTTAATTATTCATGTACGGTGAGCCAAAATCAAAACCTGTATTAATTCAAAAACGTTCAAAAATTAAATAAAAAAAACAAGTTTTTTAAACTGAAAGTAAGGAGCGACATTAAAACTTAAAACGAACAGAAATTATTCCGTATATGAAGGGGGCTGTCCCCTCCTCAACGCCTCGCTCTTTACGCTAAAGTTTGACTTTCTCACAACTCTATTTTTCTAAACAATAAAAAAACTTTAGCGTAAAGAGCGAGGCGTTGAGGAGGGGACAGCCCCCTTCATATACGGAATAATTTCTGTTCGTTTTAAGTTTTAATGTCGCTCCTTACTTTCAGTTTAAAAAACTTGTTTTTTTTATTTAATAAAAACAAAAAGCCTCCTGCGTCATTGGCGCTTAACAAAAACGGATTATATTACAAATATTTTCTTTTCCAGTTCTTACAGTGTTGAAAATAAAAATACAATTACAGAGAAATAAATTCTTGAACTGATGGATCTTTCAACAATTAATATCATTATACATCAAAATTCAATTTGATGTTCTTTATGCTTCCCAAGACTGTTCAAGGCGCATATAGTTTTCAGTAAAGCGCCAATGACGCAGTAGGTTTTAGACTTTTACAGTGAGAGAAGGAGGTCATACCCAAACTCTTTAAGTTTCACTCGTTTTATGATTTATTTATTAATTTACATTATTATCTATTATATTTTTGTTTGCATTGATTGTTTATTTAATTTCTGTTCGTTTTAAGTTTCATTTATGCTTCAATAGGAAAATATTTTTTTTTTCTTTTAAGCTTGATATTCATATCAAACAGTTGGTGGTAACGAACTGTAAGTAAGGAGCGACCCGGCTCAATGGTAACCGAGACTCTAGAAAACGGGTTTTTGATACCAATTGATACATCAAAAGAATCAGATTTCAATGCTGAATTCAAATATATAAATTTCATCAAGTTTAGTCCTACCCATCAAAAGTTACGCGCCTAAGAAAATTTGGCTGATTTTCGAAAAAAGGGGGAAAGACCCTCTAAAAGTTATAGAATCTTAATGAAAATCATACCATCATATTCAGCGTATCAGAGAACCCTACTGTAGAGGTTTCAAGCTTCTATCTACAAAAATGTGGAATTTTGTATTTCTTGCCAGAAGAAAGATCACGGATGCGTGTTTATTTGTTTTTTTGTATGTTTTTTTTTTTTTTTCCAGGGCGATCGTATCGACACAGTGATCCTAGAATATCATGGGAGGGCTCATTCGAACCAAAATTAAAAGTTCTAGTGTCCTTTTTCAGTGACCAAAAAAATGGAGGGCAACTAGACCCCTTCCCACGCTCAATTTTTCCCCAAAATCACCAGATCAAAACATTGAGATAGCCATTTTGTTCAGAATGGTCGAAAATATAATAACTATGTCTTTTAGGATGACTTAATCCCCCAAAGTCTCCGGGGGGAGGGCTGAAAGTTATGCACTTTACCGAATTTTTACATATAGTTTTGGCTATTGGGAAGTATACAGACTTTTCAGGAAGGATTTTTCTGTCAGTAGGGGGGGGGAGTCTGGGCTCTGTGTGAGGATCTTTCATGAAAGAAGTTTTTATGGGGGAAGGGACATTGCTATGAAGGGGGCGTCCATTTTCACAGCATTATTTAAAAAAAAGATCAGAAAACAGTAAAAGATCAGTTTTCAGTAAAGCGCCAATGACGCAGTAGGTTTTAGACTTTTACAGTGAGAGAAGGAGGTCATACCCAAACTCTTTAAGTTTCAATCGTTTTAAGATTTATTTATTAATTTACATTATTATCTATTGTATGTTTGTTTGCATTGATTGTTTATTTAATTTCTGTTCGTTTTAAGTTTCATTTATGCTTCAATAGGAAAATATTTTTTTTCGTTTTAAGCTTGATATTCATATCAAACAGTTCGTGGGAACGAACTGTAAGTAAGGAGCGACCCGGCTCAATGGTAACCGAAACTCTAGAAAACGGTTTCAAGCTCCTATCTACAAAAAATGTGGAATTTTGCATTTTTTGCCAGAAGAAAGATCACGGATGCGTGTTTATTTGTTTATTTTTTTTCCCCAGGGGTGATCGTATCGACCCAGTGGTCCTAGAATATTGTGGGAGGACTCATTGGAACGGAAATTAAAAGTTCTATTGCCCTTTTTTCTGTTGCCAATAAGACACCTCAGCAACATATCGAGAACGACTGGGGGCATTAAGTTAAACTTTCGGGGCTACTATTATTACTACTTCTGCTCTTACGATTTAAATAAGCAAAAGATTGTAAGTGTATCCAAGTTGTCAAAGAGCATAGAAGGAATTTCTTGGGAACGAAATTACGTTTTATTTTTCAGATCAACTTAAGGAGGTATAAAATTAAATCAGACAATACTATTTTGTCAGGATTAAACATTAGTGAAAAAGTTTTCTCCGGCAGACAAATAGCAAGCTAAACTATGGATTCTTATAGTAAAAACAGTAAAGATATAAAAAAAAACTTTTCCATGAAAAACATTATGTCAATAAAATTGACAGAAATTGACTTAAAAACTTTTCCACAAAGCAGGTTTTTCAAAGAAAAGTAAAGAACTCCATTAATCTCAAAATGCGCAGAAATAAAGTAAAATAATCTTCCAAGCTTAAAATCACTATCAATAAATAACTGAAACCCAAAACAAACAGAAATTACAATACATAATCGAGTCAAACTCAAAACGAGCAAAAATTAACTTGAGTAGGGCTGACAGTCCCCATGCTTTCCCATTACCAGAACATAATTTGCACTTTACTGAAAACAAAACACATTTTAAATGTTCACACTTTTCTAATAGGAAATAAGGAATAAATATCAATTTATGTACATCAATCTGACATTAATAATGATAATAGTAATAATAATAACGTTTATTCACCCACCACATACAAAAAATAGATTATAGTGAAGCACTACAAAAAGAAAAAAAAAGAAAAAAAAACGGCTTCCCAAAATTTGACGGCCATTTGTTTTATTTTTGTAGTGCAAATTATGTTCTGAGTTTTTTAAAATCAATTTTTGAAGGAGGGAAAAAACCCCGAAACACTAGCTGATCTCAATGAAAATCACACCATCAGATTCAGCATATCAGAAAACCTTACTGTAGAGGTTTCAATCTCCTATGTGCAAAAATGTGAAATTTTTACTTTTTGAAAGAAGAAAGATCACTGATGCGCGTTTATTTGTTTTTTTGTTTGTTTGTTTATTTCTCCAGGGTTGACTGTATCGAATCAGTGATCCTAGAAGATCTGAAGAGGCTCATTTGATCCGAAATCAAACATTCTAGTGCCCTTTTTAAGTGACCAAAGAAATTGGAGAGTAGCTATCCCCCCTCCCATGCCCTTTTCCCCAAAGTTGTCCGATCAAAATTTCGAGTTAACCATTTTGCTCAACATAGTTTAAAGATATAACTTTGTTTTTCTGAATGACTTGACCCTCCACAGCCCTCGGGGGAAGGGCTGCCAACTATTAACTTTGTCCATCCTTTACACATAGTATTGGTTATTGGGAAGTATTCAGATATTTTCCGGGGGGATTTCCTTTGGGGGAGGAATTTTTTCTTAGAGGAGAATTTTCCTTTTGGAGGGAAGTTGTCGGGAGGTGAACTTTCCAGAGAAAGTTTTACATGGGGGAAATTTGCCAGAATTCATATACAGAATTCGTTGTAATCATTTTACTTTCTCTTTGGCGACTCTTATGTGTGGAGCTGTTTCGGGAGAACTGTCCGGGGCAAATTTTCAGCGGGGTCGGAACTCTCTGGGAGATTTTCCGCGAGGGGAGGGATTATCCACTGGATAAATTCTCCATGGGAGAACTGTCACTTTGAGAAATTTCCCACGGGGGAATTATCACCGGGAGAAATTTTCTGTGGAGACATTTTGCGCGGGAGAAACTTTCCATTGGAGGAGTGGGGGCCATAAGAATTTCCACATATGAGGGGAGGGGGGTGTTTACTATGACCTTAAAAACAATCAAAAATTAAATTAAAAACAAGTCTTTTTATTAATCACAGCATGCTAAGGAGAATTTTTCAGGGATAATTTTCAGGGGGGATATTCAGCAAAGATGGAATTGTCTGGGGGTAAATTTTGCATCTTCAGTTATGGAGGAGTATCATTGGTTTGTTACATAATGGGGAGAGGGACAAGTGCCTAATGTATCAAAAAGTTTTTTAAAGTTTTAAAGTTTGTCAAAAAAAAATTAAAGTTTTTCTTAACATTCAGGTAAATATAGAAGATGATCTGGAGAGGGAGGAAATATAAATTAGTCTATGCCCCCCTTTCAGGATTAAGCCTGAATATAAGTTCTGCTCAGGGATAACACCTATCTTTTTGGCAAATTTTGTTTAACACAAAGTATTACTTTCACTTTCCTACCGGGACAAAATTTTGGAGAGTTTAGAGGGGGTCAACTGTTTCACCAGGAAATCTGGATAGGTTGAACGTAAAAAAATACTACCAGGAGATTTTTTTCAGAGCTTGAGAGGGTAATATCTCTCATTTTTCCATTTATATACGATGTTAAATGGATTTTGTTTCTCAAAGTCATTGCCCCTTACTGGCGTCCATGGGGGGTTTTCCCAGTATTATCTGAAAAAACGGTCAGAAATTAAATAATTAACAAGTTTTTTTTTCAACTAAACATAAAGAGCAACATTAAAACTTAAACCGAATAGAAATTATTACGTATATGAGGGGGCTGCCCCTCCTTAATATTCTGCTCTTCACGCTAAAGTTTGGACTTTTGTCCCAAATCTTTAAGATCGACTCCTGAAACACAAGGGCCATTTAATTGGGATCAGAATCTTTTTTAAAAGTTCTAAAAAACTTTAGCGCAAATAGAAAGGTGTTGAAGAGGAGGCAGTCCCTCCTCATATACGTAATAATTTAAGTTCGTTTTAAGTTATGGGACACTTCTGACGTAACTGGCTTTGGATGTTAGGCGTGCTTTTACTAGGAAACTAAAAAGATTATTATTGATATACGGTAGATTAAGAATATCTGGTCACCTGTGTCTATGAAGCCCAAGTGCTGAACCTCTGGTACCTCAAAGCATTCACGGTAGGTCGTTCCAATAGGCAATTTCTATAGAAACAACTAAGAATGAAACTCATTTCTTCTATAATAAATTCCACCGCAACTTTCTGTTTTGATCTTTTGTCTGATTATATATATCAAACAGTTCGTGGTAACGAACTGTAAATAAGGAGCGACCCGGCTCAATAGTAACCGAAACTCTAAAAAACGGAGTTTTGATACCAGTAGATATATCAAAAGAATCGAATGCTTATGCTGATTTTAAATATGTAAGTTTCATAAAGTTTAGTCTTACCCATCAAATGTTACGAGCCTGACAAAATTTGCTTGATTTTCGAAAAAAAGGAGAAAAAACCCTAAAAGTCATAGAATCTTAATGAAAACTACACCATGCGATTCAACGTATCAGAGAACCCTATTGTAGAGGTTTCAAGCTCCTATCTAAAAAAGTGTGGAATTTTGTATCTTTTTTTGCCAGAAGAAAGATCACGGATGCGTGTTTTTTTTTTTTTGTTTTTTTTTCAGGTGTGACGGTGTCAACCAAGTGGTCCTAGAATATTGTCAGAGAGCTCATTTGAACGGAAATTAAAAGTTCTAGTGCGTTTTTTGAGTGACCAAAAAATTTGAGGGCAGCTAGAACCCCCTCCCGCGCCCCTTTTTTCTCAAAATGGTCTGATCAAAATTTTGAGATAACCATTTTGTTCAGCATAGTTGAAAGGTTGAATAACTATGCTTTGGAGATATCATAAAACCAACAAATAAAAAAAAATCTCAATGAAAAAAAAACAAAAACAAACGAGCCTGCGGCCAGTGGAAAGAAAAGACGAAAAATGCAAAACAACGCGGATATTTCACCTGTATAAAACAAGGCATCTTCAGCACAAGAGAAACGCAAGAAAATAAAATAAAACTAAAAACAAATAAAACCACTACCAAAAAAATATACAATCGGCGCAAGCTAATTCACGTAGGGAAAAGTAGCTATTGGAGTTACTTTAATGACTTACTTCAGTTAACGTAATTTCATTTTTTTTTTCATCTCAGTTGCTTTGGTGTCCTCACTGAAGCCAGATTTCCCGGTATTACTTAAAAAACGATCAGGAATTAAATAAAAAAAAAAGTTTTTTTTCAACTGAAAGTAAGGAACAACATTAAAACTTAAATCGAAAAGAAGTTATTGCGTATATGAGGGGGGGATGCTCCTCCTCAACACCAAGCTCTTTACGCTAGAGTTTGAATTCTGTTCCAATTCTTTAAGAACGACTCCCGAAACACTTTTGGTTTAATTAGAACAATAAGAAGATTTTTTAAAAAGTACTAAAAAACTTCAGCGTAAAGAGGGAGGTTTTAAGGAGGAACAGCCCCCCTCATATACTTAATGATTTCTGTTCGTTTTAAGTTTTAATGTTGCTCTTTACTTTCAAATGAAAAAACTTGTTTTTTTATTTAATCGATACCGGATTGAGGTCCAGACGGTTAAATTAATTTCTGTGAATCGTGTGGAAATGGCGGATAATAATAATGAAAATATTACATCTACGGTATCCCCGCCAAACGATGCACCGGAGGCACCAGGGCCCCATGTTACAAATACAACACAGCACTAGAAGTGTCTAGCGAAATTAGAGGTTTTGACAATAGCAGAATTCTTCTTCGGCACTCGGCAGTCCGATTTCACAGCATCCGATGAAATACTGTCTTTATACGGGATCCCTTTGTTTTGAAAAAATTTTGAAATTCTGTTTTTAAAATGGTTGAAATTCTGTTAAAATAAATGATCGCATCGAACGGTGGTTGCTAAATATTGAGAGATGTTTCTTTCAAATGGGAAGCAAAAGTTTTAGTGCCGTTTTTAGGTGACAGAAGAGATCACCCCATAGGATAGTTTCATTTTCGGCCTTTCTTGCCGTAAAAAAAAAAAAAAATTGGTCTACATAGGACCAACATACTATTAATCAGCAAACCATCGATAGTCAATGGGTTAAAGCTATCATATAGCTATACCTAAAAACTTTTTGTTTCTGATTACATATTTCCAAGTATGCCTTTTTTCATAAACATATGTGCATTCCGAGCGAAATGTCTGATTCCAAGGCCGTATCCAAGAAAGTGGGGGGGGAGTTAAAGGGGTTTGAACCCCCCTTTTAAATGTTTGTCCGAAACGTAAAAATGAATATAAATTTTTTGATGCATTTTAAAAAAAATGTTGTAACCCGCCTCCCCCAAAAAAATCCTGGATACGACCCTGCCTGATACCCTCTTTCTTCCAAGCTTGTAACCCCTCCTGAAAAGGAAGCTTTTGGTTAAATTTGTTAAAAATATTAGCAGAGATTCTCTAAAAAAAAACAAAAAACATTAAGATCCAAAAAGATTTGTCTGACAGGAAAAAGTGAGCAAAATACATTTATGTCTTTCATCCATCTTTTAAGAACATTCTGAAACTGAAAAATGTGAGGCAGTTTAGAAAGAATGAAAATACTTGAAAACCCCAAATCATTCCTCGACATGGAAACTATTAATGCCGCTATACACTCTAAAAAAAAATTTGATTTCCAACAAAATGTTTTACTCGAATTCAAACAAGCAAACAAAAAAAAATCCAATTTTCCTGTTGGAACTATGACTTGCTTGTTCAATTCAAACAAGTAAAATAAAATCCAATTTTCCCGTTGAAATTGTGACTTGCTTATTGAATTCCAACAAATTATTGAAATTATTAAAATTTATGCACTTTTCAGCAGAAAAAATGTAATTTTCGACGCAAATAGATTATATTAATCAAAATGGTTTGGACTTCAAAAGTAGATTGAAATTTCTTGAATATCATATTTGAATTTGACTATGGTGCTATTTAAAGAGAATTTATGTACAAATGTTATTATAAACATGCATAAATATATGTACACACATTTCAGTATATAATTAATATTTTGGAGCAATTGAAAAATTTTATATAAATTTTTTACTTACCTATAGATTATGGAATAGTTTCAGTGTATTAATAAAAGGAAAACAATCTTTTTTTTTGTCCTTTTCCGAATAATTTTAAGACCGGACTTATTAAATGTTGGCAACCCTGATTATATTTGATACTGGTCGTTGAGGACCATTCCTGGCAACTGTTAGAACATCCAACTAGTTTATTGTTCAACAAGATTGTAGGCCTAATAAATTGAGCAACGATAGTGGCGGAAATCCAATTAAAGAATAAGAAATCAAATGTGGATTTTAAAATCCAACATATTTTGTTTGAAAATTTAATTCGGCTATGGGAATCCAAAGTTTTTGTTTCTAAACAGATTGGATAGCCAATAGTGATAATGGAATTCCAAAATGGTCTCGAATATTCAATTTAAGCTGTTGAAAATCCAATTCTGCTGTTGATAAACATTAAAAAACAATTTGTTTTTAGTCTCTAATATGATACTTAGTGGTTCAGAAGCAAATCCAAGGATATCAAAGCCCCCTCCCTCCTACCTTGGGTGCAGTTAAATTTCTTGCAGTTTTACTCACATTAATAAGAATATGCCAAGCAAAACTAAAAAACTAAGTCATTAAATTCTAGCATACTACTACTACTACTACTGACTACTAGTCTACTACTACTAGTAGTAGTCTACTAGTACTACTAGTAGTACTACTACTAGTGACAATGCACTCTAGTCTGATGGTCATGCGGCTCTGCATACTCTTCTTCCACTCCAATCTGATGAAAGCTTAACTCTTTCGCCCCTCCCAAGTTCTAATTTCTTTTATTTTTTTCCTTATAGATACACCCATCAAGCATAAAAATGGTCAATAATTTCTTTATTTTTTTTTTACACAGTATAAGTAAATTTTTACTCTGCATCTCAGCAAGGCCGTACCCAAAATTTTTTTTTCGGAGGGGGTTTTACTAAAAAAATCTCGATGGGGGCGGAGGGGTTACACAAAAAAAACTCAAAAAACGCATACAAAATTTGTTTATGTCCATTTTTGTCACGTTTTTACGAGTCAGAAAAACTTTTTTTTTGGGGGGGGGGTCAAACCCCCTACCCCCTCCCTCTGGGTACGGCCTTGCATCTCAGCCTTCTTTCATTACAGCCCTTGAAAACGGGATAAAACCTTATTTTTTATAAAAATATTAACAGCCAATTTCTTTGGAAAACATTTAACAAATCTTTCTTTGCCTTTCGAAGCTTCCACGACTCAGAACCGTAATTGATCGCTGTCATTGCTGTCAATACTGTCATTACCGTAGCTTCCAATCATGGTTTGCGGACCTATCTTCTTTTTGTCCCATTTTTATTTCTGGAGTTCGGAAGACATCTTGTAAAGCTGTTTCAGATGAATATGGAAGAGGGAAGCGAATGTGTTATGTCATAGCTTTTCTTCAGTTGAACAGCAGTTTGATACTGATGTTCAGTGGTGGCAGTTCCTCTCTTTCCATTGATAAATTTTGAGTCTAAAGTCGACAATGACATCCGTACTTTAATTGGCACAGCGAGCTAGTCTCCTTAAAGAATTTGACGCTTTCGGTTTTAAAAATATACTATTGGGGGGGGGGGGGGGGGGTACATTCTGATACAATATTGCACTTTGTATAGATAGGTACTCAAAGGAATTCCTTTCCAAGGAACTTTTTAAAGAGATTTCAGAGGATTTTGCTGTCAATCAGATATACTTAATGGAATTCACATTACAACGTCGCTTGGTTATTTTTGCTTGACAATAATTTCCGTCATTTGTCAGAACTTAGATCTAGATTCTTCCTGATTCGGCTCTTTGCTAAAAAGCAAACTTTTTATCTTATAAAATTATTTTTATCAAGCTCTTCTTGTAGTTAAATATAAAAATAGGACATTGTAAGTGAAATTTTTTTTTAGTTGTTGTGCAATCGATGGTGACCGTTAAAGCGTGTAAAATCTTTATTGTTACACACCAACAATTTTTGATGATTTTATACAGCCGAATGTCAACAGTGCCATAGGTTACGGTACTACCACTGATAGGTAGAAAAATTATTTGTAAAAAATATTGTGACTTAAGATATTTTCGTAGTTTTTTTTTTTTTTTTTTTTTTACTTGTAAAAGAAGCAATCTTCAATCTAACAAATGAAGCAATCTTGTTCTGAATAATAGCCTATACATTAATTTTTCAAAAAAAAACTTCATTTGATTCAAGTTCCCAGCTTTATATGGTTTTAAGACCACCTAGGCTTTACAAGATAAGCATTTTCGCCCCCGAAAATATACCCCGAAAGCAGAAGACGTGATTGTGTAAAAGCGTCCGCTTCGCACTTATAAACTTGAAACGACCTTCTCAAGTTCATAAAAATTAAAATGAATATAGTGATGGGTGGTATTAAATAGCCAAAATTAAATCATCGAACCGTTAAGTTACTCTAGATCTCACTATTGCTTAATTGGGAACCAAAATTGATTTTTTCTCACGTTTTTTTTTACAGATTCAATTTTTCGAGGCCAAATTACTCCACTATCTGTTTGGTTTTTTATGCCAGACGGAGGAGTCTTTCAACCAGCCATCATGGACAACGCCAACAGACGTAGGCCTGCCAATTATTCTAGGGATGTGACATTCCATTTATGGACGAGGTAAGTTTGAACTTTAATATAGTAGTAGCAAGATAAGTATGGTTGTTCAAAGTTCAAGCACAATGTGTCGTTCTTTCTTTAACACATTTGTGGTTGATGTACCCAATTTGACTACAGGTCCTATCTTATTACTTGCTGGCATAAAAAAATTAGCAAAAATCACCTCTTTATTGAGATATGATTGAGATAAAACGCTATTTTTAAAATCTTTTTCGTATAACCTTATTTAAAATCATATAACCTACTAACCTATTTCGGGAATAAAGTTTTTAATTGTTCACGCTAGTATGCGGCAAATATTATAAGTTCACGGATTCCCTCTAAATACGACTACTATTGGTAATAGCTCACTGAAACCCCAAGCCGCCTGGGACGAAAATAGCTGCGCACACTCATCCTCCTTCCCAATTTATTCAAAGCTTCTCTATTTACCCCCTCCAATGTTTTCAATGTTTTCTCTTCCCATCTAACTGGGGGATGGCCTGTCTTTTGTTTGGCCCGAGATGGATAGCCAAGAATAACAATCTTTGGTATCTGTCATCCTTCATCCGTATAAAAGTGTCCTAGCCATCTGAAATTTTCATTCATTATAGTTCTAGAAAGTAAGATAAAACCACATTTTTGGGCATTTTGTATTCTGGCATACGGTCAGTCCAAATGGGCACCCAAAACTATCCTTGGATAATTACCCTGGAAGTCATTCAATGAATCTTCCTCTGCCTTTCAAAGCACCCACATTTCAGAACCATACTGGATCAATATCATTGCCGTGGCGTCCAGTATTCCAAATTTGGTTTGCAAACTTATCTTCTATGCTTCTAAACTGTTTTTAACTGTCAAAAAATACCTTTTAAATAGAATGGATATTCTATTTTTTAGACCGTCACTGCATCCACCATCTTTACTAATAACACTCCCAGTGAGGAAGGTCATCCATTTGATCGATCTTCATGTTAGTCAGCATCGCCTCATCACCTTCATTTATTCCTATTCTAACGTTAATTTTAAGTCTTAATCTTACGCCCTGAATTCTCAAAACCCCCAAAAATTCATTTATATCGCCATGTTTATTATCTTGGACGGTCAAATTATCTGCATAATCTAAGTCTAGGAGAGTTTTGGCATGAAATTTGATTCCATGCTCTCTCATAGCCTTTATCCTGTTCCTTTGGACGAAGTATAAGATAATTTCACATAAATGGGGTTAGGACACGACCCTGCTTAACTTCATACTCAACACCAAACCAGCTATTAACCTCATCTTCTATTTTAACCACAGGAATATTGTTCGGTTACATAGCATTAATCATTTTAGTGTAATTGCTTGACATACGACTTATATACATAAAACCTTATAAAAAACCTTATCTACAACATGTCCTACTCTAGTAAGTGTAACCATGCTAAATAATTTGTTTCCTACAGAAACCAAGCTAAATGCTTTTGTAATTACCAAACTAACTCTCATTATCTTTTACTAAAGGGGTTTAACTAAAGTTTTCTGAAAATTACTAGGTACTTCCCCTTTTGAAAACCACATTTATAATCTTGAGTAATTTATTTTTAACTTCACAGTCCCCGTATTCCAAAAATTCATTTACCACGCTATCAGCATCTGAGGCCTTATCGTTTCTTAATCCTTTCAGTACTGTCTCTGACTCCTTACCACAAAATAGATTTTCCTTCACTTCATAATTGTCAAAAATTCTTCACTATTTTCTATATCATTTCCTGCCATACTATCACGGTTTAAAAAGTTCTCAAAATGCTCTGTTCATCTCTCTTTAACACTTCTTTATCACTAATTGACCTCCCCGTTCCTATCTTTAACTGTGTCAAGTTCGGACTGACTATCAGTTCCTTAAAATGCCTCTACAGTATTTTAATATTATGCCGTCTGGCTGCATCTTCCAGTCTTTGGCAATTTTATGCATGGCCTCCATTTCAAACATCATTAATTCATACTTTAGCCCTTTCTCTAATTTTCTTACTTTCCTATAATTTTCGTATGATCTATCACAGAAAGTCATGTTGCGCAAACCCATCCTCTTTTTTTTTACCAAGCTTAGAGTGTTATCACTTATATAAGCTGTGTATGCGACTTACTTCCCTAAGACACCTCCCTGAAACCTGAGACCACTAATTCACAACCTACTGAAAATTATTCTATCCATCCTCTAAATTTAAAACACGCCGAATTCGCATTCAACTTTTCCTGGGAAGCTCTTTTCAGATTCTTGTGCTTGAGTCTACTATCGTCGTATCTTCCCAGAATGTAGTTATTATTCCTGAATTTTAGCTTTCAAGCTCTTGACACTACTAAATGGTGACCTTGACTTTCAACTATATACCCTAGTTTATTGAGTCGATCAGTACATCCCCTTCTACAGATTTTTCTATTAGTCTAGTTTGATACCTGTCTACGGGAAAAAGGACAGACTTACGGAATCTAAGGAATGCATGCGGAAAAAACGGAATTCTATTGAAAATGTCAGGTTCATCCTTTTCTTGTAATATTTATCTAAAACCACCAGAGAATTCAGCTACAAATATAAAATTTTTAGTTCGAACCCAAAGCATCATCGGACTCGGATTTTGATACAATCTGATCCGTGACTTTTTTCTTATGTGATATTTGGTATTTGTACTTTTGTTTTAAAGAAACAAAACAGGTAACCAACAAAATTGACTCTGTTCTTGGCGTGCAGCTTTGATCATCATCAGAAGAAGTAAAAGCTGACTTGCTAACTTGGCCGTTCAAGAGGAGGAGATTTGTTCGAAGAACTACCGTTTTGGTGAACTAGATGAGAATTATACGGTTTTTCAATCTGTTGTTGCCGACTTAAGCAGGCTTGTTTGGAAACTTTGCCTACTGTTTTTTTGCCTTTTAAGGATTGTTTCATAAATATTGCATACTAGGGGTTGCCTGATCTGATATTCAAGGTTTTTGAAGCTGCTGATTCCCATGTGTTTAGAACATAAAATTCTTCTGATAACTCTCTTATAACTCCAATTTAAGGGGCATGTCAGACTATGAAAACGAGCTACTGGAAACACTGGTGTTGACCCTGCCAGTGATTAATTTATAACAAAATAATGAACGAAGGTGGCCTTTCTACCGTCATATGAGTACCGTGTTAACTTATGGGCCATTCTATTGCCAAATTCTTTTTGGTTATAACTGAATTGTTGAACCTAAGAAATTGCAGCAGTCAATAACCTTAACTAATCTCCTTTCCTTCATATAGTTTACCTACGCTAGGATACTATCTTTCCCTATTTTTACAATCCTTTCCCTACCCTATTTCAAGATCCCATAATAAGGTTATCATATTCCCTAAAAAGTCCGGTTTAACACGTTTGAATTCATCAGTCAGAATGTCAGTACCACCGTTGTTTTTCAGTGTTACTTACAACATTGCAAGTCGTAATTTTTATATTATCTAAAATGTTGAAATCGTTATGGTTTCAAGGAAAGTAATTAGTCTCACAAGTGAAGTTTAGGGATTTATGCTTTTTCTCAAGTCTACCCAAACCGCTTTTGCTGGCTTTAGAACCGAAAAGCGAGGTTTTGTGCAATCCTGGGCCTATCTTGGTCACTAAATGGTTTTCTGTGCTTGGCGATGCTCTTCTTAAAAAAAAAACATAGGCAACACTAAGCACAAGTAATATCAAGCCTATTATCTTTGACTTACTGTATATTCACGCCTTCAATTTTTATACCGAAAGTGGGGGGCAGCCCTTAATAGACAACATAGCTAGGACGGGCTTATTCAGTCCCAAAAAGCCTGCCAAAACAATCAAAACCTATACAAATTACAATTAATTAGAATCCAGTGCAATGCTCTATATCACTGACCATGCTCTTCTGCTCAATCTGGTCTCAGGAACGGTTTCCCCAGGAATGGCAAGACTCAGTTATACTGCCTGTCTTCAAGAAAGGCGACCGCACTGAATGCAAAAATTACAGAGGGATTTCACTTATGATCATTGCGGCAAAGATCTTTGCAATGATTTTGCTTAACCGATTCCGCAAAGTCCACAACGAAATAACCCACCCCAACCAATCCCGTTTCCGAGCCGTCATGGGCTGTATTGACCAACTCTTTACCTTGAGACAGATTTTTGAACATAGAACTAAGCTTCAACAAATCACCGTTGCTGTCTTCATTGACTTCATTACGGCCTTCGATTCAGTCATCCGGGGAAGAATTTGGATGGCAATGGAAGAGAACTGTGTCCCACCTAAGATCATACGACTCATTCAGGCTTACTATCAACACACACGAGCCTGCATCAAGGTGAACGGGGAACTTTCTCCGCTATTCGATATCGACATTGGTGTGAGGCAAGGGTGTGTACTCTCTCCCGAACTATTTAGTTGTGTCTTCGATTGAGTAATGAAAAAAGCAATGCTAAATTTCGAAGGAGTCAAGGTTAGCCCTGATTTTAGTACCACCGACCTAGATTATGTTGATGATGTTGTTATTCTTGGCAAATCCGTTGGCGAAGCCCAAAAAATACTTCTGAAAGTCTTCGAAGTTGCTGCCCCAGTTGAACTCTAGAATAATATTGATAAGACTAAAGCTATGTCTAATGCCACTGATATAAATTCTAACCTTATAACCCTTAACCATCGGCAGATTGAAGTTGTCAATAAATCCAAGTATCCCGGATCATACATTAACATCATCGGCAGATGTAGCCAAAAAATCCAATGCCGCAGTGAATCAGCTTCCACTGTCTTTGCACAGCTGTGGAAGCCGCCATGGAAAAGGAAAGAATTCCACCGGAAAACAAAAATTCTTATTTACGATGGCCTAGTCCGATAGGTCTTACTGTACGGCTGTGAGACGTGGCCCTTAAAAAACACCGAGGCACTCGCCCTCAACACTAATGAACATAAATGCCTGAGGAGCATATTGGGGTTACGACTCAGCGACCGAATCCCAAATACGATCATCCGCCAACGATGTGACCAGAAGTGCGACATCACATTTATCATTCGACGCCGCCGCCTATCCTGGTTCGACCATGTTTGCCGAAGACCAGCCGAGACTTTCATAAATCAAAGCCTGTGCTGCAAACCAGCACCTGATTGGAGGAACGACAAATAGGACAAGCAAAAACTTGGCTTAACACAGTCAAATCTGACCTCGAGCCGATTAGCGGATTCCGAAGGCATGGTCGCAGATGGGATCCTTCATGGCATGAAATTATCGCCCCACTAGCCCAAGACCGTAACCTGTGGAATTCAACAGTCTGCCAGATCCTGTCGCCAGGGAGAGCTACATAGCTTGTGTCCTGACCCAAGTACAAGTAATTAAGTAAGTCCTGTCTTTAGTGTTACCCCTCACCCCGGGATACTTCTTGGATTCAGCTTCTGTCCCTGTTAATCTGGTACACATCTAATTATTAAATGGGTAGCTACTTGGCTGGTTCTGAAAAGACAGTTTTCAGTTAGTTACTTCGAGCTGCCAGAAGAATGGGGAATCCTGTTGCCCTTTTAGATGTGAATGCAAATTTGGATGATCAGCAATAATTCTAGGAAAAAACACCTTCAATATCCACTCTGTGTTTTATGTTGCTTATGGTAATTCACTGAAGCTACTTATTGGATTAGCGCAATTAATAAGCTCGATGAACACCATTTGGACAGCAAAACTAATTTTGCACGATTAATTTCAAAATTTAAACAAATTCTCAAACGGCTTAAGTCTAGTGGTTTACCTTCATATGCCTATGGTGTTCCTATTCTACCAATTAAATAAAAAAAACAAGTTTTTTTAACTGAAAGTAAGGAACGACGTTAAAACTTAAAACGAACAGAAATTATTCCGTATATGAAAGGGGCTGTTCCCTCCTCAATACCTCGCTCTTTACGCTAAAGTTTGAATCTGTCAGACAACTTTATTTTTTAAAACAATAAAAAACTTTAGCGTAAAGAGCGAGGTATTGAGGAGGGGACAGCCTCTTTCATATACGGAATAAGTTCTGTTCGTTTTAAGTTTTAACGTCGTTCCTTACTTTCAGCTAAAAAAAACTTGTTTTTGTTATTTAATTTTTGAACGTTTTTGAATTAATGCAGGTTTTGATTTTGGCTCACCGTACATGAATAATTAAAACAAACTTGCATACTAATTTTACGTTTATTTGGTTAAATGGCTTTCTCGAAACTTGTTTAATTTTATTTACGAACGTTTTTATTAGTAATAAATATATGTAACTCACGAATTAACTTACGTAACGAACTTCTATATTCATATATTTTTAATACGTATATTAGGGGGTTCGCCCCCTAGTCAATACCTTGCTCTTTAAGCTAAGGTTCGAATTTTGTTCCAATTCTTTAAAAATGACCGCTTAATCACAAAATCTGTTAATTAGAACAAATAGCTCTTATGAAAGTACTAAAAAATCTTTGGCTTAAAGAGCGAAGTATTGACTAGGGGGTGAACCCAATCATATCCGTAATATTTTCTGTTCGTTTTAAGTTTTGATGTTGTTGCTTACTTTTAGTTGCAAAACCTGTTTTTTATTTTATTTCTGATCTTTTTTTAAATAATGCTGGGAAATCCGGCGTCCCCTTCATAGCAATGTCCCTTCCCCCATGAAAACTTCCTTCATGGAAAGGCTCTCCCACATAATCCCTGACCCCCCCACCCCAACTACCAGAAAAAATCCCCCCTGAAAACGTCTGTATACTTCCCAAAAACCAATACTATATGTTAACATTGGGTAAAGCTCATAAACTTCAGCCCTCCCCCCAAGGACTTAGGGGGATTAAGTCATCCTAAAAGACATAGTTATCATATTTTCGACCATGCTGAACAAAATGGCTATCTCAAAATTTTGATCGGGTGACTTTGGGAAAATATGAGCGTGGGAGGGGGTCTAGTTGCCCTCCATTTTTTTGTCACTTAAAAAGGGCACTAGAACTTTTAATTTCCGTTCCAATGAGCCCTCCCACGATATTCTAGGACCATTGGGTCGATACGATCACCCCTGGAAAAAAAAAAAAAAAACAAATAAACACGTATCCGTGATCTTTCTTCTGGCAAAAAATGCAAAATTCCACATTTTTGTAGATAGAAGCTTAAAAACTCTACAGTAGGGTTCTCTGATACGCTAAATATGATGGTGTGATTTTCATTGAGGTTTTGTACTTTTAGGGGGTCTTTCCCCCTTTTTTCGAAAAACAGTCAAATTTTTTTAGGCGCGTAAAGTTTGATGGGTAGGACTAAACTTGATGAAACTCATATATTTGAAATCAGCATTAAAATCTGATTCTTTTGATGTATCTATTGGTATTAAAATCACGTTTTCTAGAGTTTCGGTTACCATTGAGCCGGGTCGCTCCTTCTTACAGTTCGTTACCACGAACTCTTTGAAAATATACTTAAAGATGAGAAAAAATCATCAGAGTTACTATCATGCAGCTCTTTAGAACCTTTTGAGAAATGTTCTAACAGTAAAGGTTTTTTAACTTTCCCTGATAGATATAGTTACCAAGAATTTTCAATGTAGAAATGAACAAATTACAGCTTATTGAGGTCTGAAGTACCGTAAATAAATAATTAATTTAATAGGTTTGAAAAAGGGCTTTTGAATGCAATTCAATAATACAATTCCCTATGTAACGGTGAAAAGTACAAAAATCAATTGTAATAAGTTAATTGAACACATGGCCAGTCTCCAAGGCTTAGTGATTAAAATTAAAATTTTGGAAAATCACAACTATTTGAGGAACTCTATGAAATTAAAATCCTATTAAAACCATAGGTACATGGTTTACTGTTGCTCCAAAGAAGAGTCGCATGTTATCATAGAAGTGCGCCATGTTAATAATAAGTAAATAATTTTAATATGTAAATAATTTTATTTAATGTAAAATAAATTAATTGGTTGATTGATTGCTTGGTAGTCTTTTTTTATGTGGACCATTGTATTTTTTTTCTCTTGTCTACACAATTAATCTTGTCTACACATTTAATAAAGATGTGAATGTATTATGTTGAAAAAGTTTTTTTTTATGTTGAAAAAGTTTTTTTTAAATACTTGTTACATTTTTGTTTCTCCCCAGTTTTTTTTCCTGGCCATAGAGCCTTGCGGGGGAGGTCATGTTGAAGTGTTTTTTTTATGTGAATTTATTGTTTGAATAAATTGATTGATTGATTGGTTGTTATGTTTGCAGCATGCTAATGAATTCGCTGAACATGCTTGATGACAGTTACTAGGCTACTTTGATCTTCAATATTGTACCCCCAACAGGTACATAGACAAAATGGGGGTTTTGTTGCCCTCCATCCTGCGTTCTTCCCAAAGTCAAAGGACTGTTTACGTTTCGCTTGTAGTTTCGTAAATTTTTCAAATCTGGTCACACCGATATGTTCCCCCGCACCCGATAGAATATTGTGCTAGTGCAAGCCCTCCGTACGTCATCCAGTTTTTAATAGATTTTTGTTCACTTGTTTAACTGCAAAATACCCTTATGTGTATAAACCAAAAAAAAACCAAGACAAGTTTGACGAGTTTTTTTTTCGTCTGCCAGATGTTTTGTCTATAATCATAAACCGTAATAGCGAGTCTTTAATCTTCACTGAAATTTGGCATATTTTTGACTGTCAATGCTTACTTTAAAATACGACTCGGTATCCAGGGTTGCCGCGAGACATATAAAAATATATAGTGCATAAACTAAACAACGTAAATTTTCTGAAAACACAACATTTGAACAGAAGATAAGTTTATTATTTTTGCATGGGGTCTATTTCATGAATCCGTTTTCGGTCATTTTCAATTCGTATCTAACACAGAACGTTTCGAGACACCGGAAATTTAGCAATGAGACACCAAAGGCCCAATATTTTCAAAAAGATATTCAAATCAGATGTGAGTCCAATTTTTGGCTGATACTCTCTCGTCATTCAGTTATTAAGTTTCTTCAAAAAATTTTGAATGACATAGAGCCCACGTAACACTGTTTTAGGACTACTAGTGAAAAAGAAGTCCAAATCCCTGCATTGGCTTTGATTTGGTGTCTTAGCTCAGATAACACTCTTATTTTAGCGCTCAGTCTCTCTTGAACTTGTTGATAAGTCTTGTTAGGGGTTTGGGAAAACTTAGTTGATTGCCCCTAAAGAAGCTTGGATACTCTAGATAGCATCAATATTTGCTATTTTAAGTGATATTTTTGCGTCTTGAAATAGACTTAATAGACTCTGTTTAAACCTTAAAAAAATTAGGCCAATTGCTGCCCAATTGCTACTACCCAATTGCTAACTAACTGCCAAGTTTCTACTGCCAAGTAACCAATTGCCAAGTTTCTACTGCCCAATTGCTAACTAACAAACTAAGGTAACAATTTCCTGTTAGCTCGTGGAAACAGAAGTCGAAGCTAACAATCCTCAGAAACGCATTTAATAGGTGAAACATAAAAAATACAAGCTAAGAAATATAGCTTGAAAAATAGCTTTGATAAATAGAGAGAAGAACGATGTTTTTATATTTCTTTGTATTTATTTTTCTGTATATTTGCATTTTTAACGGATTTATAGCAACGCAAGCCTAGTATTGATTAGGTTTAGTTGATTCAGCATAACCTACAAGGCTAGCCTATTTTAAAGATATTTGTAGGAAACCAACGTACTGAAAAAAATAATTAAAAGCATAGCTCCGCAATCATACCGAAGCCACATCCTAGTCCCATCTTTCTAAATAAAAAAAAAATCTACGTCTTGTGAGTAACATGGGTTTTCTCTTGATTTTAACCTCACAATTGCTTCAGAAGCTACTGCTACTGTTTCCACAAACAACTGGCACAACGGCAGGAACATAAGGCGACAATAACGCCTCTCCACGAAGACCTCTCCACTGCTGCAGATCAAAGATATTTCATCGATCTCATTCAAAATATCCTCCTTCAAGACCCCCTTCAATTGATATCTTTCAAGATGCACACGTCTTTTGCTCCTTTCTTAGATAAAAAAAAACAAGTTTATTTAACTGAAAGTAAGGGGCGACATTAAAACTTAAAACGAACAGAAATTATTCCGTATGTGAAAGGGGGGGGGGTCCCCTCCTCAACGCCTCGCTCTTTACACTGAAGCTTTTTATTGTTTTAAGAAATAAAGTTGTGAGACAGAGTCAAAATTTAGCGTAAAGAGCAAGGCGTTGAGGAGGGGACCGTCCCTTTCATATACGGAATAATTTCTGTTCGTTTTTTCTGAACGTTTTGAATTAATGTAGCTTTGATTTTGGCTCACCGTACATGAATAATTTAAACAAAATTTGCATATTAATTTTACGTTTTTTTTGGCTAAATGGCTTTCTCAGAATTTTGTTCTGACGTAACTTACAAATTAAATTACGTAACGAACTTCTATATTCGTATGTTTTTATTACGTATATTAGGGAGTTCACCCCCCTAGTCAATACCTCACTCTTTACGCTAAAGTTCGAATTTTGTTCGAATCACAAACCCCTGAATCACAAAGGCCGGTTAATTAGAATAGATAGCTCTTTTGAAAGTACTAAAAAAATCTTTAGCGTAAAGATCGAGGTATTGTCTAAGGGGCGAACCCCCTCATATACGTTCTAATTTCTTTTCGTTTTAAATTTTAAGGTTGCTCCTTACTTTCAGTTGAAAAAACTTGTTTTTTTTATTTAATTTCTGATCGTTTTTTAAATAATGCTGGGAAATCCGGTGCCCCCTTCATAGAAATTTCCCTTCCTCTAAGGAAACGTCCTCCATGGAAAGATCCTCCCCTGTAACCCCCTAATCCAACCCCCCCCCCCCCACCAGAAAAGAATACCTCCTGAAATCGTCTGTATACTTCCCATTAACCAATACTGTATGTAAACAATAGGCAAAGTTCATAACTTGCAACCCTTCCACTGGGAACTGTGGGGCATTTAGTTATCCTAAAAGAGATATTTATTAGATTTTTGACTATGCTGAACAAAACGGCTGTCTCAAAATTTTGGTTGAATGAGTCCGGAAAAAAAATGAGCGTGGGAGGGACCAAGTTACCCTCCAATTTTTTTGGTCACTTCAAAAGGGCATTAGATCTTTTAATTTCCGTTCGAATGAGCCATCTCACGATATTCTAAGACTACTGGATCGATACGGTCTCCTCTGGGGGAAAAAACAAACAAAAAACAAACACGCATCCGTGATCTATCTTCTGACAAAAAATACAAATTCCACATTTTTGCGGATAGGAGCTTGAAACTTCTATAGCAGGGTTTTCTGATACGCTGAATCTGACGATGTGATTTTCATTAAAGTTCTATGACTTTTAGCCGTTGTTTCCCCCTTTTTTCGAAAATAAGGCAAATTTTCTCAGGCGCGCAACTTTTGATGGGTAAGATTTATGAAACTTATATATTGGAAATCAGCATAAAAATCTGATTCTTTTGATGTATCTATTGGTATAAAAACTCCGTTTTTTTGAGTTTCGGTTACTATTGAGCCGGGTCGCTCCTTTCTTACTGTTCGTTACCACGAACTGTTTGATTTTCTCTCAAAACAAGATTGCTTTAATATCCTTTAGTTTGGCCATTTGAAATTTGACAAAACTTTGTATCACAAATTTATGTTCCATGAAAGTTAATAAATGGAATTAAATATTGAGGATAGGATTTAAATTAAGATAATATATTCTATTGGCTTTAACGTAAGTATTACCCATAAAAAATCTATGAAACACCTAAGTTATCTTTCTAACCCCTTCTATAATTTTTGTGGAACCATCTATTGTAGCACTATGTTGTGTCACCTGAATGAAAATAAAAAAGAAAGATGAAGTTTGTTTACAGAGATAACTTACAGATTGTTCTGCTATTTTACTCGCCTACAATACTTTCTAGATACGATTTATTCACATAGTGGACTGTAAATCCAGATGAGAATCCTCATTTTTAAGTAAAAACAAAAAAATTTAGTGGATGCAAATTTTGGTCTAAAAATAAATTAAACGTACTTCATCCGCCTAAGCATAACGACCTAAGAGAACGATTTCCAGAATAAAAAAAAAGCACAAACAGTAAAACAACAAACGTAAAATTGAACTTACTCGTTAATGCATACAAGATGGAGAGTGACCTGACTCTGTGCCAAAGCTGACTTACTCATAATACAATTAGTGACCTTAATATGTTGACACTTTAGTGTTAAGAACGATGAGCTCAGGGGAGTGATAGTGACCCTAGTAGATAGGATAATGTGCGTTTTAAGTATAGCACCACTCCTTATTTTCATTTGAAAAAAAACTTGTTTCATTTTGTTGAGTAAATTTCAAAGTTAATGTGATATTCTTACTAGAAAACTAAAAGTATGAACAATGAATGTATTTCCTTCAGAGTTTATCTTTTGATTTTATTTCGTTCATGAATAATTAATCTCCTTATTTCCAGGGACAATATATTTGATCAGGAGCAACTATTTGTTGACAGCTTGGATATTTTAAGTGCATCATCATTCTCACACAATAGAGAAACAAAGATTTTGATCCATGGATTCAATACCGACGGGGTTCGTCTAGACTGGATTATAAAAATGAAAAATGGTCAGTTTTTGTTATAAAATCTTTGTATTATCAGATGTATCAATTTTTTGGGATTCTTTTCGAATGTCTGAGGAGAATTGTAAAATGTAGCATTGTGACACTGACACTAAAAAAAAGAACCAAATAATCCCAACAGAAAACAGGTGATGTTATTTTCTTTTTTTAAGAGGGGGAGGAGGGGGGGGGGGTTGGACCGCCAAGACAGGGAAATTATGTCGAAAATCTAATAAACTACAGGAAAAATCGTATAAATATCAAGATTTTTTTTTGGAGGGGGGGGGGAGCTTCGTTCAGTAATGCGGAATATGATGGATCACTAAAATAAATCTTAAAAGTCTCAATAAGCTAAAATAAACCCAAGTAGCTAATATATGATAAGACGTGAATTACTTCACTTGAATAATAGCCGTCAAGACGCTATTGGAATCTAAATACCCTTGACTTTATATTTTAGTACCTATACTCTCGTCTAATATAACTAATATAACTCACTTACGTCTAATATAACTAATATAACTCACGTCTAATATAACTTACTTACTGGCGTACGAGCCAGCTGCCCTTATGGATCATGTTGGAATCATCTCCTTGGTACGTTCACGCGTCATCCTCCACAATGATGTTCGGAGGTCTAACTTCTTTCAAGAGACATAAAAGAATGCTTCCATAGGTATTACGCCATCTCCACGATCAGACATTCCTCTTTTTGCAATGATAAATCCTTTACATAAACAATGGACAAATTGTGTAATTTACAACTGTTAATCCGAAGGCTGTGGGGGCTTCGTATCTCCGGAGGCATAGTCATTAGACTTTTTGGTTATTTTGAACAAATGTCTTCCAAAATTTCGATCAGTGTTGGGGAGAGGGTATCTAAAGAGGGTAAGTGAGGGAGAAGCTTGCCGCCATCCGGTCACTTTCGAACATTCCCATGAAAATGCCAGAAAAGTTTCAGCTTAATACCCTAAGCCTTCCCTGAGATATTGCTAATTTGCCCTTTTGACGACCAGTGTGGAAACAGTGTATTTTGATTTTGTTGAATATCCTCTTCAGAAAGTCCTGAAAGTAATCGCAAGTAAAAGTAGTCGCAGTCACGAGCAGTTGCAGCCACAGTTACGAGTAGTCGCAGTCGCATTTGAAGTTATTATTTTACCCTAGTTTATTACACTTACCCTCTTGTACCTGTACCCCCAAGATTGTACCCCCAAGGCATCGCATCCCTGGAGATATAGCTATTAGGCCTTTTGGTTAGTTTGAACAAAAGGACTGTTTAAAAATTACGATTAGTGTAAAGGGGAGGGGGAACCCAAAAGGGCAAGGAGGGAGCCGGTTACCCTCCAAGCCCTTTTCAACATCCCCCAACATACCCTGAAAGTTTCAACTTAATACCTTCAGCCGTTCCTCATATATTGCTGATATTCCATTTTGACAACCAGTTAGCACATGGGGTGTTCTGATTGTCTTCAGTATCCTTCTCAACCTTTTCTTAAGTTTTCACCTTAATACCCTAACCCGTTTTGGATACTCTGGATCAAACATGCTCTCTTTTCCAAGTAAACAATCTTGTACGTTCGTTAACAACAGTAGAGTCCTAGGTTTCATTTCTATAGAGGCCATAGAAATCACTGTGCTATTCTATAGAGGCCATAGGAACCACGTTCCATAGAGGCCCTAGGAGCCGCTGAAGCGTATCAATTTGAATGAACAAAACCTGTCAAAGAGATTGATAATCTCTAGCTTAAAGACATCTCGTCGGGTTTGGTTAAGAATGCATCTTGGGATAATTACAGAACTATGAATGATGAAAAGTTGTAATATTTACCTAAAAAATAACTATATTTGCGAAAAAGGTATAGCATTTGCGAATTGGACTGTATGAACGATCTTAATTGTTGATTGAATAATAGGGGTGAGAATGATCCTAATTAGTGATCGGATTGTATGAAGGTGGTAAAAAAAATGGTTAAACTGATTACCAGTAAAGGTAGCCCTGAAGGGGTTGTTAACTCATAATCAATTTATTATAAAATTGGAATAGCATCAATCTATGGGAATGGTTAACGATGATAAAATGGCCCTGTGAGTTGACCTAGCTTTACTTCACCGATGTGTTCTGTATAATACACAAGTACCGTTTGAACAGTGTTGTCAATATAAAATATGGTCTAACGTTATAGTATACTAGAAATTTGATACTAATAGAGATGTAGATGTCAAGAAAAGAATTTTAATAATGAAATTCAGAACAACCCTTAGAAATCCTTGCAAATCAAGTAGTGAGGTGTATATGAATATGAACCTTCAAGGATCATAGGCACCAATGACCTTAACCACCAGGGACCTCAACCTCCAAAGGTCCTCTATCCCCAACCTCCAAGGGGGCCCCTCCCCCCAAATTTTTTGCCCCCCCCCCCATTTTTTTATACTTTTTAAAAAAAAAATTGAAGTTTTTTTTAACTTCTTTTTTTATTATTTTTTAACATGATATATTTTTTCAACTTTTATTTTTACATCTCTTAGAATGATATGTAACATACTTAAAACTTAAAAATCACATTTAATGTTTTCCAAATTCAAAATGAGAATGATATAGAAATGTTACTCGTGATTTTTACTTTTAGAAAAATATTGTTTGTAGTAGATCTTTTTTTAACTAAATTTTTTCTGGACTTCAAAATTATTCAACCTTTTTTTATCGACATCATTTGTCGAATACGTCGGTTAACAATGACAAAATCTATGTATTAGAATGAATAAATTCTTTATCAACATCTTTAGTCGGGTACGTCAGAGAAAATTGACAAAATCAAAGTATCAAATTAAATAAATTCTTTATCAGCATCCTTTATCAGATATGTCGGATAACATTGTCAAAATCTAAGTATCAGAGTGAATAAATTCTTTATCAACTTCCTTTGTTTGATACATCGGATAACATTAACAAAATCTAAGTATCAGAGCCAATAAATTCTTTATCAACATCTTTTGTCGAGTACGTCAGAGAAAATTGACAAAATCAAAGTATCAGATTAAATAAATTTTTTATCAGCATCCTTTGTCAGATATGTCGGATAACATTGTCAAAATCTAAGTATCAGAGTCAGTAAATTCATTATCATCCTCATTTCTCAGCTACACTGGATAAAATTGACAAAATCTAAATCTAAATTAATTTTTAATTTTATCAACATATTTTGTCAGATACATCGGATAAAATTGATAAAATCTAAGTATCAGAGTGAATAAATTCATTATCAACATCCTTTGTTGGATATGTCTGATAAAATTGACAAAATCTAACTATCAGAGTGATTAAATTCTATATCAGCATCCCTTTCTTGGATACATGGGATAAAATTGACAAAATCTAAGTATCAGAGTGAATAAATGCTTTATCAACATCCTTTAAATGCGTTGTCAACATCATTTGTCAGGTATATCGGATAAAATTGACAACATCTAAGTATCAGATTGATTAAATTCTATATCAACACCCCATGACTCGAACACTTGGGATATAATTGACAAAATCTAAGTGTCAGAGTGAATAATTTTTTTTATAAACATCTTTTGTCACATACAACGAATATAATTGACAAAATCTAAATATCAGAGTGAATAAATGCTTTATCAGCATCCTTTGTAGGATATGTTGGATAAAATTGACATAATCTAAGTGTCAGAGTGAATAATTTTTTTTTATCAACATCTTTTGTCAGATACATCAAATATAATTGACAAAATCTAAGTATCAGAGTGAATAAATGCTTTATCAGCATCCTTTGTCGGATATGTCGGATAAAATTGACAAAATCTAAGTATCAGAGTGATTAAATTCTATATCAGCATCCCTTTCTCGGATACATGGGATAAAATTGACAAAATCTAAGTATCAGAGTGAATAAATGCTTTATCAACATCCTTTAAATGCGTTATCAACATCATTTGTCAGGTATATCGGATAAAATTGACAACATCTAAGTATCAGATTGATTAAATTCTATATCAACACCCCATGACTCGAACACTTGGGATATAATTGACAAAATCTAAGTGTCAGAGTGAATAATTTTTTTTTATAAACATCTTTTGTCACATACAACGAATATAATTGACAAAATCTAAATATCAGAGTGAATAAATGCTTTATCAGCATCCTTTGTAGGATATGTTGGATAAAATTGACATAATCTAAGTGTCAGAGTGAATAATTTTTTTATCAACATCTTTTGTCAGATACATCAAATATAATTGACAAAATCTAAGTATCAGAGTGAATAAATGCTTTATCAGCATCCTTTGTCGGATATCTCGGATAAAATTGACAAAATCTAAGTGTTGGAGTGAATAATTTTTTTTCATCAACACCCCCTGTCAGATAAAACGGATAAAATTGACAAAATCTAAGTATCAGATTGAATAAATTAATTATCAACATACTTTGTCAGATATGTCGGATAAAATGGACAAAATTTAAGTATCAGTGTGACTAAATTCTATATCAACATCTCTTTCTCGGATACATGGGATAAAATTGACAAAATCTAAGTATCAGAGTGAATAAATGCTTTATCAACATCCTTTAAATGCATTATCAACATCATTTGTCGGGTATATCGGATAAAATTGACAAAATCTAAGTATCAGATTGATTAAATTCTATATCAACATCCCTTTTTCGAATACATTGGATAAAATTGACAAAATCTAAGCGTCAGAGTAAATAATTTTTTATCAACATCTTTTGTCAAATACAACGAATATAATTGACAAAATCTAAGTATCAGAGTGAATAAATGCTTTATCAGCATCCTTTGTCGGATATGTTTGATAAAATTGACAAAATCTAAGGATCAGAGTGAATAAATGCATTATCAATATCCTTTGTCGGGTATGACGGATAAAATTGACAAAATCTAAGTATCAGAGTCATTAAATTCTATACCAACATCCTTTTCTCAGATACATGGAATAAAATTGACAAAACCTATGCGTCAGAGTGAATAATTTTTTCACCTACATATTTTGTCAGATACATCGAATATAATTGACAAAATCTAAGTATCAGAGTGAATAAATGCTTTATCAACATCCTTTGTCGGCTATATCGCATACAATTGACAAAATCTAAGTATCAGATTGATTAAATTCTATATCAATATCCCTTTCTCGAATACACGGGATAAAATTGACAAAATCTAAGTATCAGAGTGAATAATTTTTTTATCAACATCTTTTATCAGATACAACGAATATTATTAACAAAATCTAAATATCAGAGGGAATAAATGCTTTATAAGCACCCTTTGTCAGATAAGGTGGATAAAATTGACAAAATCTAAGTTTCAGAGTGAATAATTTTTTTTTATCAACGTCCTTTGTTAGATACATCAAAAATAATTGACAAAATCTAAGTATCAGAGCGAATAAATGCTTTAAAAGCATCCGTTGTCGGATATGTCAGATAAAATTAACAAAATCTAAGTGTTAGAGTGAATAAATATTTTTCATCAATATACTCTGTCGATACATCGGATAAAATTGACAAAATCTAAGTATCAGATTGAATAAATGCTTTATCTACATCGTTTGTCGGATATCTCGGATAAAATGGACAAAATCTAAGTATCAGAGTGAATAAATTTATTATCAACATACTTTGTCGGATATGTCGGATAAGATTGACAAAATCTAAGGATCAGATTGAATAAATGCTTTATCTACATCATTTGTCGGATATCTCGGATAAAATGGACAAAATCTAAGTATCAGAGTGAATAAATTTATTATCAACATACTTTGTCGGATATGTCGGATAAAATTGACAAAATCTAAGTATCAGAGTGATTAAATTCTATATCAACATCTCTTTATCGGATACATGGGATAAAATTGACAAAATCTAATTAGCAAAGTGAATAAATGCTTTATCAACATCCTTTAAATGCATTATCAACATCATTTATCGGGTATATCGGATCAAATTGACAAAATCTAAGCATCAGATTGATTTAATTCTATATTAACACCCCTTTCTCGAATACATGGGATAAAATTGACAATGTGTCAGAGTAAATAATTTTTTTTATCAACATCTTTTGTCAGATTCGACCAATATAATTGACAAAATCTAAATATCAGAGTGAATAAATGCTTTATCAGCATCCTTTGTCGGATATATTGGATACAATTGACATAATCTAAGTGTCAGAGTGAATAATTTTTTTTATCAACATCTTTTGTCAGATTCGACCAATATAATTGACAAAATCTAAATATCAGAGTGAATAAATGCTTTATCAGCATCTTTTGTCGGATATGTTGGATAAAATTGACAAAATCTAAGTGTTAGAGTGAATAATTTTTTTGTCAACATCCTCTGTCAGATACATCGGATAAAATTGACAAAATCTAAGTATCAGATTGAATAAATTCTTTATCAACATCATTTGTCGGATATGTCGGACAAAATTGTGTACCGTGAGTAATGTGTGATATATTTAAAATACAATAGAATAAAATTATTTCCTTCTAAGGATGCTTCCGAAATAAATGTCTCGCAGCATCCCTTACGTTATGTTTTACAAATGTGAAGCGTGGAAAAACTACCGGTCGAATTACGGCACTAATCAAGGAAGACGGTTTTGAATTTCACGGAAATACTTGGCAATAAAAAATCACGAGATACAAAGTTCACAGGAAGGTTTAAGTTATCATAGGAATATGAATGTCTAATCATCAGAATATTTAAAATAAATTATTGGGCAATAAGTTAGCATAATGAGTTTAGTTTGCAAACATAATGACAAAGTAGTGGGCCCTCCACAGGAGTTGGGCCAATCGTGAAATAGTTCTTAGGGCGCAGAATCAGGACTGGAAACATAGTGATGAAAAGTGTTTTTGGAGGATTATGATGATTATTATTATGATTAACTTTGCCTCTATTGTCGTCAATTGAAGTGAAGCCTTGCTCACATGTATACATTGTTTCATACCTGAAATGTAAGTTTCAATAAACCCATTACTTTTCTATTTGTGTTTGTTCTTATTATATGCCTGTATCTCACCACATAGTAGATAACAAGTTCAATTGTATCCATCGGAAACGTTCCCAGGGAATCTGATAACCCTACGAAGAATGATTACGCTCCTGGATTGATGGCTCCCCAGCCTAATTAATCACCTCACAAGGAAATTCAAATTTATTATTTAATCAATTTTATTTTCTCCCATAGGGAGTGACGCGGTCATTTTTCTACCTCTTCATTATACTCATCCTTTCCCCCTATTACGAGTGGCGCAATCTTTAGCGGCACAAGTTTAGGTCAACTCAGCGGCTCATGGTAAAACCTAAGAGGCACAAGGGGAGCAATTCCATAACGGCGCAGTTGGCGTGATCCTTAATAATAAAGCTTAAATGCTTAATGACACAAGTGACACGGTCATAAGGGGTACAGGGCTGACAACCATTGAAAATCACGAACCAATAAAATTCCCCCGGCAGAACTGGCGCGGTCGGAAAACTAGTTATGCTACAAACTTCTTAATTTAAATTTAAATCATTGGATAGATACAGACTTATAAGAAAAAGTGTATAGGCTTATAACCGCTAAGCTATAATAGAAAACCCTTTTAGAATATCTCATAGGAGATAGCAGTCTCCCCCAAATAGGTTAAGTGAAAAAAAATAAATTTATTTTGAGTTATTCAAACGCAAAAAAGTCAGAAGAATTAAGCGAACTAATAATTGCGCAAAAGTTGGTCGCGAAAAATGTAGAAATAAAAAAATCTATTCCGCAATATGATGGACAAACAGATGTCGATGAATTCAATATCCAATTGGCCCAATTTGTAGAATTAACAAAAATAGAGCTAGAAATGTTAGTCGGTATGCTCCTCTTAAGATTAAGAGGGCAGGCCTTATTCTTCCTAGAGCAAATTGAAAAATACTCTAGGAGATGATGACAATTTGCCATTAAATACAATAGAAAAATTGTTAACGGCATTCAAAGATAGATTTATCGAAACTAGTTCGACAAATAAATTAAAACACGGAATGGTATGCTTTGACCATACACAGAATGTGAGAGAATATCTTCACAATTTACGGATTTCAATAGAAGCATAATTCGGAAAAAGTTCAGGAGAATTGTATGAAAAAATCATACTGCAAGCCTTTTTGCAAGGGCTTCCCCGAAAATTATATAGAATGGTAATATCCAAAAATATTCAGACATAGGATCTTGCAGTTCAGGAGGTGGGACGAATGATCGAAATTGACACGATTGTAGCAAACCACAGTAAATCAAAAATAAATAGCCTAGGCGAATCGACCGCAAGGCTAGCCTCACTTGAAGGTCAGGCTTCTCCAAATTTCTTTTCAAGGGATAAATCCCCAGTGCCACAAAGAAATAGAACGCAAGAACCCACTAGGTAGAAAACAGTACGTTTTCAGCCCATTAAACCAATCAATTAGGGAAATAGTTCCACAATTGTAAGATGCTATAACTGTAATCGACCTGGGCATACCGCGAGAGAGTGCCGCTTTAGGTTTAGAGACATAACGGCACCAAGGAATGCCGTCGGTAATACGCAAAATTATGGCAACGATTTGTTCGGAGGACCAATTTTAGCGCCAATGGTACACAAGGTTATAGGCAGGGAAGATTGCAAACACCAGTACCTCACAATGCGTACCAACAGAATTTGTATAACCCTCCCCCCAATAGACAAAATAATTATCGATTCGAAAACCCAAATACTCGTCAAAACCAATATGGTGCAAGGATGGTATATAGAAATCCCGAATATTTGCCGACGGGAAATGCAAATTTTCAAGCCAACGGCATTTGCAGTCGACGCCAGCAACCGGCACTGTCGCAAGAAATCCAAATTACCAAAATAATACATGGCAAAATCGGCAAAAAAAATGTAAATCAATTAGCTAGAGATTCCATGGACATATCTGAATCTCTATTGCAAACACCGACGTATGAAATAAATCCGCAGGGAAACGTGTCAGGCCCCTCAGAAGAATAAATTGGACCCAGAAGGGGCCTATAATATTTTATAGGTCGAATCCAATAATAGTACCGTCCTTTAGTGATAGTAATAATAATTTACTAAAATTTAATGATTTTAGTGTAGCAAATGTTTACTTTTAGGCACTAATTGACTCTGGTGCCACGGTTAATATCATAAACTCATGCGTAATTGATATGTTGCCTCCGCATATTAGGCGACACAGGAATTTTAATAATCCCAACTTAACTAGCGTAACAGGGCATAAATTGGATGCAAAAGGTTCAATTCGCCTAGACGTAAAAAGGGATAATAGAGTTTTTCCGACAAACTTTATAATGTGCAACAATTTTCCGTATGAAGCCATTATCGGCGCAATTTTTTGAGGTCTAATAGAGTATTATTAGACGTAGCGAACGAAAGGCTTGTGTACCTGGCAAATAACCCTTCCCCTACCTTAAGAAACTGTAACAGAGGTTACGAAGAGAATGTAACAGTAAATGAAATTTCTGGCCGTATAAAGTCACAATCTTTTGAACCTCACGTCTCGCTACAAAGAGGACATGGCATAATCAGAAATTTGTTTACTTATTCTGGGAAACATTGCAGAAATGAAGTAAATTTAAATAATAAGTGGATTGAATCTGCAAAAATAAAAATAAGATATATGCGACGATATAGGTCGAATAAAATCCAGGAAATTTTGTAATTATGGAAAAAAGTAGGGAACCCCAATGTGGTTCAGGCGCAGCCAATGTTATTGGCGGATAGTGCCAGTCTAAATTTAATAGACAATGAAAATACAGAAAAATATTATGGATTCGCAATACGGAAAACAAAAGTTCCTCCCAAAACGATGCAAAGAATTCAAATATCACAGATGATCGAACCAGTGGATAGCAAATCCGAAATATGGCTCGCGATCCCTTCGAATGAAATTCCTGAAAATCTGTTATGCGAAGAACAGATTATATCTTACGACAAAGGAGAAGGTTTTATTAGGGTAACTAATAACCACGAAAATGATAGAACCACAATTAAAAAGGGAACATGTCTAGTTCAAATCCAAGTTATCTCGGAGAATGAATTAGATTGATGGGAGAATTCCAAAAGAAACCTAGTTAACTGCATTAAAACCTCAATTAACAAATACCCTCTAACTAAATTGCAATTTTTAAACAAATTTAATATGGATCATATTACGGACTTAGAACTTAAGAAAAAATTATGCGAATTATTATGGAATTTTAAAAATGTATTTTCCGCATCCGAAGATGACATCGGACTGATACCGTTTTATGAACATTCAATTCTAACGACCGGTAATCCTGTCGCGAAACAGCCATATCGTGTACTGTATAAGCACAAAGAGTGGTTAAAAAATAAATTCATGAATTAGAAAAAAATGAGATTATGCGCCCCAGTATAAGTCCGTATTCTGCACCAGTGATCTTGGTCCCAAAAACAATGGTAACCTGAGACTTGTAGTAGATTATAGAGCCCTTAAAAAACAGGTAGTTAGTGATAAATTTCCTTTACCAAGAATAGATGAAATCCTTGACTCTATCTCAAGCAAAACAAAATTTTTACTTCTTTGGATCTTACCCAAGGCTACCACCAAGTGAAAAAAGCCGAAAAAATGTCCATAAAACTGCATTTTCTACAACTGAATGCGATTCCTATGAATACTTAAGAGTACCTTTTGGACTTAAGACAAGTTCAAGCGCGCTATGTAGACCCTTATCGCATCTATTAACAGGATTAAAGAATATCATTCATTTTGTTGATGATGTCATATGTGTAGGAGAAAACGCTGAACAACACTTAGCAACACTAGCTAAAGTGTTCGAGAAATTCAGAGAGGGCAATTTAAAATGTCGGCCTGAAAAAGTAAATCTATTTCAACCTAAAGTAAAAGTTTTAGGAGTAGTGGTGACGCAAGGAGAGATATCCCCAGACTCAGACAAAATAAAATGGGTTGAAAACCTCAAACCCCCTAGAACTATGAAAGAATTAAGAGGAATTTTAGGTCTTACTGGTTACTTCAGAAAATTCGTGCGCAATTACGCCCAAATTGTGAAACCCCTCACGGAGTTAACTAAAGGGAACTTCCAAAATTACACCTGGTCCCAGGAAGCTCAAATCTCCCAAGACCGTCTCAAAAAGCCACTCACTTCGGAACCAATATTATCGTTGCCTGATTTCGAGAATGGACATTTTGTAGTTACAACTGATGCAACTTCGAAGGGCATTGGCACTATTCTTTCGCAAATAATCCCGTAGAAAACCCTAATCCTCTAGAGGGAACGCCTAAACAAAAAATAATAGAAAAAGTTATATGCTATTCGACTAGAACTTTATCAAAAGGCGAAAATAGTTATTCCACCACAAACTTAGAATTATTATCTATAATCCACCACTTGGACAAATTTAGACACTATTTAATTGGTAGAAAATTTATACTATGATCAGACCATAAAAGCTTGCAGTACATGCGCACTTTCAAAAACCCCATGGGAATTCTAGCTAGATAGATTATGAAAATCAAAGATCTAGATTTTGAATTTAATATTTAAAAGGCAAGCAAAATGCAGCTTGTGACTTCTTGAGTAGATTCCCAGAAAATACGCCGTCGGAAGCCGAGGAAAACAAAATTAACGCCATCAATACTAAGAGTAAACATAAATGTAAGAAAAGCAAAGTCAAAGACACAGTAAAAGAAAATAAGGATAACTATTGTCCCTTGTCTTTAGAAAATATAAAAAGAAATCAAGAAAAGGACAAGATGTGTTTAGCACTTATTTATTATTTTGTGAATGATGATGTGTTACCAGATAAATTCAAAACTCTTAGAAAAGAAATAGATAATTTTTACTATGATCTTGATGAAGAAATATTATGAAGAATTGTGACTGCTGAGGCAAATAGAAACCAAACTTCAATAATACCTGTATTACCCCAAAACTTAATAATACCTGCCTTTGAATATTTTCATTCAGATATAGGTGGACATTTAGGAATAACGAAAACTTTCCATAAATTAAAACAAAATTTTTATGTGCCGTCGGCATTAACAAAACTTAAAGAATTTGTAAGTACATGCGAAGCGTGTAACTTAAGAAAAAACCCCAAGTTTATCCTAATCCTCCAATGGGAAGAGTCCCGGTAGCAGAACCGGTGGAGGCTTACCTGTTTCCAACAGAGGCCACACTTGTATTCTATCAATTATAGATCACTTTTCTGGTTTTACTTTTGCTAAAGCATTAAAAAATCAAGGCGCGTACGCCACGAGTAAGGCGTTAGCAAAATTAATTTTAAAGTTTGGCATTCCAAACAAGGTTATAAGTGATAACAGAAGCAATTTTGTTTCAAAAGTAACAAAAGACTTAATGAGTTTTCTTAACATAGAGAAATTGGTGACATCCCCATATCACCCACAAGCTAATGGTAAAATAGAAAATAAGCATAAAATATTTTCGAATGTATTAAGCATTTATACAAAAGACAACAGGAACGACTGGGATCAATTCTTACCTTATTTAACCAACATAATCAATACTGCTTATTCAGAAACAACCAAAGAAAACCCTTTTTATTTAATATTTGGTCGCGACTTCAGAATACCGTATCATGATACTGTTGAATCCTGACAATATTATAATAATTCGGAGGATTACAAAATAAGAATTCATAAATAGGATGAGGAAAACTTATAAAATAGTAAAACAAGAGTTGGAAAAATGTAAAATAAGTCAAGAGCTGAGAAACCTACCCAAAGTCAAAGGGAATATAGATTTTAAGATTTCGTCTACCTAAAGAACGAGGCAAAGACGGAAGGCAAAAAACTTTCAAATAAATACTCTGTACCATATAGAATAGTCAAAAAGTATGATAACGATTTTACTTTTAAAATGGTTAACCCCGACAATGGAAGAACTTACAAAGCACAAGTTAGCCGAATAAAAAGAGCCAAAAAATCGAAATGGGTATCGCGTCCCTCGTCTAAAGATTCGTCTGACGCAGAAGACGAGCCCCCTAAATCAAGATTGGCAGAGCTAAAACCCTTTAATTTGAAGCAAGACTATTTCGAGAATGATAGTGATGAGGAAAACTTTGAAGAATTTTTAGCTATGAAAAATTTAGTTGTTCCCAAAAGAAAATCCCTAGTACAAGCGAGAATAAAACCGCTAAAAAATCCAGAAAGCTCATCATCAGAGAGTGCAGGAGAATTAGATTATACGATATCTCCAAAACCCCAATTTTTTCCTGATAGAATTTCGACCGCTTGTTCCCCCAAAAGATTTCCAGACGACATGATTTCCACAGCAACCCCAATAGAGAGGCCCCTGTCGATACAGGAGGAATTGAACAGAGCTGTAGAAACTCCGGGTACTATTGTTAAGAAAACTCCTCCCAAAGATTCAATTAAAACAAAAGCCTTGGAATCAAACTCCCAAGGACGACCAGCAAGGACAGTATCATGATATAACCGTGTCTAAGTCCAAGCCTAAACAATGGACTTCCTGGAGGTAAACACTAGTGCAAAAAATACGTAACGTAAGCTGGCATATTAGGTTTTTGAATGATACGCACTCTTTTAAGTCTTGTGGATTAGCTAGGGCGTATTTTCGTTTATCTTGATCAACAAGTAAATACTCTGCTTCCGATGTGATAGTCATAAATGAATTTGTCGTCTTTATATCAGCGGGGAAGGTCGAAATTTTGTACAAGTCATAAATGGATTGTTGGTTTATCAATGGAATCGTTACTATTGCGAATAATTGTTCATTTATTTCCTTGATGTGGACTTTTAATTTTGTATAATAAAGGAATAAATTTGATACTTCTGGCTCTATGGGTAAATGTAAACCAAACGTTACGTGCGTTTTTAGTTCGTCTAAAATACTTTTTAGGTTAGAAGGGTCTACCAGGTCGTAAGACAAGGTTCCTCCCGTGAGGGCAAATAATGCGAATTTGAACTTACTAACATCTGTCGCTACATTTAGTAATGACATGGTAATTATATCGAGTGATACCATGGTAAGGCTCGTGTCTATCACCAAGCGATCCACTTCGTTACTTAAATAATTCATTACGTTTACAGTTTTTGAGATTTTCTTAGATATCATTTCAACTTTATCTCTCTGGTAATTTCCTATACTGGCTTGTATCTTCTGGACGTGTAACGTTAAGTTCATAGCATTATTCAACTTTTTTACATCTTCCCTCAGGATGTTTAAGTCTTCCCCCGCTGTCAAACCAAAAAGGCGGGAGGCGAGTTCTCCGGTGATGGGAATTAGGCTTGTAGACATATGGTATTTATTTCTTCGAAAGAATACTTCAAAAATCTTCGTGGTACTTTGTTTTATTTTTTTATTTCTGTATTAAATAGTTCAAATAAGGCTTGTAGTTTTTGTCTGTATAATATTAAGAAGGCTTGATAAGTTTACAGTTTTTGGGCGTTTTTCTCATTTAGATTAAGTAATGATTCGATACCTTCTTTGGTGATGTTAACAGCAATGTAAGAAGTTGATAATTAATTTTTCCACTTCTTGATACCCAGTGCAAAGTAATACACTTTCAACTTTGATCATTCTGAAATCTTCATCATGGTCAAAGTGATAGAGGAGGAGTTACCAATGTATATGGCAACACTCAGCTTAGCGGTGATGCTAAAAGTATCATAAGTATTAGATAAAAACGTTTTAGCCTCTCGAGACCCAGTGCAAAGTAGCACATTTTCAAAAGAGCTTATTCCAATTCTGAAAGCTCTCGGCAGTCAGGGATATGATCCACCTTTACAGTCATAATGCCTAGGATATGATTAATCACGATATTATTATTAATACCTGGTCAGGATGGATAGTGGAAATTAAAATTGAGCACTGACAATAAAAGATATCCTAACACATTGTAATTGTTAACCACCTAAGAGGCAAAAATTGAAATAGAAGAATTCATTATTTTCTTGTGTCTGGAGAAATTAAGTGTCAGAGTGAATAAATTGTTTATCAACATCATTTGTCGGATGTGTTGGATAAAATTGACAAAATCTAAGTGTCAGAGTGAATAAATACTTTATCAACATTCTTTGTGGGGTATGTCGAATAAAATTGACAAAATTTAAGTATTAGAGTCATTAAATTCTATATCAACATCCTTTTCTCGGACACATGGGATAAAATTGACAAAATCTATGTGTCAGAGTGAATAATTTTTTTACCAACATCTTTTGATAGATACATCGAATATAATTGACAAAGTATAAGTATCAGAGTGAATAAATGCTTTATCAACATTCTTTATTGGGTATATTGAATAAAATTGACAAAATTTAAGTATTAGAGTCATTAAATTCTATATCAACATCCCTTTCTCGAATACATGGGATAAAATTGACAAAATCTAAGTGTCAGAGTGAATAATTTTTTTATCAACATCTTTTGTCAGATACAACGAACACAGTTGACAAAATCTAAATATCAGGGTGAATATATTTGTTTTATTAACATCATTTGTCAGATACCTCAAAAATAATTGACAAAATCTAAGTATCAGAGTGAATAAATGCTTTATCAGCATCCTTTGTGCGATATGTCGGATAAAATTGATAAAATCTAAGTGTTAGAGTGAACAGATTATTTTCATCAACATCCTCTGTCAGATACATCGGATAAAATTAACAAAATCTAAGTATCGGATTGAGTAAATTCTTTATCAAACTCATTTGTCGGATATCTCAGATAAAATTGACGAACTATAAGTATCAGAGTGAATAAATTCATTGTCAACATCCTTTGTCAGATATTTCGGATAAAAATCGACAAAATCTAAGTATCAGAGTGATTAAATTCTATATCAACATCTCTTTCTCGGATACATGGGATAAAATTGACAAAATATAAGTATCAGAGTGAATAAATGCTTTATAAACATCCTTTAAATGCATAACCTAAGTACCAGAGTGATTAAATTCATTGTCAACATCCTTTGTCAGGTATGTCGGATAAAAATTGACAAAATCTAAGTATCAGGGTGATTAAATTCTGTATCAACATCCTTTTCTTGGATATATGAGATAAAATTGACAAAATCTAAGTGTCAGAGTGAATAAATTTTTTTTATCAACATCTTTTGTCAGATACATAGAATAAAATTAACAAAATCTAAATGTTAGAGTGAATAACTTTTTTTTATCAAAATCCTATGTCAGATACATCGGATAAAATTGACAAAATCTAAGCATCAGGGCGAATAAATTTGTTTTCAACGTTTTTATCGGATAAATCAGATAACAGTCATAAAATCCAAGTTCTATTCATTTTGACGTCATACGTCGTTACGTTGAATTTAGGTTAGACCGGTTATAGCTGGCAGCACACCCGCTCAGATACATAGTCATAGTGAGAGGGATAAGCAAAAAGTTGGGTTAATTTAGGTTTACTTAGAGTGGCGCACCACTCTTATTGCAACAGACTTGCAACAGACCTAGTCTGATGCAACAGACTAGGGAAACCTACCTGAAACAAATTTGTTTTGGAATCCACAGAGAAACAAAGATAATGTGCTATTGAAGAAGTGAAATTGAGTCTAAATTCGGCGTATTCTGGAAAACTGGGATGAAAACCGGTAATTTGGATAGCATAGACTGCTACTGCCATACAGGTTTCCCGTTTCTAGATACGGCACAAAAGACGCCAATAAATGGGCCGGCATGCCAAAAAATGAAGTGAAGTAAAAAAAAATGGAAGTGAAGATGTGTTTTTCTGATTTTCTGGGGAGCTTTATAAAGAAGTACATTTGAAAAAGAAGCCATGGGTTTAACAAAGAAAGGTAAAGAATCCTCTAAAACCTCTCAGAAATGGTCCAATGAAGAGACTTTCTCAATAGTTGAAATCTGGAAGGACAAATTTGATGACATCAGAAAACATGGTCAAACTCATACAACATAGCAGAGGAGTTATCCGGGCGAAATCCTGTGGAGATTGAATTCAGGCTGCAGTATTTGAGGGACCTCTATGCTAGAAAAAGTAAAAAAGACGAGAAAATGCAGAAAAAGTGACTGAAAAGGGCCAGTATGCCAAAATATGAAGTTAAGTAAAAATTGAAAGTGATGACGGGTTGTTCCATTTTCTACGAGCTTTATAAAGCAATACATTTGAAAAATAAGCGATGCCATGGGGTTTACCAAGAAAGGCAAACAAGCCTCTAAAATCTCTCAGAAATGGTCGAATGAACAAACATTCTCACTAATTGAAATCTGGAAGGACAAATTTGATGACCAATAGATAATAGTACCCAAAATTAAAATACAAATAGCCATAGCAGAGGAGTTATCCGGGCGAAATCCTGTGGAGATTGAATTCAGGCTGCAGTATTTGAGGGACTTCTATAATAGAAAAAGTAAAAAAGACGAGAAAACTCCGAAAAAGGGACTCAGGAAAACCAAGAAAAATTGAGACGGGAAACTGTGAGACTGGTAACGGTGTCCATTAGCTAAAAATAGAATCGAGGGTAATATCTGGATGATGGCGTGAATATACCCTTCTTATTAAATGTCGGCTGAATTGGATGTCCTGCAACGCAGATCTTTTCAGTAATTTCTCCAGACACAAGAAAATAATGAATTCTTCTATTTCAATTTTTGCCTCTTAGGTGGTTAACAATTACAATGTGTTAGGATATTTTTTATTGTCAGTGCTCAATTTTAATTTCCACTATCCATCCTGACCAGGTATTAATAATAATATCGTTATTAATCATTTCCTAGGCATTATGACTGTAAAGGTGGATCATATCCCTGACTGCCGAGAGCTTTCAGAATTGGAATGAGCTCTTTTGAAAATGTGCTACTTTGCACTGGGTCTCGAGAGGCTAAAACGTTTTTATCTAATACTTATGATACTTTTAGCATCACCGCTAAGCTGAGTGTTGCCGTATACATTGGTAAATCCTCCTCTATCACTTTGACCATGATGAAGATTTCAGAATGATCAAAGTTGAAAGTGTATTACTTTGCACTGGGTATCAAGAAGTGGAAAAATTAATTATCAACTTCTTACATTGCTGTTAACATCACCGTCAAACTGCTTGAGGCAAATCCATTGATTACACTCCCGCTCCATTCCACCAACTACAAATTGGCTCTCAGATCTAGCAGGGGCACTGCTGAAATTGATTTAATTCGCACTTTTCATCAGCAAGTGACGAAGTAAGTTACCAACTCCTTGTACCGCTACTCATTAATGGCAGTTATCTTGAGGTCTACAACTTGGTAACTCTCCTCTTCCGTCCAACCGTCGTTTAAACTTCTGCTTTGGTCATGTATCGAGTTATAGCGATTTTTATAAGTTCAATATAATGATATGTCAGCTTAATGGGGTAGACCTGCTTTAATCTTTTTATTTTGTGAGCTACTCAGCAGAAATATTTTAGGGATCCTATATATATGCATCCTGAGGATTGATCTGACTCATCTAAATTGCCTTTTCATAGTACAGAACCTAATTTAAAGATATGCTAGTAAAACAAGGATCTTGATCAAATAATTTCGACTTTTTTGGCTTCAGCCTTGAAGCCTGCGCTGTGGATAACAATACTCTTTCTGATTTCTTTCTCATGTTAATGCTTTTCAGTTTAATGAATTTATTTTATCTCTTTCAGCCTATTGGATACTAGGAGATTATAATGTGATATCTTTTAACTGGAAGAGGCTTGCCAAATCTCCTTTGTACCAATCCGCTGTTATGTATAGCAGAGATTTTGGAATGTAAACAGCCTCATTTGTTGATATGCTGGTGGATCAAGGACCTTCCTTAAATAATTTTCACTTCATTGGCTTCAGCCTTGGAGCCTACGCTGCTGGATAACAATGCTCTTTTCTGATTTCTTTCTCATGTTAATGCTTTTCAGTTTGCTGAATGGATTTTATTTCTTTCAGCCTATTGGATACTAGGAGATTATAATGTGATATCTTTTAACTGGAAGAGGCTTGCCAAATCTCCTTTGTACCACTCCGCTGTTATGTATAGCAGAGAGGTTGGAATGTACACAGCCTCATTTATTGATACGCTGGCGGAGCAAGGATCTTCATTAAATAATTTTCACTTCATTGGCTTCAGCCTTGGAGCCTACGCTGCTGGATAACAATGCTCTTTTCTGATTTCTTTCTCATGTTAATGCTTTTCAGTTTACTGAATTTGGTTTTTTTTCAGCCTATTTGATACTAGGAGATTATAATGTGATATCTGTTAACTGGAAGAGGCTTGCCAAATCTCCTTTGTACCACTCCGCTGTTATGTATAGCAGAGAGGTTGGAATGTACACAGCCTCATTTATTAACATGCTGACAGGGCAAAAATCTTCCTTAAATAAGTTTCACTTCATTGGCTTCAGCCTTGGAGCCTACGCTGCTGTATAACAATGCTCTTTTCTGATTTCTTTCTCATGTTAATGCTTTTCAGTCTACTGAATTAATTTTATTTCTTTCAGCCTATTTTATACTAGGAGATTATAATGTGATATCTGTTAACTGGAAGAGGCTTACCAAATCTCCTTTGTACCAATCCGCTGTTATGTATAGCAGAGATTTTGGAATGTAAACAGCCTCATTTGTTGATATGCTGGTGGATCAAGGATCTTCCTTAAATAATTTTCACTTCATTGGCTTCAGCCTTGGAGCCTACGCTGCTGGATAACAATGCTCTTTTCTGATTTCTTTCTCATGTTAATGCTTTTTAGTTTGCTGAATGGATTTTATTTCTTTCAGCCTATTTGATACTAGGAGATTATAATGTGATATCTGTTAACTGGAAGAGGCTTGCCAAATCTCCTTTGTACCACTCCGCTGTTATGTATAGCAGAGATGTTGGAATGTACACAGCCTCATTTATTGATATGCTGGTGGAGCAAGGATCTTCCTTAAATAATTTTCACTTCATTGGCTTCAGCCTTGGAGCCCATGTTGCTGGATTTATTGCTGATAACTTGAAGGCTGGTCAAATCAGTCGGATCACAGGTAATACTGATCTCTTGTAATAATTAAATAAAAACATCAAGTTTTTTCAAGTGAAAGTAAGGAGCAACATTAGGACTTAAAATGAACAGAAATTATTACGTATATGAGGAGGTTGCTCCTCATCAACACCTCGCTCTTTAGGCTAAAGATTTGTAGTACTCTTAAAAAAAGCTAAATTTACAAAACTTGTTTACAAAAACTTGATTTTTTTATTTAACTTCTGATCGTTTTTTCTAAATAACGCCAAGAAATTTGGCTCCACCTCCACGGAAAAATTATAAAAAGCTTATAATTATTTCTAGACCAATAAATTCATGCACCGATCAATTTGGCGAATGTTTGATAAATTTCTAAGCCGACAGATTAGCATACAACTCACTCACTATCCGATGCTTTCTCTAAATATAATAATTGCTACCGTCGCAAATTCCATTAGAAGCCCTTAAAGTGATACACAATTCCATATGATTTTGCAGTAGAACTAAGAAGCAAACTTAAATTTCGATGCACAGTCCAATGAATCCTTGAAAGTCGACCATTCTGAATATAGCCTCGCAAAAGCTGGGGCTTTCCGGTATCTCTGATTGTGATTTTGCTATGGTTTACAGGTCGAAATTGAATAATCCAGGGCCGGCAAACGATAAAGTGGCACCAGTGTTCGTGAGATTTTCTACCTGTGAGACGGCCCGTAAAGTGTTTGCGAGTAAATCAAAATTGGCTGGTTCGAAAATCTGTTTGCCGAGTCTCTAACCAAGCGCCGTCGCGATATCCTGAGTGCCACGAGAGACAAGTTTGGCGTGAAAAATTTATGGTCAGATCGTGGCCAGGTTCTCGCAATGCTTCCGGATGAGCGAGCTGCTCGTCGAATTAACTCGCTTTCAGATTGCGTTTAGTTTGTTGTTTATGAGTAGTTTGGTAGTGTTTATCTCGTTAAGATGTTCTATATTACTCTTTATTTATATTTTTATTTTGTTGGTTATTTTTTGATTTCTTATGAGTATAAATATCATCCCGTTTGAGCGCGGAAAAGGGATGAATTATAGGATTCTTTTTTGCGTAAGTTGATATGAGTAGTAGTTGAAGTGGAAGATTGAGTGATTTGCAAAATAATCCGTTTAATGTTGATGATTATTTGTTGACGGATATTGGAAATGATGGGTCGCAAATTAGTTTTCGTCCATCTCTTGATAGTAAATATCGCCAGTTATCAACTTTGGAGGAGTTAGGCCGGTCTAGATTTCATGCATGTACATGGAATTGTCATTTAACGTCTTCTTACCATGAGATTTTTGATTTTATTTCCCGATCTAATAATTTACATATAATGGCATTATGTGAAACATTTTTGGGTAGTGATACCCTTCTCTCGTCCTTTAACTTTCCAGGTTATGAACTGATTGCTCGAAGTCGATCTCAATGGGACGTGGAGGCCTGGCTTTCATTGTCCGACAGGATTTGAATTGGAAAATTAGAAAGGATTTGGACATTTGGAAGGAGGGTAAGACAGAAACCCTTAGTATAGAAATTCAGTTTGAAAATCGAGCTTGTGTTTTACTGTTGTATATAAGCCACCAAGTGCATCATTTGAAGTTTGCTGAAGGATTTGAATGTCTTGCTGCAAAGGTAAATAGATCTAGTCAAGAGTTTATATGTATGGGAGACTTTAATTTTGATTTGTTAAATATGCGTGGATCGAATTTGGATTTTTTCAGCCTGATGATGTCAAATGATTTATACCCGACCATGAGCATTCCAACGAGAATCACGGATCATTCGGAAACGCTCATCGATATTGTGTTTGTGTCTTCAGCGATACTGAGTAAAGCGTGCTGCTCTGTTGTTATAAGCCCATCTCCGACCATCTTCCGGTTGTATTGCAATTGAATTCTGAAGTGAAGAAAAATAACAGAAAGAATAAAATACCAATGCGTGAACTGAAGCCAGTTAATCTGAAAAAATTTGAAGAACAAATTAGTGTTATTAACTGGGAAACAGTACTGAATGAAGATCATCCGTCGGAAGCATTTGAAAAGTTTAACAAAATAGTGTCGAATATTTATGATAGCACGTGTCCGCTTAAAGAAACAAAGCCCAGAAAGAATAAACCGAGAAAACCATGGTGTGATGATGAGCTGCTGAATCTGTTTAATATGAGAAATCAGGCGTTTGAGGAGCATCTGAATCATCTGCAGAATAATGAGCTCCATGTGATGTATAAAGAGCTGAGGAATAGGGCAAATGCCCTAAGAAGGAAAAAAAAGAAGGCATATTTTACAAATGTATTTGAAGAAAGTAAAGGTAACCCCAAAGCAACATGGCAAGTTGTGAATGATCTTCTAAATGGCCCTATGAAGCCATTGGAGCCAAAAATTGTGCTAAATAATAGGACCTTGGAAGAAACTGAGGAAATCTGCAACGCATTTGGACAATATTTCTCTGAAATTGGCTGCAAGATTCAAGAAGAAGCAAGGAACTCCCATGTTTTCGAATCAAGCAGTTTTGTGGATTAGCGAGGAAGAGGTTTCAAAATGAATTTCCAGCCTTGTGCTGAAGAGGAGGTACGCAAAATTGTTAGCACGATTAAGTCAAACAGTGCAGGAGTTGATCGAATGAACCTTAGAACGCTCAAGTCGGTTCTGGTTTATTTGCTTCCTGTCCTCGTATACCTTATCAATATTTCTATGGAAAAGGGGATGTTTCCGAGTGCGCTTAAAATAGCTAAAGTTGTACCGTTGCACAAAGGTGGAGTCAAAACTGACATATCTAATTGGAGACCAATATCAATTCTCCCGATTTTATTCAAAAATTTATGAAAAGATTGTTCATCACCGGCTTTACGAGTATCTGATGAAAATTGGTGTTTTACACGATGGTCAATTTGGCTTCCGGAAAGGACATTCGACGACGCAGGCAGTCCAGCATCTTCTGGAAAATATTAACTCAGCACTTGAGAATGGCGAGCAGTGCATGGGTGTTTTTATTGATTTTAGAAAGGCTTTCGACACTGTTGATTTTAAGATTTTATTGGAAAGGCTGTGTTATTCAGGCATAAAGGGTAGTGTTTTAAATTGGTACGAGTGACTTTGAGTAACAAATCTTCTCAGCCGTTTCCCATAAAGTGCGGTGTTCCACATGGCTCAGTTCTTGGTCCTCTCCTGTACCTGATATTCGTAGACACAATGAGATTCTACATTCCCGGAGCTTCAGTTACTTCTTTTGCTGACGACACGGCTTTAGTGATTGCAGCAAAGTCGCTGCAAGAGCTCTTGTTCAAGGCTAATAAGGCGCTGGATGGCCTACATGAATTTATTTGTGCTAGCCTACTTAGCGTCAATGCATCAAAAACTAATTTTTTGATGTTAACCAGGACTGGTTCTGCTCCCACTCTCCCTGGTGTCATTATTTACAATGGCCTACCGCTCTCACAAGTCGAAGAGATCCGATATCTGGGATTCATCCTGGATCGAAACTTGAGTTGGAGAAAACACTGCGACATCATAGCATGCAAGCTGGCGCGAGGCCTTGGAGTTCTGAACCGTTTTCAAAATTTTTTACCTTTGAAAATTCTGCTTGTATTGTATTTTTCCTTAATATTAAAATCACAGCAATCATCTTAAGCCAACTATTCAAATAAAAAATGTTGATTGGAGATTTAATCTCTGATGAAGATCCCATGGGTATTGTAGCGAAATGGCTTGTGATGAAAAGACCAAGTGAAAGGCTTTCAAAGAAAAGGAAAGGCCGTGTCCGACCAATTTTTCCCGAGTGAAGTAAAACAAATGCTTCTGGATAGCAAAATCCTTTGTAAGAGAAGTTGAAAGGTCTTCAGCTTTACTCGGTTTAGCGGGAAAGAGCATATGGAAATTTGGAAAGATAAGCTTGCAATTAATAACGCTAAATTCAATTTCAACTGAAGTACAGGAAGCTATAACATTTCAATATTTGGATATTGGAGTTTTAATGACTGGTCCTTAACATAGACTTAAGTAAAATAAAATTTCTGTGTCCAACTTGAGGTTACTTGGCACTGGCGGACAAAATTTACTTGCGTGGGATTTCATAACTTAGCGTAAAGTTATGGTAGTGTAAAGGGTTCTATGATGTAGTGTGAAAACGCCATAAAGTAAGGTTTTAACAGCAGTCGAATTTGGCTTTGAATGTTGCACTTCACTCAGTTAAAAAAAAATTTATTGCGAGGGGATGTCTGGTTCACTTCAGTTTTAGATTGGAGTTGAAAATTTGATTTCTAACTAGTTTGATTTCCTGTTCAAAATTTACTTTAGAATTAATTCTGCTATATGGATGATTTTGATTTTAAATCAAATAGTAAGGGGCTCCTCTTAATGTTGGTGAATATGTAATCATTGACATTTTCTTAAAACAGGCATCAAAACGGTCTTCGTTTTTTTCAATTTGTTAGGAGGACTTAGGGGAATTTTATTTTTAATCAGAGACAAATTCCTTTTTAATACTAGGTTAACTAATACTTCTAGTCAATTAATACCGAGTGAAAAATATGCCAAAAAACTACAGCTTATGGACGGACAAATAACTCCACGTTTTTCAAACATAATCCTTTTGTAAAACTTTTAGTTAGTAATAAAAAAAGAATTTTTTAGTCGTATCATTTTCAGAAATAACGTTTATGTTTCTCTGTGCCTATATAAAAAAAGGAAAACCAAGGGAAATTAAACCTTGGAAAACACTATTTTGATAAACTGGCAACGCTTAGTGTCTTTTGATTTACCTTGCTGCTTAATCGCAAGTAGATTCTAAGTCCCATAAGGGCTTATATTGCAAAAATGCTTAATTGGATCAGAGACAAAATGTTTTAATTTTGCCTTACATATTATTTAATTGTAATATAATAAATTCTAAAAATTTTCTGTTACTCCTTAGCGTTGATATTCCTTTACTGTATATCAAAAATAAACAGAATGTAAATTTACTCATCATCCTTTCTTTTAAGTTTGTCAGTGAATCACAGAGTTTAAGAATTGCTTCTATTAGCTATTAATTAAAGAGAATTCCAAAAGCAAAGTTTATCAAAGAAACTTAAAGAGCTACATTAAATCAAAGACGAGCAGAAATGAAGCAAATAATACCTCAAAATTAAAACGAACAAGAATCACAATAAAAACAATACATGAGATCCAAAATGAACTGAAATAACATTGAACAATCAAGTCAAACATAAAACAAACAGAAATTGCCCTGAACAGTAGCAGGCCTCAATACCCCCTCTCCAAGGGCTCTAAAGGTCATAAGGTTACTTACAATTTACTGAAAACAGTTTTTATTTCCAACAGTATGTTTTACTTATCATAACATCAACACAAATAATGAAGAGAATTACCATAACAATAAAGATTACTGAAAAGAACTATTAAAAGTAGACTGTTTAATATATAATTGTATTCATTCCTGGAAGTCTAAGCAATTTTGGATCTATTAACTTTACAAACGAAGAAGCATTTATTTTTTTTTAGTAAATTGAAAATGACGCTCTGGCCTTTAGAAGGCTTAGGCTTACATGGCCCTTAACATTCCCTGATTTTTTTAGGTTCATACCCTTACCAGTTCCTTGGATATTGCAGATTCGTCCTTTATTCAACCTACATGCGCTTATTATCTTTTGATTTAGCTCAACATCCACTGGAAGACTCAACTTAATATACTTGGATGTTCCTGAGACATTGCAGATACACAGTTTTGACAATCTAGATTCACGTAGTGTATTTTTATTGAGCTCAACATGTTCTAAAAGTTCCAGTCTAATGCTGTTAAATGTTCCTGAGATACTGTAGATATCACCTTTTGACAACCTAGATGCATATAGTATCTTTTTCTTTACTTTAATATCTTCCACAACTTTCCTTGAGAGTTTCAATTGAAGACCCTTAGCCATTCCTTAGACGTTACAGATTCAACCTTTTCAAAGCCTGAATACAGATAGTGTCTTTTGATTTAGTTCAAAAGTCCCTTTTACACTCCTTGAAAGTTTCAACTTAACGTCCTAAGCAATTCCTGAGATATCATACATAAGCCCTTTTGACAATTTGGAGGTATATAGTATTTTTAATTAAGTTCAACATCACCCTCAACATTCCCTGAAAGTTTTAGCCTTATGCCTTCAGCTGTTCCTGAAATATTGCAGATATGCTCTTATACAACATAGACGCACATGGCATCTTTTGATTTAGCAGAACAGTCTCTTCAACATACCCAGAATATGTTAGTTTAATACCCTTAGACGTACCTTATGTATTATATGTACACCCTTTTGACAACCTTTATGCACATAGTGACTTTTGGTTTAGTTCAACATTTCTCATCTCGTAGTACCTTCAAATGTTTCTGAGATCGTGCAGATACGCCCTTTAGGCAAACTGGATCCACACAGGGTATTTTTATTTAGCTCAGCCTCCTGCTCATCATTACCTGGAAGGTTCTTCTTAATACCTTTAGTAGTCCCTGAGATATTTTAGATAAATCATTTGGAGAACCTGGATGAACATAGTACCCTTTGATTTAGTTTTCCATCCCCTAATCATGTCTTGAAAGTTGTACTCTAATACCCTATACAATTCTTAATATATTGGAGACACTTTTTCTTGGCAGTAGTCCCTGAGATATTTTAGATAAATCATTTGGACAACCTGGATGAACATAGTACCCTTTGATTTAGTTTTCTTTTTGGATTTAGGTCAACATCCCCCTAAACTTCCATGAAACTTTCAACTTATTACCATTAGCTGTTCCTGAGATATTGCTGATATATTTTTATATAACATAGATGTACAGTTTCTTTTTTTATGTAATTCAACAACCTCCTCAACTTACCTGGAAATTTTCAATTTAATACCTGTAGACGCACATTGTGTACTGAGATACGCCTTTTTGACTACCTCTATGTAAATAGTGCCCTTTAATTTAGTTCAAACATACTAGTGCACGTACGCCCTTTTGAAAACTTGGATGAATATAGGGTCTTTTGATTTAGTTCAGTCTCCTCTTCAGCATTCATTGGAAGGTTCGTCTTAATACCGTTAGTCCTCCCTGAGGTATTGCAGATACCGTGTTTTCACAACCTGGATGGACATGGCACTTTTTGACTCAGTCTTTCATCCCCTCGACACTCTGAGAGTTTCAACTTAATACTCTCAGCCAATCTTGAGATACTGGGGATGCCCTTCTATGCCTTTCATTATATTGCTGATATTTCCTTATACAATATGGACTTACGCAGTGTCTTTTGTTGTAATTCAACACCCCCTGAAAATTACCTGAAAGTTTCAACTTAATGCCCAAAGACGTTCTTAATGTAGTTCAGATACACCCTTTTGGCAGCCTGTGTGTACATACTGTCTTTTGATTTAGATCAACAGCCCTCTTCACATTTCCTGAAAGCTTCACCTTAATATCTCTAGTCTTTTTGGATACCCTGGATCAAAAATGTCCCACTTTCCCAATAATAGAGCCTATATGTAAACAGTGGACAACTTCATAAGATATTTGTCCCAAGGGCTATTAGGGTGTCCTGTCGCCCCGTATGCATAGTTATTGGACCTATTGTGTTTTTTGAATAGAGTGGCCATCTCAGATGTTTGATCAGATGCCTTTGGGAGTTGAGTGGCCGCAGCTAGTACAGGCGTGGGAAGGAGCTTGTTGGGCTCCAATCACTTTTGACTGATATTAATAAAAAAAACTTTTTCCACAAAATAAATTTTTCAAAGAAAATTGAAGAACTCCATTAAACCAAAAATGAGCAAAAATAAAATCAAATAATCTACCAAGCGTGAAACTACCACAAATCACCATCGATAAATAAATGAAACCCAAAACGAACAGAAATTACAATAAATAACCGAGTCAAACTCAAAACAAGCAGAAACTAACATGAGTAGGGCTCAAGACCCCTGTGCCTTCCCAAGGCCAGAACACAATTTGCACTTTACTGAAAATTATAAACGTTCTTACTTTTATAACTTTAATAAATCAAATAATATTAACATTTTGATTACTAAATATCAGTATAATATATTAAACTGACAATACACATTCATTTGTGCAAAGTCAGTTTATAGAAAAAGAAAACTACCTGAAATAGAAAACTTGATACCATTCGCAAAAAAATCTGTTTACTTTCTTTGATAGCTTGGATACACTTATGCTATTTTGATTTGGTTAAATTTTAAGAGCAGAAGTAGCCCCAAAATTTTGAACATAATACCCTCAGTCGTTCTTGGGATACAGCTGAGATGCCTTATTGGGAATTAGCATTTACACAGTGCATCTTGATTTAATCTTAAAGCAATATTTAGTTTTTAAACACAATGGGCAAATGGAAGGGTGGGCACGGGAATGGGACTAGTAGCCCTCCAGTCACTTTCGACTATTAAAAAGGGCATTAGCCCTTTCTATTTTCAATTGAATGAGCCCTTTTCGAAGTTCCTACGACAACTCCTTCGATACGAAGTGCCCTGGTCTAACAAAAAAAAAACAATAATAATACAATGTACCCAGAACGATCTTTACTATAAAAATTTCAAGCCTTCCAATCACTTTCGACTATTAAAAAGGGCACTTGCCCTTTCAATTTCCAATATAATGAGCCCTTTTCGAGTTTCTATGACAACGCTTTCCATAAAAACCTTATAAGCCCCCAGGGCATAAATTACAACCGTTGTCCTGAGGGCTGTGCGGGGGTTGTCATCCTCAGAGACCAATTTTCCAGAACTTTCAACTACGTTAAACAAAATGGCTATCTCAAAATTTTGATTGGATGTGTTTGCGGAAATAGTGGGCGTGAGAGGGGCGTTAGTTGCTCTCCAATCACTTTCAACTATTAAAAGAGGGCACTAGCCCTTTCAATTTCCAATCGAATGAGCCCTTTTCGAAGTTCCTACGACAACTCCTTCGATACGAAGTGCCCTGGTCTAAGAAAAAAAAACAATAATAGCATAATGTACCCAGAACGATCTTTACTATAAAAATTTCAAGCCTTCCAATCACTTTCGACTATTAAAAAGGGCACTTGCCCTTTCAATTTCCAATATAATGAGCCCTTTTCGAGTTTCTATGACAACGCTTTCCATAAAAACCTTATAAGCCCCCAGGGCATAAATTACAACCGTTGTCCTGTGCGGGGGTTGTCATCCTCAGAGACCAAATTTCCAGAACTTTCAACTACGTTAAACAAAATGGCTATCTCAAAATTTTGATTGGATGTGTTTGAGGAAATAGTGGGCGTGAGAGGGGCGTTAGTTGCTCTCCAATCACTTTCAACTATTAAAAGAGGGCACTAGCCCTTTCAATTTCCAATCGAATGAGCCCTTTTGAAATTTCCACGACAACACTTTCAATAAAAACCTTATATGCCCCCAGGGCATAACTTACAACCCTTGCCCTGAGGGCTGGGGGGGAAAGGTTGTCATCCTCATAGACCTAATTTTCAGAACTCTCAACTTCGTTGAAGAAAATTACTATCTCAAAATTTTATTGGATGTGTTTGGGGAAACGGTGGGCATGAGAGGGAGGTTAGTTGCACTCCAATCACTTTCGATTATTCAAAAAGGCACTAGCCGTTTCAATTTCCAATCGCATGATTCATTTTGAAGTTTCTACGACAACACTTTCTATAAAAAAAAACATTATATGCCCCCAGGGCATAAGTTACAACCCTTGCCCTGAGGGCTGGGGGGGGGGTCATACTCATAGACCTAATTTTCAGAACTCTCAACTACGTTGAAGAAAATTACTATCTCAAAATTTTATTGGATGTTTTTGGGGAAATGGTGGACATGAGAGGGAGGTTAGTTGCCCTCCAATCACTTTCGACTATTAAAAAAGGCATTAGCCGTTTCAATTTCCAATCGAATGATTCATTTTGAAGTTTCTACGACAACACTTTCTATAAAAAAAAACATTATATACCCCCAGGGTATAACTTACAACCCTTGCCCTGAGGGCTGTGGAGGGGAATGTCATCCTCAAAACCATAATTTCCGGACTTTTTCACTACGTCAAACAAAATGGCTATCTCAAAATTTTGATTGGATGTGTTTGGATAAATAGTGGACGTGAGTGGGAAGTTAGTTGCCCTCCAATCACTTTAGACTGTTAAAAAGGGCACTAGCCCTTTGAATTTCCAATCGAATGAGCCTCTTTTTAAGCTTCTACGACAAAGATTTCAATGAAAACCTTATATGCCCCCAGGCCAAAACTTATAACCCTTGCCGTGAAGACTGTGGGGGGAGTGTCTTGCTCAAAGGTATAATTTCTAGATTTTTCAACTACTTTGAACCAAATGGCTATCTCAAAATTCCGATTGGATGTGTTTGGGGAAATGGTGGGCGTGAGAGGGGGGTTAGTGGCCCTCCAAATGCTTCCGACTATCAAAAAGGGCACTGGCTATTTCTCTTTCCAATCAAATGAGCCCTTTTTGAAGTTTTTACGACAACGCTTTATATAAAAACCTTTGCCCCCAGGGAATAGCTTACAACCATTGCCCTGAGGGTTGTGGTGGGGGGGGGGGTGTCCTCCTCAAAGACCTAATTGCCAGAACTTTCAAATACGTTGAACAAAATGGCTATCTCAAAATTTTGATTGGATATGTTTGGGGAAAAGGTGGGCGTGAGAGGGGGGTTAGTTGCCTTCCAATCACTTTCGACTATTAAAAATGGCACTATCCCTTTGAATTTCCAATCGATTGAGCCTTTTTTTAAGTTTCTACGACAACGCTTTCTATGAAAAACCTTATATGCCCCCAGGGCACAACTTACAACCCTTGCCCTGAAGGCTGTGCGGGAGTGTCCTCCTCAAAAACATAATTTCTATCCTTAAATCAACTACGCTGAACAAAATGGCTATCTCAAAATTGTATTGGATGTGTTTCGGGAAATGGTGGGCGTGGATGCTAGTTGCCATCCAATCACTTTCGACTATTAGAAAGGGCACAAGCCACTCCAATTTCCAATTGAAAGCCCTTTTCGAAGTTTTTACGACAACTTCTTTGATACAAAGTGCCCTGGTCTAAAGGAAAAAAATAATAATAAATAATACATTGTGCCAACATTGTTCTTATATGCCCCCAGGGCATAACTTAAAACCCTTGCCCTGAGGGCTGTGGGGGATTGTCCTCCTCAAAAACTTAATTTCTATCTGGATATCAACTACGCTGAACAAAATAGCTATCTCAAAATTTTTATTGGATGTGTTTGGGGAAATGGTGGGCGTAGAAGGGGTGTTAGTTGCCTTCCAATCACTTTCGACTATTAAAAAGGGCACTAGCCGTTCCAATTTCCAATCGAATGAGTCATTTTCCAATTTTCTACGACAACTCCTTCGATACGAAGTGCCCTGGTATGGAAAAAGAAGAAAACAAAAGATAAATAGTACATTGTGCCAACATCGTTCTTTACTTAGGCAGCGCTATTGCATTGCCTATGAAACAAAAAAGCAGATATCATCAGACACTAATTGAAGTGCGAGCACCCAGAACAAAATATATAGGAGTAGCATTGGAGTTACTCGACTATGATGGTAAGCGAAGCTGAAATTTAGTACGTTTGTAAAAGACTGACCTTAATTTTTAACGAGAAGTGACTAAAGTTACTGAAAGATTATCAAATGCAGAAAAATAATACAAAAACCGGGGGGCAAAAATCTGTGCAGTGCATTGCCACTACATTGACCTAAGGGTTACAGCTACGGAGTAACACATGCCAGCGTTTATTCCGGGTGAAAATTTTACATTCCGTGTCATGTTTTTTGTTTCCGTGGAATGAACCAGCTTACGAATGAGGTTTATGTTCACAGAGCAACGATAAAACGGAAAAACGGTACCATACAGTTTGTACGTGTATCTTTGTTCACAAAGTTTCTGTCTTAATTGCCATAAACCGTTCTTAAACGATCGGTCTACTCTGACAAAGACACACCTTTGCACCAAGAAGACATAAAACTAGGTTTGAGCTGAAATATCAAATAGAACGTACTTCTAGCTGTAAATTCTCTGCAAGCCACTAAACCTGCGCTCGACACTCTCAAAGACGAAACTAAAATCCTAATCAAGAATCCCTACCACATTTTATTGATACTTGACAATTATGGCTCCGATGTACTCCTTCCTTCGCAGTGGTGTATCAAGCACTATCATTGAAGAGTATAGACCAAGATTGTTTGAGAAGGTTTGGTTGAATTTCACTAGCTCGCCTTATAATCGGGATAATAAAACGGAATTAGAAGTCCCTTTTCCTCTTCCCCGCATAAGTCGAATCAGTCGCAGACAATTAAAATCCATTATTAGCATGATAAATACCACCTCTAGCTAGGTTTTGTTGAGATCCGACGCGCACCTTTGGTACATATACTGATGAATGGGATCTAGGGACAGGACTCCTCTCCCTCGTAGAGATTGAAATGGTTAATGAACCCCCGAAAGGCACTAGTAAGATACCAGGTGTTCACCTGTCCTAAGGCTTAGTTAGGATCTAAAAATCCTTCTGATCGATGGTCTGAAGACAAAGATTCAGGCACTCGCTTCCCCACAAATTTTCCCTCACATCCCATTCCCCACAGACTCTTTCCTTTAAATTGGAGAGTCATGAGTTTTCGGAGAGTTTTTGATTGGAGAGTCATGTTTTGTTAAAAATTTAACAACCCGTTAGGTAGATGTCCTGTTTTTAAATTAAGTCCACTCTCTCCCAATATTTGAATGGATATATAAACAAAGGAAAGCCAAGGCCCATAAAATAAGACAAAACTATGCGTTGCCAACTGACAAAGTTGGTAACTTCTGATTAAGTTTTGCTTGGATCCAGCCACTCTTTTTGACAGGTTTATTTAAAAACCAGATTTAAGATTTCGGCATCTATGGGGTGTGGCTCATTCTATGGGCTACTGCAGCAACCATCATATTCTGATAATTAGAATTTGAAGACCTCCCTCCCCCACCAAAGTCAAATTGGTCCTGGACCCTCAATAGCTTTAAGAAGAAGACAACTTCTTCAGGCTAGTCCTTATTGCTCGACCATCCTTGGCACTGGTCGTAATCCCTGTATGAACTCCTTATGCTTGTCATTTCTGTCAAGTGGTTCCTCAAGTGGGGGTTCTAACAATGATTCAAATAGTGATGTTACTGAAGGTGGGCAACTCCAGTTTAACAGGTTGAGCAGATTAGCCTTAGCCGTGAAAAGTTGAGTGGGCACCAGTAAGGAAGAGGCTTTTAAATCTTTTTGTATCGAACTTTAATCAAGTTACTGTGTAGAATGAAAGTATACCTTGGTGAAAGTCTAAATCCCATCACAATTAATTGTTTTTTAATTAATATGATGGCATTTTGATTACCTGAAGCATGAAACCAAAAATATGAATTCACGTAAAAACCTGAAACGTGATTCTTAAGAGTTTTCCTCCGTCAGACACCGCAGTCTGGTTGACTGTCTTGTTTCTGGTTTTATGGTATCTGATGATAAAATTATCGTATTATCACAATGAAACTACACTTTTGGTGCCAAAACCCGCATAAGTGCTGCAGCAATTGTAACCCGCAGAACACAATTGTAGAAAAACCCTTGTGACTAACTCTCCTGGGTTGTATTGGGCTTGAATGTTTCGTTTCTACTTGGTCGTTTGCTGTTGAATGGTCTTGGCCTTTCTCCGCAAAGTTAAGTGCTCGAAGCAACAATTAAATGGTTACCCAAAACGTATTATTTACAGATCCCTGTATCTTCAAAGTTTCTAGTTTAATGAACAATGTCATGAACGATCCCTCGTGCTTGATGGTCCGTTGGTAAAACGGTAGCCTTACAAATGTGAAGGCACATTTTACCAAAACCTAATTCCAGAATGTCCTTACTTCCCGCAAATTTTGGGTTAGATCCAACTTCTCGTTCTCCTAAACTTGCTAATGAGAAGAATTAACGAAGCCCCTCTTCTTTTCCCCCACATAGGTCAAGTCGATGCTCTACTTTAAAACAGCTTAAGTATGACGTCAGTAGCTGTTTCTGACTAAATTTGGCTGTTATCCAGCTTCTCTTTTCAGCAAACTTCTTTAAAAGCCTGACTTAAGGTTTCGGTTCTTATGGCCCGCCGTTCGCTCTTTAATAGGTTACACCTTCTGTTGCAACACTGATATTCTGATAACTTAAATTTAATCACCCCTTTCCCCCACCTACGTCAACGGACCCTTCACAGCTTAAAGAAGGATGCTGGCTCTTACCTCTCACTAATTTAATTTAGGTTTAACTGCATGTTTTAAGTATCCTGATAACAAGACTTTGCGGGCATATCGAATCAGGTTCAAACCACAAAAGCATAAACATAGAAATTAGCCTTCAATTTCTACCACTTTTTATCTTTAACTGAACCGAGTTGATATTCGTAGATATTACAAGAATTTCTCCCTCTTCCTCCCCAGAAAGATTGAGTATAGACCCAGAAATTTCACAAGTAGGACATCAGCTATTGTTAAAAAAAAAGTTGCACAGGATCTGACAGCCCCTTCTGGTAGACAGAATGTTCACGGAGCCTTCATAAGGTACACACCCAAATGACAGCGGAGACTTTTTTTTAAGTAACACTGGGTTTATTTAAAAATAAAGTATACATCTTCGATTCCCTGAAGCAAAAAAGCCTTGGCCTAACTTCCTACCAAACTTGATTAAGATCCAAGAACTCCATTTCTTACATGTCAAATGTAACACTTTCGCCTATTTTCCTTTTCTTTCCTTTCCTATTTTCCTTTGCTTTCACTTTCGCCTATTTTCCTTTTGAAAATTAGCAATCTGTTCTACAAGTTCTTCTGGACACGAGAATTTAGAAATCTTTCATTGCCCCAAAACGTAACATCAGGATGAGATCCGAAAAGAAAATAGCTGGGCAGTGGCTTACTAATAACTTACTAGTCTAATAACTAGTCTAGGCCTAGTTTTTCGAGCTTGTCTCCCCATGGGCCTATGTCAATTATATACATGTATATGTTAATAATAAAATGATTTATTGATTGACACTAACAATTTTAATTTAAATCCACTATCCTGTTCTGTTGGACGTTGTAGAAACAAGAATTTAGGCATCCCCCATCCCCTTCGAGTTGGATCGGGTACAAACTCATAAAAGGCAGATTAAGGTTACTTGCTCTTACTTCCCGCCAAGTTTGGCTGAGCTCCGGTTATGACTTCTACTAGATGACGTGATGACATGAATTTTCAGACCACTTCGCTTTGCCTCCCCTCCAAAGATCAGGACAGGTTATTGAGCCGTCAGTGGTTTAACTAAGACTCTATTACTTTCTATCAAGTATTATTCAGATCTAATAAATTTTTCTTGTAGATGTATTGAACGAAGAGTTTTTCGGCTAATTTTCTTCTTTCAGATTGCATCTTCAGATGCCCAACGTGCACAACTAAGCTTTTACTTTCCGCAAAGTTTAGTTGACACATGACTATACTCTTTTGTAGATGTTTTGAAGAAAAGAATTAAGGAACCCCTAACATCATCTGTTCTTTGCAAGGCTTAGACATAATATGAAATCCCGAAAATCTAGCTGTCCTGAACGTCTGAACGTTCAGAACGTCTTAGTCCTGAACGTCTAAGACATTGACACTTACTTTCCAATAAGATTTGTTTCATTTTGACAGCCTCATACGTTATTTCTTTTGCTGACAGGGACCTAACGCTCCCTTCCCCTTTGACCCTCCAAGTCGCTGGTTCGTAGTCTCACACCCGAAAGCCTTAAGTAGGTCACTAGCTTTTACTTCCCACTATGCTTGATCCAGATTTGACAATGCATTCTTGTATTCTAGGCCATATCCAGGGGGGGGGGATTTGGGGTTTGAACCCCTCCCTAAATGTTTGTCTGACTCGTAGAAACGTAACAAAATAGAAAATTTTTTATGTCCTTTTTGTTTTTTTTGTGTAGCCCCCCCCCCCCTCGAAAAAATCCTTGTGTAAAGCATCCCTCGAAAAAAAAACCTGGATACGGCCCTGCTTGTACTGTATATATTCTGACGAAACGAATTTGGGGATTACAGTAATACTGACGATAAAGAACTAACGCATTATATTCCAGATTCTCCTCCTTTGCGTTATGATATACATACACAAATTGAGTTTATCAAATCTCAGAGTGAGTAAAGAAGTAGCTTAATATAGCGTTTTAGTCGGGGAAGTGGCATTTCTCTCCATATCCAGGATAATATCTGTCTTTTTTAAGTTTTCACCTCTGATCAAGTGTGCCAACAGCGGAAGTCAAGAGGATCTAAATTACCATCCCTGATGACCAAGCACATATTAAAAGAACTTTTTAGATTCGGGAAGATAATACCCTCTTTGTGACAAAGAAGGGATTTCAAGCTGTCTGCAGGCCATCTGTGAATTCTTCTTTACAGGCCCTAGTTTCTGTGGTAATTAATGTTATATTTTTGTTGTATAATTTTGATTTTACTGGAGGCTATGTCTTTTCTGACCTATCTTATAACTTGAGGGCTCAAAATAAGATCAACCTGCCCTTAAATCTTCAAAACAAAGCTCGAAATGAACATAAAATTTTCCTTGAGAATAACTGACAGTAAAAGTGAAACAATCAGCTGAGTTCAGAAAGTGAAAGTTCTTAGAAATTCTGCCAGATACACGCCTGAAAAAAAAATGAAAGAAATTGAAAACAAACTCCCACAAAATTTTGTTAACCCACTCTTGGAGAAAACGCTAAAATAAAAACACCAGACACTGATAGATCGACAAGGGAGCGTAAGTATTATCACAGACATTTAAGGCAAAGATATTTTATGAGATTGACACTAAGTTGGCTAAAACACAAAGCCTTGTGTTAAAGCCACACAGACTGCGATTCTCTTGGTGGTAGTGCTAATATCCATTCAAAAGTGGGAAGTGTCGTGTATAGGTGTCATGTATAGGTGGGAGGTATCCAAACCCGATGTAGCACCCTATGCTCGCACACCACGTCCGATACAAAGGAAGAATCTAAGGTGATTTGGCTTAGTTCTCCGTCTGAGGAATGCATTGGCCTGGAGTACCTAATCAATAATTGCTGCGAGGACCACTCGGCAAAGCTTTCTTTCAAAAAAATTGTTGGAAAAAATACGGTACTTGTTAAGAATCCGATAAACACGCGAGAATTGTATTGCGAATATCAGATAGGCATTACCCGGAAATTAATTTGAGACGATATATAAACAAAGGGTTTCTCACTTCGGGAAGTATATTTAAACTTTAGTTTTTTGGGGTTAAGGGGGACTAAAAGGTACCTAGGTTGGGTTAGGTTAGGTCACGTATTTAATATATGCTATGCTTCCCCCCCCCCCCTAATGACAAAATATATAGCCCAAATTGGTTTCTTATATTTTATATTTTCATCCTATTTTGTTTTATTTCATTAGCATTAACCTCGGTTACTTCATCGGTTACCTCGGAAACTTCGGTTCTCGCGTGTTTATCGGATTCTTAACAAGTACCAGAAATACTTGTGGGCATTATTTACTAAAGGATTATTAGCTCCTAGATTTTCTAGCGGACTGGTGCCATGAAATGCGTATAAAATTACTAATATATTTACAGACTGATAAGAATTTATCCATTCTTTTACTTGATTTGATTGATTGTATGTCTTGATTGACTTGATTGTACAGTGGAAGGAATCAAACAGTTCGTGGTAACGAACTGCAAGTAAGGAGCGACCCGGCTCAATGGTAACCGAAACTCTAAAAAACGGAATTTTGATACCAATAGATACATCGAAAGAATCAGATTTTAATTCTGATTTCAAATATATAAGTTTCATCTAGTTTAATCTTACCTATCAAAAGTTACGCGCCTGAGAATATTTGGCTGATTTTCGAAAAAAGGGGGAAAGACCCCCTAAGAGTTATAGAACCCTAATGAAAATCACACCATCATATTCAGCGTATCAGCGAATCCTACTGTAGAGGTTTCAAGCTCCTATCTACAAAAATGTGGAATTTTTCATTTTTTGCCAGAAGAAAGATCACGGATGCGTGTTTATTTGTTTTTTTGTTTGTTTTTTTTCTTTTCCCCAGGGGTGATCGTATCGACCCAGTCGTCCTAGAATATTGTGGGAGGACTCATCGGAACGGAAATTAAAAGTTCTAGTGTCGTTTTTAAGTGACCAAAATGGAGGTCCTAAAATGGAGGGCAACTAGGCTCCCTCCCACGCTCATTTTTTTCCCAAGTCACCCGATCAAAATTTTGAGATAGCCATTTTGTTCAGCATGGTCGAAAATATTATAACTATGTCTTTTAGGATGACTTAATCCCTCGAAGCTCCCAGGGGGAGGGCTGAAAGTTATGAACTTTACCCAATCATATAAATATTGGTTATTGGAACCCGGCTCAATGGTAACCGAACCTCTAGAAAACGGTATTTTGATACAAATAGATACATCAAAAGAATCGTAATTTAATGCTGATTTCAAATATATAAGTTTCATCAAGTTTAATCCTACCCATCAAAAATTGCGCGCCTAAGAAAATTTTGCTGATTTTCGAAAAAAGGGGGAAAGACCCCCTAAGAGTTATAGAACCTTAATGAAAATCACACCATCATATTACGCGTATCAGAGAACCCTACTGTAGAGGTTTCAAGCTCCTATCTACACAAATGTGGAATTTTGCATTTTTTGCCAGAAGAAAGATCACGGGTGCGTGTTTATTTGTTTTTTTCCCAGGGGTGATCGTATCGACCCAGTGGTCCTAGAAAATCGAGGGAGAGCTCATTGGAATGGAAATTAAAAGTTCTAGTGCCCTTTTTAAGTGACCAAAAAAAATGAAGGGCAACTAGGCCCCCTCCCACGCTAATTTTTTTCCCAAAGTCACCTGATAAAAATTTTGAGATAGCCATTTTGTTCAGCATGTTCGAAAATATTATAAGTATGTCTTTAAGGATGACTTAATCCCTCGAAGCCCCCAGGGGAGCGCTGAAAGCTATGAACTTTACCCAATCGTATAGTATTGGTTATTGGAACCCGGCTCAATGGTAACCGAAACTCTAGAAAACGGTATTTTGATACAAATAGATGCATCAAAAGAATCAGATTTTAATGCTGATTTCAAATATATAAGTTTCATCAAGTTTAATCCTACCCATCAAAAGTTACGCGCCTGAGAAAATTTGGCTGATTTTCGAAAAAAGGGGGAAAGACCCCCTAAAAGTTATAGAACCTTAATGAACATCACACCATCATATTCCGCCTATCAGAGAACCCTACTGTAGAGGTTTCAAGCTCCTATCTACAAAAATGTGGAATTTTGCATTTTTTGCCAGAAGAAAGATCACGGGTGCTTGTTTATTTGTTTTTTTTCCCAGGGGTGATCGTATCGACCCAGTGGTCCTAGGAAATTGTGGGAGGGCTCATTGGAATGGAAATTAAAATTTCTAGTGCCCTTTTTAAGTGACCAAAAAATGGAGGGCAACTAGGCCCCCTCCCACGCTCATTTTTTTCCCAAAGTCACCTCATCAAAATTTTGAGATTGCCATTTTCTTCAGCATGTTCGAAAATATTATAGGTCTGTCTTTTAGGATGTCTTAATCCCCCGAAGTTCCCGGGAGGAGGGCTGAAAGTTATGAACTTTACCCAATGTTAACATATAGTATTGGTTATTGGGAAGTATACAGTACAGAAGTTTTCAGGGGAGGTTTTTCCTGGTAGTGGGGAGGGGGGTCGGGGGTTATGTGGAAGGATCTTTCCATGAAGGAAGTCTTCATGGGGGAAGGGACATTGCTATGAAGGGGACGCCGGACTTCCCAGCATTATTTAAAAAAAGATAAGAAATTAAATATAAAAATAAGTTTTTCAACTGCAACAGCAGCAACATAAAAACTTTAAACGAACAGAAAATATTAAATATATGATTGGGTTCACCCCCTAGTCAATACATCACTCTTTAAGCCAGAGATGTTTTAGTACTTTCATAAGAGCCATTTATTCTAATTAACGGCCTTTGTGATTAAGCGGTCATTTTTAAAGAATTGGAACAAAATTCGAACTTTCGCTTAAAGAGCAAGGTATTGACTAGGGGGCGAACCCCCTAATATACGTATTAAAAATATATGAATATAGAAGTTCGTTACGTAAGTTAATTCGTAAGTTACGTATATTTATTACTAATAAAAACGTTCGTAAATAAAATGAAACAAGTTTCGAGAAAGCCATTTAACCAAATAAAAGTAAATTAATATGAAAATTCTGTTTTAATTATTCATGTACTGTGAGCAAAGATCAAAACCTGCATTTATTCAAAAACGTAAAAACGAACAGAAAACGAACTTAAACTTAAAACGAACAGAAATTATTCCGTATATGAAAGGGGCTGTCCCCTCCTCAACGCCTTGCTCTTTACGCTAAAGTTTGACTTTCTCACAACTCTATTTTTTTTAAACAATAAAAACTTTAGCGTAAAGAGCAAGGCGTTGAGGAGGGGACAGCCCCTTTCATTTACGGAATAATTTCTGTTCGTTTTAAGTTTTAATGTCGCTCCTTACTTTCAGTTAAAAAAAACTTTTTTTTTTTATTTAATATACAACAAGAGCGGAAGGCTCTTCCTTTTGACTATGGTTTTTCTTTAGTGCGTATCAAGATGGAAAATAATTAGAATTGGAAAAATAGCTGTTGAATGTCCCATCTTGAGTGACCAAGTTCATGACCAAGTTCATAACTGCAAATGAGAGGAATCCTGTTCATGAGTTCCTGGGAACTTTTTGTTTTATGATTATTATTTCATCGCTATTCTTATCGCTATTATATTAATCGTAAGCGGTTTAAGTACAAAATGAGGTTAGAATGTAGTTTAATATTAAATCAGGAGTTAAGCAGGGTTGTATTCTAGCCCCATTTATATGGATCATTTTGATGGATTTTGTCTTAAGGAGCACAGGAAAAGCAATGGGAGAACATGGAATGAAATGGGGAAGAAAAATTTTCCTGGACTTAGATTATGCTGATGATTTAAGCATCCTAGATTAAAATGTGAGGAAAAAGAATAAACCTTTCGAGGTTTTGCGAGTTCAGGGTCAGGGTTACAAATACACAACTCTATGATTGATCCGTATCATGCCACCGTTACAGTTTTTGCAACAATTTTTATTGTGAAGTTCAATAAAATGGGAAATTGTTCTGTATTACTTATATCGACTGAGGTCGGGAGAATGGGAAAATTTTAAAAATGACCAAAGTATGTAATTCGTGTTGGGTGGGCTGGCGGCGTGAATTTTGAATTAAAATCAAGTGCATGGACTGTGATGAAAAAGTTGACAACCATGGCTAATCAAACAGGTCGTGGTAACGAACTGTAAATAAGGAGCGACCCGGCTCAATGGTAACTGAAACTCTAAAAAACGGAATTTTGATACCAATAGATACATCAAAACAATCAAATTTCAATGCTGATTTCCAATATATAAGTTTCATCAAGTTTAGTCTTGCCCATCAAAAGTTACGCGCCTGAGAAAATTTGGCTGATTTTAGAAAAAAGGGGGAAAGACCCCCTAAAAGTTATAGACCCTTCATGAAAATCACACCATCATATTCAGCGTTTCAGAGACCCCTACTGTAGAGGTTTCAAGCACCTACATACAAAAATGTGGAATTTTGCATTTTTTGCCAGAAGAAAGATCACGGATGCGTGCTTATTTGTTTTTTTGTTGTTTTTTTTCCAGGGGTGATCGTATCGACCCAGTGGTCCTAGAATATCGTGGGAAAGCTCCTTGGAACAGAAAAAGTTCTAGTGCCCATTTTAAGTGACCAAAAAATGGAGGACAACTAGTCCCCCTCCCACGCTCATTTTTTTCCCAAAGTCACCCGATCAAAATTTTGAGATAGCCAATTTGTTCAGCATGGTCGAAAATATGATAACTATGTCTTTTAGGATGACTTAATCCCCGAAGTCCCCGGGGGGAGGGCTGAAAGTTAAGAACTTTACCCAATGTTAACATATGGTAATGGTTATTGGGAAGTATACAGACGTTTTCAGGGGGGATTTTTTCTGGTAGGTGGGGGGTCAGGAGTTATTTGGGAGGATCTTCCCATGAAGGAAGTTTTCATGGGGGAAGGGACATTGCTATGAAGGGGGCGCCGGATTTCCCAGCATTATTAAACAAAAATATCAGAAATTAAATAAAATAAAAAACAAGTTTTTCAACTGAAAGTAAGGAGCAACATCAAAACTTAAAACGAGCAGAAAATATTACGTATATGATTTGGTTCACCCCCTAGTCGATACCTCTCTCTTTAAGCCAAAGATTTTTTGGTACTTTCATAAGAGCTATTTATTCTAATTAACGGCCTTTGTGATTAAGGGGTCATTTTTAAAGAATTGGAACAAAATTCGAACTTAAGCTTAAAGAGCAAGGTATTGACTAGGGGGCGAACCCCCTAATATACGTATTAAAAATATATGAATATAGAAGTTCATTACGTAAGTTAATTTGTAAGTTACATATATTTATTACTAATAAAAACGTTCGTAAATAAAATTAAACAAGTTTCGAGAAAGCCATTTAACCAAATAAAAGTAAAATTAATATACAAGTTTTGTTTTAATTATTCATGTACGGGGAGCCAAAATCAAAACTTGCATTAATTCAAAAACGTTCAAAAATAGAAATAAAAGAAACAAGTTTTTTTAACTGAAAGTAGGGAACGACATTAAAACTTAAAACGAACAGAAATTATTCTGTATATGAAAGGGGCTGTCCCCTCCTCAACGCCTGGCTCTTTACGCTAAAGTTTGGCTTTATCACAACTCTTTTTTTTTAAACAATAAAAACTTTAGCGTAAAGAGCGAGACATTGAGGAGGGGTCAGCCCATTTCATATACGGAATAATTTCTGTTCGTTTTAAATTTTAACGTTGTTCCTTACTTTCAGTTAAAAAAACTTGTTTTTTTTTTTTATTTAACTGATAGTCAGAGTGAGAGGCAAAGCTGGCATAAGCCTTTTTCAGAATTATGTAAAAATGATGTCATTTCGCTTGTTGATAGATGGTCTATCATCCATCCATCCTAGGGCAGAACTAAGGTTGATAGGCATAGTGCATGGGGAATTCAAACAGTCTATCAGTTCTATGAACCACTTGAAGGCATTTGGAGACTAACCCCAAATAAATGTTTTCTATAATTTATGACCGAGCATGTCCAAAGGACTTGCAGGCAATTGGGCCACTTAGAATGTTCATATTTTATAAGCTTTGTCTGCTAGGAAAGCCCACTGGAACTGCTATGGGGATGACCGAGATTTTTGGGTTGACAGATGACAATAAATGTCCACTGGACTTGTATGCCAAACAGAAGACTGAATTCGCTTTGACTTACAGGTGAAGAAGCGTCCTAAGTCTAATAAGGCCCGCGCGCCTAGAGTTTCATCCGAGGGTAACTAGCCCCCCCACCCAGGCCTTGTTTTCCCCAAACGTATCCGATCAAAATTTTGATATAGTAATTTTGCTCAAAATGGTCCAAAGATCAAACAACTAGGCCTTCTGGGCTGACCAAACTCCCCACAGCCCCGAGGGCAAAGGCTGTAAGCTATGCAAGCTGCACATTGTTAACATATAAGGTTTTCTGGAAAGGGTGATCGTGTAAGACTGGGAGGGGAGAGAATTGAAAGTTCTACTGCCCTTTTTAAGAGTAAAAAGTGATCGAACCAGCCCCCTCCCCCCTTGAGCCGTTTTTTTCCTCAAATGCATCTGATCAAAACTTTAAGTTAGTCATTTTTTTCAAAATTCTCTGAAATTCAAATTACTGTAACTCATGGGTTGACAAATATCCCCAGCCTAGGACAAGTGCTGTAACTTATGCAAGCTGCCCATTCTTAACACATAAGACTTCATAGGTTTTATAGATGGGGTGGTCGTTTAAACTTTGACTGCAAATTGAAAGTGTTAGTGTTCTTGGTAATAGTCAAAAGTTAGCAAAGGGCAACCAGTCCCTCTCTTCCCCAAAGCCCTTTTTTCAGTAAATGCATCAGATAAAAATTTTGAAATAGCCATTTTGCTCAAAATCGTTTAAAGGTAAAAAAAAAACTACACCCTCAGAGTTTGAACACCTCCTCCATCCTCCGGGCAAGGGCTATATACTATGCAGTTTGCCTATTGTTAGTATATAAGGATTTATGTTCGGAAATTGATATTTTTGATCGACAGTGTCCTAAAAGGCTTAGGGTATTAAGGTAAAACTTTAAGAAAATGTTGAGAGGGATGCCAAGTACAGTAAAAACACTCTCTGGGCTTTTTGGTTGTGAAAGGGAAATATCAGCAATATGTAAAGAACGACTGAGGGTATTACGTTCAAGATTTCAGGGTGGGTATAGGAGACGTTGAAGAGAGATTTTAGAGTAACCAGCCCCCCCCCCCTCCACCTCCTCGTTCTTTTTAGATTTTCCTCTGCTCAATACTGATCGATATTTCGGAATTGTTTGTTTTTTTTTGTTCAAACTGATCAAAAGGTCTAATTGCTATAGTTCCAGGAATGCCGTACCCCCATAGCCCCTGGGCAAGGATTGTAAATTATGCAATTTGTCTATTGTTTACATAGAGGATTTATCATTAGGAAAAGGGAAAATACTTTATTCTGGGTGTATCAAGAAAGGCAAAGAGCATGAAGGTCAAACCTTGGAGAATGTTGAGGGATATGTTATACTTAATCAAAAGGCACTATGTGCATCCAGTTTGTAAAAAAGCAGGACCTGCAATATTTTAAGAATGGCCATCCAATTGAACCTTTCTGGACATGTTGGGGGCAGATGTTAATAAGTGCTTAAAGGGCCACCAAACCCCTCCCATGTCTTTTTAATTACAATCCCTCTAAAAATATATGGTTGAAATTTTGCAAAAGACATCTTGTTCAAAACAGTCAAAAGCTCAAATAGCTATGCCTATGGGGATGACATACCCCCCCCCCCCCAAAGATTTGGAAAGCGGTGCTGAATACATTAAAACATACTGTGTGCGTGCTTAACATATCATCAATATCTAAGGAACGGCGGAGAGCATTAAGTTGAAAATTTCAGAGGTTGTTGAACAGCTATCAGAGGATAGCCAACCCCCTTGTCCCTTTTAGATTCGCCCTATTTGCATCACAGATCAAAATTTCGGGAAAGTGAATTTCTTAAAAACAGTCAAAAGGTCTAGTAACTATGCCTCCAATGATCTAGTGCCTCCCACAGCCCCCGGGGTAAGGATAGTAAATTATGCAATTTGCCAACTTATACATGCAGGATTTGGTGTGGGTGTAACTGAAGCCCCGTGTAACTGAACCCCAAGCAACTGAACCCCTGTAACTGAACCCTCGTGTAAGTGAACCACCGTGTAACTGAACCACCGTGTAACTGAACCCCCGTATAAATGAACCACCGTGCAACTGAACCCCCCCCCCCGTGCAACTCAACCCCATTTAACTAAACCCCCGTGTAACTGAACCCTTATGTAACTGAACCCCCATGTAACTGAACCCCCGTGCAACTGAACCCCCGTATAATCAAACCCCCGTGCAACAGAACCCCCGTGTCACTGAACCCCCCCGTGAAACGGAACCCTCGTGCCACTGAACCCTCGTGCAACTCAACCACCGTATTTACATTGGGTAAAACACAATAGGGTTATGAACCATAGTTATTTAACTATGGTATAATTATCAAACCTTTAAACTGTTTTAAATAAAATGGCCGTCCCAAAATTCAGATCGGATGTATTTGGGGGAAAAATAGGGTGGGGTGGAAGCCCTCCGATCACTTTTAACTCTGGAAAAGTGAACTGGAAATTTTGATTTCCAATCGAATGATCCCCCCCCCCAAAGTTCATACAGATTTTTTCTACAAAAACCTTGTGTTTTAGCAATGAGCAACTAGCTTAAGTTACAGCCCTTGCCCCAGATGCTGTTGGTGGGGTTGTTATCCCAAAGGCATGGTTATTTGATCTTCAGACTATTTTGAACAAAATGTTTGTTTTTATTTTGATCGGATGTATTTAGGGGGGGGGGTGTCGGTTAAGAGGGAAAGGCTGATTGTCCTGTGATTACGTTTGATTCTTCGAAATTGAACTTGAACTTTCAATTTCCAATCGAATGAGCCTCCTTCAAAGTTTTTACGATCATCCCTTCTATAAAAACTTTAAATTTTAACAATTGGTACCTTGCAATAACATACAGATTGCTGATACTGGTGTATCAGCAATTTTTTTTGGAACAGGTTAGCGTCTCAAGATGAAACATCTGGGGCATCTACCTGCTACTACTGCTATTAATACTGCTACTACTGCTACTAATTCAACACTATTATTACTTCTACTGCTCCTACTACGACCTCTGCTACTATTAAACTAGCACTATTAAGGCTACGCATATCAAGTTGAAAATTTGACAGAATGAGGTATTTGAGGTGGAACTTGAACTAAATCAAAAGACACTATGTGCATGCAGATTTTCAAAATGGCATATCTCATAAAGGGATTTGTGTATTAAGTTGGAACTTTCAGAGAGTGCTTAAAGTGAAAGTCAATTCACCAAAACGAAATATGTGCACGCTCAGGCCTGGATTTACCACTAGGTCCCTAGGCCCGAACCTAGAAGCGCATAATGCTAGCGGGAGCAATAAATTATCACTGAGTAATTTTTTCCTGACAAAAACTGGACTGATGTGATTTATCGTCGCCAGGTTCACTCTGCCGCCTCGCTGCCTATTCACAGAAAAGTGACCTTAAGACAACACAGGAATTCCATGGTCACTTATAAACTGTCAGGTATCTCCCAAGAATGGTAGCTGAGAGTTCGGTATTACCCCTCGCTTTCATCACTTTTCGCTCATCAGTTGTGTTCTGTTAACACACAGTTACATGGTTACACACAGTTACAGTTACATGGTGGTTCAGTTACAGGGGGGTTTAGTTAAATGGGGTAGAGTTGCACGGGGGTTGAGTTGCACGAAGGCTCAGTTAAAGGTGGTTCAGTTACATGAGGGTTCATTAGCAAGAGCGTTCAGTTGCACGGGGGTTCAGTTGCACGGGGGTTCAGTTGCATGGGGGTTCGGTTGTACGGGGGTTCAGTTGCAAGGGGGCTTGGTTACATAGGGGTTCAATTACATGGGGGTTAAGTTGCACGAGGGTTCAGTTAAAGGGGGTTCAGTAGCATGAGGGTTCAGTAGCACGAGGGTTCAGTTGCACGGGGGGTTCAGTTGCACGGGGGTTCGGTTATACGGGGGTTCAGTTAAAGGGGTTCAGTTGCTTGGGGTTCAGTTACACGGGGGTTCAGTTACAATGGAACCGCAGGATTTATCATTACGAAAAAGGAGGAATTTTAGATTCTAGGTGTGTTCGAAAAGGGTAAGAGCGTTAATTTCGGGAAGGGTTGAGGGGCATATTAAACTAAATCTAAAGATATTATGTGCATCCTGTTTATCCAAAAAGGTGTATCTGCAATATTACGAGAACAGCTGAGGGCATTAAATTTAAACTTTCAGATTATTTTGAGAAAAGTATTGAAAAGTGGTCAGAAGGCAACCAGTCCCACATTTGTCACGTGTAAAAGTCCCACATGTACAGATGTAGTGATGATGTGCTTCCGACTATTCTGTTTTTAGTGAATGGTGATTATATCGAGCAAATGGCTGTAAATATTGGAGCAGAGCTCATTAAACAAAAATGAAAATATTTGATAATAATATATAGTACCTTTGAGGAATAAAACAGACCGTGTAACATTACTTTCTGTTATTTAATGCCATTAAACATAGGATAAAGATCCTAATATTGCCTATTTACCAGAAAATACAAAAACTGAGATAGCCAATCAATTTTTTATTATCGAAGATCATTAACTGGAGGTTTTACAGTCTTCTATTTATCTCAAACCAAAGGGCTTAGGAAATTATTTTAGAAAAAAGTAACATTAAGGACATAAAAGGACATTACGGACGAAAATTATTTTATACAACAAGGAAATAGTTAAATGCTATTTTTTTGTAATGTTTTAAGTCTAACATTTTTCTAAATGTAAAAATCACTAATGTTCCCATTACCTTACAGTCCTGCTCAACCTTTACCCTTCTCCCCCCTCCCCAAAAAAGAAAAAAAACACATCTGCTATTGGAATTTTTTTGTTTCTCAATAAAATCAAACGCCATAATACCTTGTGAAAGCGTAGTGGACGAGGCCGATTTTCACAATTAATAGTTTCGCGGTTCAATCCCGCGTGTCGCAAGGAATCTTATGAATCGCTTTCATTATTTATGATTTTCTTGAATGTTTGAATTTTAATTCCAACTATAATTTTCTAAAATTATAACTTTGGTGCATAAAGTGGTTTTAAAGGATATCTGCTTCTGCTTTTTCGTTACCGACAAAATTCATCATGTTGTCTCTTGACATGTCAATTTCAAATTCAAAAAACTTGTTTTGTATGTTTTATCTTAGCAATTTTAGCAACAAATTCTTGTTCTGGAATTTTTTGGTCAAAATCTTCTATTTCAAAGTAGTTTTGTGCTTAAAATATTTGGAAATGTTCTTAGATGATGAATCAATAAAGATTTTGCTTTTTTTTATTCCAGAGTATAATCTTGGGAAACTCTCGGAATCTTAGCATAGCCAACGATACCTAAGAGCTTGCTCAACATAAAGTTGATGAAGAATATTTTATTGGGGGGGGGGCATTTTCTCCGTCCCTAGCCCATATTTTATCAAATCACCCTCTCATTCCCTTTTTTAGCTGTCTTTTCTTCGAAGATAGCTGATTAAAACTTTTGGAATAGCCGTCTTGTTCAAACTAATCAATAGTTATATAACTGTACCTCTGGGGATCAATTAACCCCCCCGGCCCCTGGGACAAGGGTTTTAAGTTATATAAGTGTCCCATTGCTTATATACAAGGTTGAAGATTTTGGAAAGGTGGCATGTTTAATCCTGAGTCTCCAAAAACACCAAGAATATTAAGGTAAAACTTTTAGAAAATGTTGAGGGGGATATCAAACAAAATCAAAGCATACTATATGCAGGAGGGCTGCCCATGTTGCATGTTGCATGTTGTAGCTGCCCCTGTTGCATGTAGGTTACATGTAACCTACATGCAAAGCAAATTTAAAACAAACAAAAACCAATACAAACAAGAGTTTGGCTACTACCCGCTTCCCTATCTGTAAAAGTCAAAAGCCTACTGCGTCATAGGCGCTTTACTGAAAACAAATTATATTACAAATATTTTCTTTTGTACTTACAACATTGAAAATAAAAATTACAGTGAAATAAATTATTGAACTGCTGAGCTTTCAGAAATTATTGTCATTATATGTCACATATTCAGTTAATTTTATTAGTTGTTTCCAAGGACTGTTCAAGACACTTATAGTTTTCAATATAGGCTTCATGTATTAGTTTTCTTTCCAGTAGGCTAGGCACACGCAAAATGTACATGATTTCTTTACTCCCCTCTCCCAGAATCTGAAGATCAAAATAAGTTTTCACATAATTCCTCCTTTTTTGTATAATTCAGCTGTTTTTTACACTTTTTGAAAATATCTTTACTGCCCTTCACAAGGTGATTCAAGTAAATTTGTTTTTCGCGCCTCAGCTAACCAATCAATAAAATTTCGTTTAAAAAAGCCAAGAACAAGACAAGTTTCACGCTTGTTGTACTATATTACGCTTGTGAGCATGTAATATTTTATTTTATATTCCTATGAACCATATCAATGAACTTGATGCGTGAAAAAACAATTCGTCTGTAATATATTTTTACTCCGAGTAATTATTGTTTATTCTAAACATGTTTAAAGTTAAACAAAACCCAAATAACTGAAGCAATAAATAGGGCAGATTAAAGTCACGCTTTTTGTTCACTTTTAGCCAATTCAACAAGAATTATGACAAAAAAAAAAAAAATCAGGATGCTTGTCTGCATCTTCACCGTTATCTTACGTCACGTGCCCAGATTCGTATGGTTTAGATAGCATATGGTGCACCTTACTGTATCTATGGGATAAGGATTTATGATACAAAAAAAAAAAAAAAAAAAAAGAACATTTTTACTTGTGTTCCTGACTAAAGATTTCAAAATAAAAGCCTTGGTTTGAAATAAAAGCTCTGACTTTTATGGCTCAGTTGGACTTAGCTAGGAGATAGGCGTCCCTACGATTTAGCTCCAGGTCCCATTTGAGTTTTTCTTACGCTTACCCTCCAAACCTCGAATTGTACGATTTTTGTACGTTTTCTACATAATAAATATGATTCCGAAATTTATTGTTTTTTTCATTTCATCATAAAGGACGAGAACTGTTTCAATTGTGCTTTCGGTTTCAAGAAATTTGAAAAACAGAATTCTGATTTCCATAGGGCCGTTGAACTCGGCTCGGAGACAAGAGTCTGGTTGAGTTAGTTATGAGCCCATCTAAGACCTTCTGACACATGCCCTCAAAACCTCGAGTTCTAAAATTGTTTCAGTGTTTTCATTTAATTCGGTATGATACCTACTTTTATAGTTTTTTCCTTATTTTTCTTGGATTTCGTCATAAAAAGTGAAAATTATTTTAATTGTGTTTTCGGTTTGAAGACTTCAAAACAATAATCTTTATAGCTTGCTTTTAACTCGGTCAAAAGATAAGAGTCCGTGTGAGTCACTTCTTAGGCCTGAATGAGTCTTTCGTGGCCTATGGCTCTGAAGCATGGGCGCTCCGAAAAACAGAGAAAGATTTACTAGATGTTTTCCAGAGAAATTGCCTACGGTTTTGGGTACTCAACTGACTGAACATATCTCAAACAGTAAGCTGTGAAAAAATGGTGGTTCATTCACGTTTTCTAGGACTATAGTGGGAAAAAGGATGAGATGACTAGGACACGTTCTGGGGATGCAGGATGACAGATTACCAAAGGTTTTCCTTGTCGACCAACCGTGTAGGGTCAAACAAAAAGCAGGTCGTCTCAAATGGGGTGACACGATGTCGAAAGGAAAGATTTAAGGGGAATAGGAACTTCTTGGGAGGGTGTAAAGAGGGAGGTTTTGAATAGATTGGGCTAGAAGAGGAGCGTGCGTAGCTGTGTTGGCCTCAAGTTGCTTCGGGCTGCAGTGAGTTGTTAGTAGCAGTTGTGAGTAGCAGTAGTATGAGTCTTTCTTACCCCAGCCTTCCAAATCTTGCGTTATACGATTTTTCCCGTTTTCTTTAAAATTCAACATGAATCCGACCTTTTTTTTTTTCTTTATTCTTTTGGATTCTATGATAAAAAGCGACAATTATTTTTATTCCCTTTTCAGTTTGGGGAGTACTAAACAGAATTTTGATTTTGTAAGTTCGCTTGGACTTGGTTCGGAGATAAAAATCCGTATGAGTTAGTTCTACATGAGTTATACTGACCCGAGTCCTCCCTTCTTCAAGCTGTGCAATATGATTGTACGAGTTGTATGTTCTGTATAATATTTGACCTAATGCTGACTTATTGTTTGTTTCTTTTTGGTATTTTTGAACCCTTAAAAAACACAAATTATTTTTGCTGCGCTTTTTTTCTGGTGAGTTCGAAATAAAAGATTTGTAACAAGAATCTTGCAACAAGAATTTATGGCTTGCTTGGACTCAGTTTAGAAGTAAAAGCCCGCACGAGTCCGTATAACAAACTGTAAGCATGAAGCAACTTGACCAAATAGTAACCGAAACCGTAGAAAAACAGAATCTTGATAACAAAAGACACGTCAAAAGAATGGTCTTTTTGTGTTGATTCCAAATACATAAAATTTATTATGTTTAATAGTACCCATCAAAAGCTACGAGCCTGATAAACTTCGCCTGGTTTTGTAAAAGGGGGGAAACACCCCCAAAAAGTTAAGTGATCTTAATTTTTTTACCAGTGTCAAACCAATCGTCCTAAAAGATCGGGAGAAGGCTCATTCGAACAGAAAAAAACTAGTGCCTTTTTTATGTAACTAAAAGGATTGGAGGGAAATTAGCCCCTTCCCCACGCCTTTTTTTATTTCGAGCGACGTCGGATCAAATTCTGAGGTAGACATTTGATTCAGCATAGTTAAAAGGCTGTAAAGTAGGGTAAAGGGCACAAAGTTACGAAATTTACCCATTGTTCACATATAGTATTTATTATTGCGAAAATAGAGATTTTAATTTTTTTTTTGTTTGGGGGGGGGCTGGGGGATGAAATTCTTCCGGGGGTATTTTTTATGGTAATAATTTTTCGTGGGGAGAAAAATTTTCCGGAGAAATTTTCCAGGGAATATTTTACATGGAGGAGGAGGAAAGGGAATTCTCCGGCTTGATTTGAAAAAAGTCAGAAATTAAATTTTAAAAAGACGCGTTTTTCGACTGAAAGTAAAGAGCAACATTAGAGCTTAAACCAAACAAAAATGATTTCACATATAAGGAGGGGGGATGCCCCTTTCTCAACTCTTGCTTATTACGTTAAAGTTCAACTTTTTGTCACAATTCTTTAAGAAAGACTGCTCAGACACAAGGGCCGTTGAATTTAACAGAGAAGTATTTTTAAAGAACTTTAAGACTTAAGCATAAAGAGCGAGGGATGAGGAAGGTTACACCCCTTACATAAAAAAATAATTTCTGCTTGTTATATGCTTTATTGTTAGTCCTTACTTTCAGTTGATATTTAGGCGTATGTTGAACTAAATCCAAACAAACTATGAGCATACAGATTGTCAACTATCCAAACGAACTATGAGCATAAAGGGTGACACAGCAATATCACAAGAACCACTTATATTGCTAATCTGGACCTTTCAGGGTAAGTTGTGGCAGATTTTGAGCTAAGCAGAAGCCAAAATGTTTATATTATTAATACTACTACTACGATTGCTGTAACTAATAGCGCTAAGGGTATTAAGAAGACACTTTTAGGTAACGTTTAAGGGGGGGGGGAGTCAATTAAACAAAAAAAAACATTTGCATGCAGGTTTTTCAAAAGGGCATATAAACAATATCATACGCAGTGCCGCGCTATCAGATGGCAATAGCGCTATTGGCGCTATTAGATAGTAATATCATAGAAACTTTTAAAGGAGCTCATTCGATTGTAGATTAAAAGTTCAATTGCCCTTTTTAAGAGTCAAAAGTGATTGGAGGGCAAGCAGCTCTCCTCCCAAACCTATTATTTCTCTAAACACCCCCAATCAAAATGTTGAGATAACCATTTTGTTCAGCAAAGATGAACGGTGCAATTTGCCCATTATGCTTTAAAACTAAAAGTTGCTTTAAAACTAAATCCAAATGCGCTGTATGTATCCTGATTGGCAATAAGACGTCAATAAGCAATATCCCAAGAGTGACTAAGGGTATTAATTTGAAACTTTCAGGGCCACTACTATTGCTACTTCTGCTCTTACAATTTAACTAAATGAAAAGAGGATAAGTGTATCCAGGTTCTCAATAATCGTAAATGCAATATTTTGGGAAATATATAGCGTTTTATTTTTCAGGCCAACTTGAGGAGTTATAAAACTAAATTTAACAATACTACGTTTGTCCAGATTTTCAAAAGGATCTATGTTGTTCAAAATTCTTTAAGAATTCTCTCTAAAAATACAAATAGCATGCCAAACTATGCATTTTTATACCGAAAGGATATAAAATATTATTTTCTTTTTCCATGAAAAGACTATGTCAATAAAAACGAAAAGAAATTAATTTTAAAAGCTTTTTCCATAAAATACATTTTTCAGTAAAAACTAAAGAGCTACATTAGACCAAAAATGAGCAGATTTTACAAACAGAATTTACAATAAATAACAGAGTCAAACTAAAAAAGAGCAGAAATTAAAATGAGTAGGGCTGACTCCCCCTATGTCTTCTGAAGACGAGAGCATAACCTGCACTTTACTACTGCTACTACTACTACTAACAACTCACCGCAGCACCAAGCCGTCTGAGGCCAACAAAGCCACGCACGCTCCTCCTCCATCCCAATCTATTCAAAGCCTCCTTTTTTACTCTCTCCCACGAAGTTCCCATTTCCGTTAAATCTTTCTTCATGACGTCCTCCCACCCCAGACGAGGACAACCTGCTTTCCGTTTAGACAGTTGGCCAAAAAGAACAATCTTTGGCAATCTGTCATCCTTCAGCCGCACAACGTGCCCTAGCCACCTCAACCTTTCTTTCATTATAGCCCTATAGAGCGGTATTGAACCACATTTTTCGTTTGACGTAGAAACATCTGAAATAGAAAACTAATAATAATTTTGCTCAATTATATCCTGCTTTCACTTTATTTATTTCTATATTTTAAACTCTATACTTCAGGTATGGATCTGGTATTGCCAGAATTTGTTTTCATTCACATCAAAACGACCTACTCGATATAGGTGCTGCAGCATTTGCAGATCTGGGAACACCAAAAAAAACTCAAAAAGACAGAAAAGATGAAAATATTTTTGTGTCACTTACATCCCGTGAAACAAAAAAAATATTATTTTCATATTTTTATTTTACATCCTATGCCTTAGGTTTGGATCCGGCATTGCCTGGTTTTTCCCATTCGTATCCAAAAGACCGATTAGACAAAGGTGATGCCGCATTTGTAGATGTAATTCATACCAATGGTAAAGCTAGTCATAGAGCCAAAGGCCTTGGGTTTTTGTCCCCGCTCGGTCATGCAGATTTCTATCCAAATGGTGGAAATTTTCAACTTGGCTGCAGAACAAGAATGGATGATCTGAGTAAGTGTTTTCAGATTTTCAGATTGAAAATTATTTAACTGAGGCATTCAGAAGCTAAATCTATAAAAATCATCCTTTTTAAACAATTACTTGAGTACTGAATCAGAATTAGGATAAATACATAATCTGAGTTAGTATACAATTTTTAGCTGAAAAACCATGGATTGAGCTATTCAGAACCTAAATCATTTAACTCCTATTATTCATATAATTTCTTTTTTAATTAAAAGCATTTGGTTTTGACTAGGTCAAAGCGGTTCTGTAATGGACGGTAAGCAAGTAGTGACTTATTCGATGGAAGCAAAAACTCTAGAAAAGTAGAATTTATAATTACAGTATATAGATACATATATATATATATTTATATATATATATATATATATATATATATATATATATATATATATATATATATATATATATATATATATTATATATATATATATATATATATATATATATATATATATATATATATATATATATATATATATATATATATATATAAAGAATCTCTGTGATTCTACGTATATAAAATTTTGAAGTTTGAGATTACACATCAAAATAGCTTAAGAAAATTTGCATAGTTTTCAAAAAAAGGGATAACTCCTTGGAAATAGGAAATAATGGGAAAATTAATCCACCAAATGCAAAATGTTTAATAACCCTATTTCATAAGTGGTAAGTCCTTACATAAGAAAATAAAAAAAATGTGTTTCTCATAAGGAGGATAGTCACCGACGCGTGTTGTTTTATTTCTCATTTTTATTTACTATTTATTTGGCTTGGGATGATTTATCCCAAACAAAATCACTTATTTGAAAAAAAAACAATCTCTTAGTTTTATTATTTAATCCCAAGAATATGAACTATAAAATTCTAATGAGCAAAGTCCATCTAATCTAATTAATTAATTATCATGAAGAAACAGTATAATGAATAGGGGACATAGTGTGAACAAAAATGGTAACCAATTTTAAAAACAGTGTAAAAAAAACTAAATTATCGAAATAGTCAACATAATTCTTAAGTAATTTTTATTTAAGAACTAATTTGTTCAAAACTAAACTCAACCAAATAACATAAAATTTCCTCAAACTAAGTGATTTTCACCATAAGTAGATTTTAGCCTCGTAATTACTAATATGAACTAAATTTAGATGGCTAAGTGTCATTCAAAATGGCCTTTAATATGATTCACCTCTGAATAAAAGTTTGATAGATAGTTCTGTAATTATTTATATTATTTTTGGTAACTAATAAAATCTAATCTTTCCATCACTATACTAATTTCTTACTAGTGCAAACTCAAAGCTAATTAACCATGGCGAAGATAAATCTCAAATAAACCGCTGATCAACTAAACCGTGGAACTCTAAAAATGGAAATGACATGAGCATAAAAGAAATTTAAATTAACTTTAGTGCTGATTCCGAAGTTTTTGCACATAAAGGCTACCCATATCAAAAAGTTATAAACATAAAACATTAGCAATTTTTTTTAAAGAGGGAGAGGCCCCCAAAAGAAAGGAAACTTAATAAGTTTAATTTATAATAATTAAACTTATTTAATTTATTAATTAAAGAAATATTTAATTTACACTGTGAAATTGGATATTTTATAGAGCCCATTACTGGAGGTTTTAAGGTACTCAATTCAATATACGAAATTGTGCATTGTTTCTGTGAGTGTATATATATATATATATAATATATATATATATATATATATATATATATATATATATATATATATATATATATATATATATATATATATATATATATATATATATATATACATACATATATATATATATATATATATATATATATATATATTATATATATATATATATATATATATATATATATATATATATATATATATTTAAATCCTACCAGTGGTCGTACTTACAAAAATCCAACTAGTGATCATATTCAACTAGTGGTCGGAAAATATCGGAATGAGGATCGTTCGAACTAAAATTTGAAATTCTAGTGCCTCTTCAAATAACAAAAGGGATTATGTCATAACTAAGTACCTACTTTTGCCATTCAACGCTGATGTAAGACAGCACTTTTGACCTGACTAGGGCCAAGGTCCTATCAAGCAAAAATTTTGACATAGCCAAGTGGCCTTGAACTATTGGAAAACTATAAATATAGCCCTCTTGTTTCAAAAGCCAAGCTGTCACACGGGAGTACATTCGTCCCTAGAGATTCATTCAAAAGGTATGGAATCACATATTTTAAATTGTTTATACGCTAATATTAACGGAGGGGGAGTACTTCTTTGTTGCAGACAAACTCTACGGGGAATTTCTTTTTCCGGGGAAGGGGTGCTTGAATGCTCAAACGGCGTATTTTGAGGCCCCACCTTTCGAAGAGGTCCTCCAATTTAAAAATAAACCAAAATAATAATAAAATAAAAATGAAATCAGAATAAAAGAAAATAAAATTAAAAAAAAATACATAAAATAAAAATAAAATAAAATTTACCCCGATAAATTCCTTCTATTTGTAGGAATATGTTTGGACTCTACATGACATATTGATGCTTAGGGTATGATGGCTCTTTTGTTCTTGCTGAAATATTTCCGGATTCAAAGAAAACATGCATATATGCGCAAAATGTTCTCTGCATACCTGCGTTCTGCGCTGATGTATCTTAAGGGAACAGAACGATTAACCCCCCCCCCCCTGTACCCCTTCTAAAATGATAATAGAATATTAGCTGAAAAACAAGCTTTAGAAATTAAGACCCACTTTCCCCAGCCATTTAACTTCATAGGTGGGCACACTTTTAAACGGTAATTATCGTTCTAGAAACATTGTTTTGGAAAGTTAAACTTTAGCGGGAAGAATAGGGAGCTAAGGGGGTTTAGCGACCTCATATTTAGGATAATCTTGAATAAGTATTAAATTTGATATAGCTGCATATCAAGAAAATTGATTCTTCAGGTGAAACTAAAGACAAACGTTAAAACTTAAAACAAATTTAAATTATCTTACATATTAAGAGGGCTACCACTTAAATCAACTGCATTCTTTGGGCCAAAGTTTCAACTTATTACAAAAATTAAAAAAAAAGTTTTCTTCAACTGAAAGTAAGGAGCAATATTAAAACTTAAAATGAACAGAAATTATCAAGTATATGAAGGGGGTTGCCTCCTCTTCAACGCCTCGCTCTCTACGCTTAAGTTTTTTATTACTTTTGAAAAAATCCAATTGTTCCAATTAAACAGCCCTCGTGTTTCAGGAGTCATTCTTAAGGAATTGGGATAAAATTCAAACTTTAGCGTAAAGAGCGAGGTGTTGAGGAGGAGACAACCCCCTTCGTATGCGTGATAATTACTTTTCGTTATAAGTTTTAATGTTGCTCCTTACTTTCAGTTGAAAAAACTTTTCTTTTATTTCATTTCTCATCGTTTTTTTAAATAATCCCAAGAAATCTGGCCCCACCACCACGAAGAAATACCCTCCCCACGGATATATCCTCTAGACAATTCAATCCCGGTGAAAATTCACCCAGGGCAATTGCCCTTAACAACTCCACGCGTAAAATTGAGACAGAAAAGAGAAAGCAAGAAATGTTAAAAGAAATTTGGTTTGGGAATGCTAGAAAATTCCCCCAATATATAGTTTCCTCTGAGAAGTCAGCCCCCTGGAAACTTCCCTCTCTATGAAAAGTTCCTTCGTGAAAAAATCCTCAGCAGAAAATTCGACTTCCCACCCTAAAATGTAATTTTTACAACTTAAGGATCTTTCCCCTGGGGCTGTGGGGGATCATGTAATATCCAAAGGCATAGTTATTTTATGATTCAACTATGATGAACTAAATGACTATCTCAAAAGTTCGATTGGACGATTTTGGAGAAAAAAGGTGTGGGGAGGGGGTCAAGTTGCCCTGCAATATTTTTGATTACTAAAAGAGCACCAGAACTTTTAATTTCCGTTCGAATGAGCCTTCTCACGATATTCTAGGACCACTGGGTCGATACAATCACCCCTGGGAAAAAAAAACAAAAAACAAATAAACACGCATCCGTGCTCTGGAAAAAAAATCCACATTTTTGCAGATAGAAGCTTAAAAACTCTACACTAGGGTTCTCTGATACGCTGAATCTGATGGTGTGATTTCTCCCCTTTTCTCCGAAAATAAGGCAAATTGTCTCAGGCTCGTGACCTTTGATGGGTGAGACTAAACTTAATGAAACTTATATATTTGAAATCAGTATAAAAATCCAATTATTTTGATATATCTATTGGTATCAAAATGCCGTTTTTTAGAGTTTTGGTTACTATTGAGCCGGGTCGATCCTTACTTACAGTTTGTTACCACTTACTTTTTGATTTTGCGTCGACTCTAAATAAAGCCTTAGTCGGATGCAGCGTGGCTTTTGTTAACTTTAGGCTTTAAGTGGCTTTTACTTCCATTAGAGAAAAATATTTCACTCTTTTTTTTTAGTTAGTAGTAACTAGGTCAAAATAGCTGAAAAGCTGTTACCCCTGTTGTAACAATATGGTACTTTTCTAGTGCAGGGTATTTCATACCATCTTTGTTATCCCTTTTTGGCTATTTAAGATATTTGGGAAGTACCCTACTAAACACTTAAAGTGCTTTGAAGTAGGTTCTCATAAAATTAAACATATGTAAGATTAGTCCTTACCACTTTTTCTTTTTCTTTGAAGTATTAAAAACATCCACAAAAAATTTTTGTGGGTCCTTCAAACCGATCTTAGGTCTAGTCATACCTTAGAACCGTGGTTTTCTAGGATTTTTGTTCTAACTGTTAAAAATTGCGAAGTTCTTAAAACAATACCACATTTTCGTCAATGTTGCCAGGTTCAGGTATCAAAATAAATAAGAAGAATTACCTAGTAACATTCGACAACGCTTTTCGTCAGTAAAAACTCGAATAGTAGCTATATTTTGCTTCCCAAAGACAGCTACACCTCCTTAAGTGGCTTGATGATATACATTTTTAGCTTATTTTTTGCTTACTTTTTATCCACATTTTTTTTTTTTAATTTGGCGCCTACTGTTACCGAAAACTGTTTATTTACACATATGGGTTTATTTCCCTAAGAATTTGATTTGATATTTTTTTATAATTTTTAAGATATACAGAGCTGTGTAAGTTTCCTCTTAACCAATTCAAACAATCGGGTTTCACTTTTACTGTCCTTTAAACTTTAATGAAATCATGCATAAAATTGATTAGGTATATAAAGTAATAATTATTAATATGTAATTGTAATATTAATATATATTAGTACTAATATATAAAATAATAAATTTAAATTACAAAATAACTCAGTAAAATTAATTTTATATTGAAATTAACATAAAATTATGGAGCTTAAGGTAAGCTACAACTTCACGGTGTGGGACAGGGAGTCTAAAGATACTTGACAATAATCTTTGATGTGACTGAGTCTCTCTCTCAAAAAAGGTCTTGAAACCCTAATATATGATATTTGAATTAATTGGTGAATTAGAAATGGGTCAAGTTCAAAATGATGACCCTTACCTATCTCTAGGAAAATGTGAACTTTGCATCCATTTTTTAAGCTTTAATTTCCAACCGGTTATCTGCGACGGGGAGAAACCGCGGTGAAACCCCTGAACAACAAGTCTTAAAATAATTGTATTCTCGTATTTCTTGTGTCTGATCCAACTTTCTTTCTGAAGTATGACCTTATTCTTAAGACATTTCAAGTATTATAATTCCGTAATAAAAATGTCTAAAACTTGCTTGTAAGCATGCTCTTACTCAAAGCAGGAACGTGCACATTTGTATACGAATATAAAGTATTTACGGGCGCGTACGCTTGAGTTTATTTAAGGAGGAGGGGGTGAAATTCGTCAAAAAACCAAATAGATATTTGTACATTATGTGAGTAATTTAGATATTATCAAAAAGTAATATTCTGAGCGCTCGGCCCCAAGCCTCTTCACCTGGTGCACATCACTTTCATTTTGCGATTGTATTTGTTTTAATAGTGTAAATAAAACTAAAACATTTTAATATTGAGAGACGTTAAATTTGGGATATGTAGAATTACTCAATCTAGAAGAAGGTTCTATCCCCGCCCTAACTCCTGTAAACACAAAGGTTTATTTTTCCCCATACTGACTGAGTGATGTATTCTCGCATTCCATTCACATTAATGTTTGCAATATCGACAACGAATTGCCTCGGATCTGATTGGACTTCACAGATGACGACCACGGACCGCCCCCGGACACTTTTTCTGGCAACCAAGCAATCTTTTCTCCTTGCGTTTTGGAAATTCCGGACGATCAATCCAGATACTCAGCCTGGCCGCATTGAGGGTGTAATTAAAACCCTTCAGTCCTATAATGTCGAGATAGCAGCTCTATCAGAAGCTAGACTAACAGGTTCTGGTTCCATGCATGTTGATGGATATAAAGTCTTCTTCTATGGAAAGGAGAGGAGGCGTGAAGCTGGATTTGCCTTAGCTGTAAAGCAGCTAAGAAATTGATGCTGGAATTTATTTCAAAAAATGAGAGGATGCTAAAAGCTTGTTTTGTTAGTTCTCAGTCAAAAATGACAATTATATCTACTTATGCCCCGACGAATGAGGCTGATTATTCTGTCAATGATGTGTTTTTATTCTGAATTAAAGGATCTAGTCTACTCAGTACCTGAACATGATATTCTTGTTTTGTGGGGCTATTTCAAAGCTAAAGTTGGTAATTACCGCAGCTATACCTCTGAAGTGATTGGAAAGCACGGTCTTGGTGTGATAAATGACAATGGAGTGGATATAATAGACTTTTGCGCTAGCCATGGTCTAATTGTTGGAGGATCATGGTTCCCTCATCTTGATGTTCACAAATATACATGGACTTCCCCTGAAGGGACTATATGGAGCCAAATTGACCACACCCTTATTAGAAAACGTCACAGGCGTTCTATAGAAGATGTACGTGCTTTTCGTGGGGCCGATACATACTCGGACCACCAATTAGTGGTTGCTAGTTTTAAACTAAAATTAAAGGCTATTATCCAAGCGCAAAGAGACTATGAAAGTGTTTGACATTCAGAAGCTCCGGGATAGACAAGTGAGGCAAGCATATTGTGTTGCCCTTTCTAACAAGTTTGCAAACCTGAGATGCGATGAAACCAGTGTCCCAGTGGATGAGAAGTGAAATTTAATTGTGGAATGTGTAAAGGGAACCGCTGAAGAGTCGTTTGGTTACGTAAAAAAGAAGAGTGAACAGTGGATCAGCGATGGCTCATGGAAACTCATACAAAAGAGAAAAGAAATAAAGTTCCAGCTAAACAGCTGTGATAGTAACGTCACCCCTCACTGCAAAGATCAACTCAAAGCCCAATATAAACAAATCCACAAAGCTGTAAAGCGGTCCACAAGGAGTGACAGACGTTGCTTTTTGTAGGCAAGAGTAGCCAAATCTGAGGTGACTGCCAGCAAATGCAACAGTAAAACGGTGTATCGAATAACCAAAGAGATCACCGGCGACTTCCGAAAGCCGGCATGCACTGTTGAAAGTAAGACTGGTGAACTATTTTCGAGTAAAGAAGATATTGATAACAGATGGAGAGAATAATTCAACGAAGTACTAAATTCTTCTCCCCCTATAAATCCCATATAGCCTCGGCCCGGTGTTCCGCTCTTCGATCCTTGAATCAACGTTGAACCCATTAGCCTACTGGAAGTGAAAACCGTACTATGCAACCTGAAAAACGGCAAAGCTGTCGGATTTGATGGCGCGCAACCTGAATTATTGAAATATTGTGCCTCGGCCTTGACGAAGCCTCTCTACGACATTTTGAATTAGATTTGGGAAACCGAGAATGTGCCGATTGATTGGAAGAAAGGAGTCATAATAAAACTTTTTAATAAAGGTCGAACCGTGGATTGCAAGAATTAGCGAGTTGTCACCCTACTGTCCACAGCAAGTAAAGTTCTCTATCAAATACTCCTGAATCGTATTCAGTCGAGAATTGACGATATCCTGAGAGATGAGCAACACGGTTTTCGGTCAGGTAGATCTTGTCCTGATCTGATATTCAGCCTAAGAATTCTAACTGAAGAATCGAGCGAAAGACAAACTGAAATGTTAATAGCGTTTATTGATTTCTTAAAGGCGTTTGAATCAGTACATAGGGAACACTATAGAGAATACTACGATATTATGGACTCCCAGAAACGATTATTAGTATTATTGTTGCTTTATACAATGACCAGCTAGCCGCCATATGAACCGACGATGGAGACCTGACGGAATGGTTCCATATCAATTCTGGTGTGCGACAAGGTTGTATCCTCTTTCCTGTGCTCTTCACAATTCTCATTGACTATGCACTTCGTTCCTGTCATTTTGTTGGAGGGATGCAGTTGAATGAGAGACGTACTGTCTTTGACTGTTGTTTTGTTGTTGACATTGCGCTCCTCTCTCATCTAAGAGAAGACCTGCAACACAACATCACCGAGTTCTCGAACACATCTGGGCGAGTCAATTAGTACTCAAAAGACGAAGTTTATGCGTAACAACGTAGATACAACCCCAGCCCATCCACTGAATAGTGGTTCAGATGAGCTAGATGAGGTTACAGAATTTAAGTTTCTGGGAAGGCTCGTCAAATCTGACGGAAGTGTCAAGCGTGAAATTACTACACGCATTATTTGTGCAGGCAATGCTTTTACCAACTTAAGAATAATTTGGAAAAACGCTGCTTACTCTTTGAAGCTCAAACTCTGACTCCTAAATAGCAATGTCCTCTCTGTACTAACGTATGGATGCGAGCCATGGGCACTGACGAAACAGCTTGAGAAGCGAATACAACGTTTCGAAAATAACTGTTTTTGGTGCATCCTGGGGATCAGCTGGTCCGAAAGAATTACGAACGCCGCCATACGTGAAAGGACGGATCAATCGCTAATAGTTGAAAAAATCCTAAGTAGTAGGTGGCGATATTGGGGTCATATGGTCCGTATGGGCGATGGCAGGCTCCGCCATGATGTTTGGTGTTGGGTCCCCCTCCCCGGCATTAGGAGACGTGTATGACAGAGAACGACGCTTGGCCGATCTCTAGATAAAGAGGCTACTTTGGGGGGAGACATCTTTGGAAGATTGTGGTCTCAAGCTCTTCAGAGGTCGTCGTGGAGAGGCACCGTTGTTGCCTTATGCGCAAGACGGCTTGGGAGGAACTAAGTCTAAGTCTAAGTAACTAAATATGTTCCACTTTTGTTTCTATACAACGGAACAAGGTGATGGCAACCATTTCTTATGAAAGTGATTTTTCCGGATGATCCTGAAGGTTTTGAGAGTTCAGGGTTTCCTAGCGTGATGCTACTAAGAGCTAAAGATCTGTTTTTAAATCTACTTTTGAACTACGTTTTATTTTCCCCATTTTTAGTAGAGGTTCAGCATCTTGCAAAGCAGGTCTTTGAGTACTCAGTGTGGGTGTCTCCTCTTGTCGGTCTGTTCATGCAGTGGAACTTATGGCTCTTCTAAGCCGTTCGTTTTATGTAATTGATCCAATTGACAGTTGCCTGTGCGAGTTTGACTAGATAAGAAGAAAGATATTTAAAAAAGTCAAAGAAAGTGGAAGCATAAACCCTACGAAAACCAATTAGGAGTGTAAACTAAAAACCATACAGATTTTATTTTTTTAGATAGAAATTTTTTTAGATAGAATTTATTTTTTTAGATAGAAATTTTTTTTAGATAGAAATTCTGCACTAAAAAACTTAATTGGGACTAATGTAATAGATCAAACAGTTCGTGGTAACGAACTCCGAGTAAGGAGTTGACCCGGCTCAATAGAAACCAAAACTATAAAAAACGGAGTTTTGATACTAATAGATACATCACAAGAATCAGATTTCTTTGCTGATTTCAAACATATAGGTTTCATTAAGTTTAGTCTTACCGATACAAGGTTAAGTGCCTGAGAAAATTTGCCCTATTTTCAAACAAAACGCTCTATATGCTAAAGTTAGACTCTTTCTCACAACTTTTTTTAAAACAACAAAAAACTTTAGCGTAAAGAGTGAGGCGTTGAGGAAGGGACAGCCCCTTTCATATATGGAATAATTTCTGTTTGTTTTAAGTTTTAATGTCGCTCCTTACTTTCAGTTAAAAAAAAGTTTTTTTTTGTTTAACTGCATATAGAAATCAAGTCAATTAGGACAATTAATCCCACTGATTGAGTTCTCATCAAAAGCCGTTATTGGTAAAACTTTTAATTCTTTGGTAAAATAAGAGCATAAAGAAAAAAAGGGCGGTTTCAGTGTTCTAATACAAACACTTATGCAAGGGGATGGGGCCTCAATTCCCATAAACCTTAAAATCCAAATGTTTAAACATTTTTCCAATAATACTCTGTGTTTCAATATAACTTGCCTGTTTTTACTTTATATTTCTCAATCACCCCTGACATTCTAGCTAACTGATCTGATGCCTAAACAGGATACATATATAGTCCGACGTCTAGGCCAGTATATTTTGAGAACCGGAAGTGGAATCTTTTCTTCTGGAAAGGAAATTCGAATAAGGGAGCTCCTAACTTATTAAAATGAATGTTATGAAAGGACTATTTCTATCTTGGCACGATGATATGGTCTTCATACATCGGGTTATTGCAGCCAGATACTGTCAATATTAACAAATATTATAGCCGGATCGAGGGGTGGATCTAGAGCAACATCTTGGGGGAGGCCCAATATGACAAGGCCGCCAATGAGCAAAATATTGGAGAGCACTGTGAAAAAGGTGCCAATAATTGACCAAATTGACAAGCTTATTATAAAAAATAGTAAAAAAGAGAAAAAACAGGATAAGAGGGCGTCTAAAAAAATCTCGGGAGGGGGGGGGGGGTCTCCTGGATCCACCAGTGGCTGGATCTATGGATTTTAAACATATTTTCTAGATATTTTTACTGGATTATAGATTAAAAAAGATTTTTAAATGTGTAAAGATTTTAAAGACATTTTGAGTAATGATCTGCATTTTCCATATTACTCAATGCTTTAATTTTACTTCGCTTAAATCCTCCTCTGCCCGCTTTTCTAGCTACCTGACCTGACCTGGCTTGAAAAGGTTACACTTTTAGGCCTATAAGTTTTTGAGAATTGAAAGTGAAATCTTTAATCTGGAAATGAAACTCCGATGACGGAGTTTCTAATTCATATATATTATCTTAAAGTGTCAAATGTTCATTCCTTTTTTAGCGCGATAATACAGTCTTTACACTTAAAATTTTTGAAGCCCGACTATAACCTTGGTAAAATAGAACGAAACAAATTCAATTAAATGAATCTAAAAAAATTCACCGCACAGTTTATTACGCTTGTTAAAAAAAAAATTTCGATGCACAAGTACGACAGCTTTCTAAACACTTTAATAGCTGAGTGTCAAAGAAATTACTATATACTTCTAAAGTGAATATAAACATGAAAATGAACAAAATGAATATATTCGTTGCTCATGCATTATATCTTGCTATTTATGGTTTTTAATTTTTTTTTTTCAGTTTTAAATTGCTATGGCGTTGTACAATTAGATTAGATTAAATTAATCAAACAGTTCGTGGTGACGAACTGTAAGTAAGAAGCGACCCGGCTAAATAGTAACCGAAACTCTAAAAAATGGAATTTTAATGCCAATAGTTTAATCAAGTTTAATCATACCCATCAAAAGTTACGCGAGAAAATTTGCCTTATTTTCGAAAAAAGGGGGAAACAACCCCTAAAAGTCATAGAATTTTAATAAAAATCACATCATCAGATTTAGCATATCAGAGAACCCTACTGTAGAGATTTCAAGCTCCTATCTGCAAAAATGATGAATTTTGTATTTTTCGGCAGAAGAAAGATAACGGATGCGCGTTTATTTGTTTGTTTTTTTTTCTTTTGTATTTTTTTTTATTTTCCCATGGGTGATCGTATCGATCCAGTAGTCTTAGAATATCGTGAGAGGGCTCATTCGAACGGACATTAAAAGTTCTAGGGCCATTTTTAAGTGACTTAAAAATTGGAGGGCAACTTGGCCCCCTCCCACGCTCATTTTTTCCTGAACTCAGCCAATCAAAATTTTGAGATAGCCATTTTGTTCAGCATAGTCGAAAATCTAATTAATATGTCTTTTGGGATGACTTGATCCCCTACAGTTCCCGAGGAAAGGGCTGCAAGTTATAAACTTTGCCCATTGTTTACATATAGTATTGGTTATTGGGAAGTATACAGGCGTTTTCAGGAGGAATTTTTTTCTAGTGGGAGGTCGGGGTCGGAGAAGGGGTTACGGGGGAGGATATTTCCATGGAGGATATTTCCTTGGGGGAAGGGACATTTCTATGAAGGGGGCGCCAGATTTCCCAGCATTATTTAAAAAAATTTCATAAATTAACTAAAAAAACAAGTTTTTTTTACTGAAAGTAAGGAGTAACATTAAAACTTAAAACGAACAGAAATTATTACGTATGTGACGGGGTCCACCCCCTAGTCATTACCTCGCTCTTTACGCTAAAGATTTTTAGTACTTTCAAAAGAGCTATCAATTCTAAGTAACCGTCCTTTGTGATTCAGGGGTTTGTGATTCGAACAAAATTCTAACTTTAGCGTAAAGAGCGAGGTATTTACTAGGGAGCTAACTTTCTAATATACGTAATAAAAACATACGAATATAGAAATTCGTTACGTAAGTTAATTCGTAAGTTACGTCAGAACAAAATTTCTAGAAAGCCAATTAGCCAAAAAAAAGGAAAATTAATATGCGAATTCCATTTTAATTATTCATGTACGGTGAGCCAAAATCAAAGCTGCATTAATTCAAAAAATTTCATAAATTAACTAAAAAAACAAGTTTTTTTTACTGAAAGTAAGGAGTGACATTAAAACTTAAAACGAACAGAAATTATTCCGTATATGAAAGGGGCTGTCCCCTCCTCAACGCCTCGCTCTTAACGCTAAAGTTTGACTCTGTTTCACAACTTTATTTTTTAAAACAATAGAAAACTTTAGCGTAAAGAGCGAGGCGTTGCGAAGGGGACAGCCCCTTTCATATACGGAATAATTTCTGTTCGTTTTAAGTTTTAATGTCGCTCCTTACTTTCAGTTAAAAAAAACTTGTTTTTTTTTTAATTAATTTGTTACAAAAACGACCTAGTTAAACATGATCCATAGGTAACCGCCCATGGGAAGACATAAATGCACTGGCACTGGGCGGTTACCACAAACTAATTCAATACATCTTAAAAATTAACTTAAATTTCTAAGTAAATTTAAACTTCATTTTCACATATACTGATGGACATTCACAGAAAACACGGAAGAAAAAAGAAAAAAAAGAAGAAGACAATAACAAAAGAAAATAAATAATAACATGAATGTTCAATATCTGAAGCCTGGCTCCTCACCCCCCTAACAAAAAATTCTTTACTTTCTTTGTAAACAAATGCAGGTGTTCAGCCACCTTAACACTATTTGGGAGGGAATTCCATACCCCCTGGCCCAGATGTTTCATTTGAAATCCAGTACGACTTCCACTCCTATACTCTGTTACCAGATTATTCGTATTCCTTGTATAATGATACAAGACTAAGGGGATCTAATGAATGTACTTGAGGTGCGGAATGTGTTGAAAAAAAGTCTATAGCTAGCCCATGCATTTAGAAGGGGGGAATTTGGCTAGTGCCTCTCCCTCAAATCTTGAAATTTTAGAAGCACTCATAAATTGCTATGTTTTCTAAATAATTTCCTTATTTTTGATGTTTTCAAAATTCAAATTGCAGTTCAAATTGCAATTGCAATTTAAATTAAATTTGCCCCCATCCTTCTGAAACAAATTTCATCTTATGTGTGCATCTCATGTGTACATGCCGCATCTAAGAAACTAGATTGTCCATAAATCAAAGACCGCATTTTCATAGAAGATTCAGAATAGAGAGCAGCAAAAAACTAATCTCAAAAAGACTGTGTTGATTCGCCATTTCCTAAGAAATGAATATTCAATGCCCCCCTCTTTAAGCCCTCCCAAAAAGTTACAGTTTTCTTTGAATCTCTCCTTACATCTTGCTTCCTTATTCAGGGACGACTAATTTTGAATTTGATCAACTTGGTGGAAGACTTGAGAGCCAAGCCGTAGCTAGTAAGAGTAAAGCCAAGTTATTAACTTATATAGGCTAACTCTAATTAGTGTAAAACCAACTTTTTAAGTTTTATAGGCTACCTCTAATTAGAGTTAGCCAAATTCAAATAGTCTATCAGTTCTGTGAGTCATTTTAAGGCAATTGGAGACCAAAAAAGGTTCAAAGATTTATGACCGACCATGTCCGCAGGACTTGCGGGCAAGTGAATGACTGAGATTGTTCATATTATATGAGATGTGCCTGGAATTACAATGGAGACGACCTCCTTTTCGTTTGGCCCAAGATGGTCAACCGACAAGGATGGTCTTTGCAATATGTTATCCTTCATCTGCAGAAAGTGTCCTAGCCATTTCAACCTGTCTCTCATTACAGCCCTGGAAAGCAGGATTGGACCACATTTTCACACAGTTTACTTTTTGAAATACAGTTTGTCAGACGGGTACCCAAAGCAATCTGTAGACAATTTCTCTGTAAATCGTCTGGGAAAAATCCTCCTCTGCCTTTCTTAGCACCCACATTGCAGAATCATACTTGATAAATGTAATCACTGTAGCTTCTAGTATTTTAATCCGGTTCGCAGACTTAATTTCCTATTCTTCCAAACTTTTTTCAACTCTATAAAAAACAAAAAACAAAAAAAAAAAAACACACACCTGGGTGTTATAATACCAAAATATGGTATTTTTTATGTAATTTAAAGGAATTTTGGCTGTTTTAGTGAATGTGCCCTCCCGAAAAAAGATACTGCTCTCGTCTCTGATGAAACTTTTGGTACTTTTCTTTACAAATGAATATACTTTTCAAACCGTAGAGAAAAAGCGAGATTAATCTCTATAATTCCTTAGTAAATAATATGCCTTGATTTCATTGGTTTATATCTCAAACTGACTTTCGTACACCAATCACATCATTTTTTTATATCTGGAGAGCCATCTAATCCAGCTTTTTAAAACCAAGTTGGCTTTTAAACAGTGAGTTTCATGTCAATGAATGAATTTTACCAATGAATTTCAACCAATGAATTTGAATTTCACCTAATTTGTTCTTTTTTGCGGAATTTTAAGCCATTAAAAAGTTTCTGAGTCACAAGATTCTTCACAAGTTTCTCGTTTTCTGTGTGGTATCTATTCCATTCAGATATAAACTCTAGAATCCATTTTGAGACCAGATTCATCGAAACGACGAAAAAACAGACGAATCGCAGGGAAATAAGATGATATTTTGCAGAAATGAAAAATAGACCGGCTTACGTCAAAATAAGAGGATTTTCTAAAGCTGAAAAATGTTAAAAAAAAATGTTTAGTTTTTCTAACCAAATTCTTAGTCTAAATATTCTTAACCGAATGAAATGGCTACAAAGTGAATCACAAAGTATGCCAAAGATATGTGACTATTTTCCGTGAATATTCTTTTGGGACTATTTAGATGTGTGATTATTTTCTAAGTCACCAGATAACTGCCACTCAATCAGGTGGAACCAGTAACTGCCCAGCTTGTGGCCCCATACTTTTCCTTATATTAATTCTCTAAATATACATTGTAGTTTTTCTCTAGTCAGTTGCTAAGGAGACATGCTACCATAGTGTTATTTTCCCCATTTTGCTTTATATTAGAAAATAGATCTTGCCAAATTTTTGTTTTTGTTTTTTAATTATGCTGGCAGGCCAGATTTAAATGTTTAACCTAATGAATAGATGGCGTTAATGCAAGGGTTAGTGTCATTATAGGGATATTATTAGGGTTTTAAAACCTCATGGACATGGCAAGGTTTAGCGAAAATAAAAACTTGTCGTTGTATTTTGGATTCAGTTTATAATTTCCAGCCAAAAACTAACAGATTTTAATATAGGCTTATCATAAATGTTTTTGTTACAATAGAAACTTCAAAAAATTTATCAAACTTTTGCCAAGACATGCTATTGTAAGAACAACCATCATCTTGCAAGAAGTTTCCAACTTTACATTTGAAATTGGTGCCAAAAAGTCAAATTAAAATCACAATAAAAATATGAAGAGAAATTAATACTATGATGAAATTAATAAAGCATTGTATAATTCTATATATAAGATAATTAAAAAGAAAAAAAAATTAAAAAAAAGAGAAAATTTTAGAATTTGCACAGTTTTTACGCAAAATTGCATGGAATATAGCAATTCTTATTATACTTTCAAAATGAGCACAAGAGTTTATTTTGAAATCACAAAATAAACTCTTGAAATCACAAAATGAAATCACAAAATGAAAATCACAAAAATCACAAAATGAAACAAAATGAAACTCTTTGAAATCACAAAATGAAAGCTGAGCGAAAAATGTGGCTCTATTCCAATTTTTAGGACAATAGTAAGAGAAAGGTTGAAATAGCTAGGACATGTTTTGCAAATGAAGGATGGCAGATTCCCAAAGGTCGTCCTTTTTGACCATCCATCTAGGGCCAAAGGAAAGGGTGGTTGACCCAGAACTGGCTTGGAAGAGGTCGTTAGCCCGGGTTTAAAGGAAATTATAACTTCTTGTGAGGGGTAAAGAGGGAAGCTATGAATAGATTGGGATGGAGGAGGAGCGTGCGCAGCTCTGTTGGCCTCAGGCGTCTTGGTGCCGTCGTGAGTTGTTAGTATTAGTAGGTGTTAGCATAAAAAAGAATTAAATATACCATACAGCATTATTTAACCACAAATTTTCCGATTCCTTCCAAATTTAGAACTTCCGAAATAAATTATCAAACCGGGTTCAACAGTTTATCCAAATCTCAGGATACCCTTAGCTAAAGACTAAAGATACTTCGAGCTGCATTTTCATCATTTAAAATGGCAAAAATAAATTGACTAAAACTCGTAATGGTAAAAAAAAGTGTTCAATTTTTGAAAAGCTGTTGTTACCCGGATATCTAAGCTCAAAACTTGCGGATCATACATTTGCGAAAAATATTATCACAACTTAGCATTAGTCATTTTCAAGAATAACTGCACGATAATTTTCTTCCTTAGCTGGCACTGAAAAGTTACGCATGATCACCAATTTCTTGAATATTTTCATTTGCCTTCCAGTAACGATTCTTAAAAAATTTAGATAAATCCATCCGGAAGATTCCTCTACAGCTCCTTGTAAGTAAGTCTTAAAGTAAAACAATGATAATGAAATCTGATTGTTTAAATCGGTTAGGTGGAAACTTATACAACAAGATATAACTTAAAAATTGATAATAAAATCAACTAAAAATAAGCTAAAAATATATTGCATCAAATGGTTTAAACAGGCGTAGATTTTCTTTGAAGGTGCAGTCGCCTTTGGGAATCAACAAGTTGCTAATGGTTGAATTTTTCTGAACAAAAAGCCATATTGAAACAACCAAAAGAAAATAGTGGAGAAAACCAAAAGAAAACGAAAATCGTTACAAAATCGTGGTTTTCCCGAAAGAATAGACCAAAGAATATAGGTGTAATGATCCAGTATATGTCCAGTAATGGTCCAGTAGACAGTATAGGTCCAGACAGTAAAAAAATGATTTTACTGTGACCTCCAAGCAAAACACCCTAAATAGGGGCCAGATTTGATTTCAAAGGCTTTGAGATCAGAAGCAGTGGAGCAAAAATTTCTTGGGTCACTTTTGAGAGACAGATACGATAATACTTTACTGACCAATCAGTCAGTTCGTGGTAACGAAGTGTAAGTAAGGAGCGACCCGGCTCAATAGTAACCGAAACTCTAAAATTTGTACTTTCCTGAAAAAATACAAATGAATATGCATTGTCAGTTTAATATACATATACTGATATTTATTAATCAAAATGTTAATATTATTTGACTTACTAAAGTTATGAAAGTAAAAACATTTATATTTTTTTCAGTAAAGTGCAAATTATGTTCTGGCCTTGGGAAGGCATAGGAGTTTTGAGCCCAACATATGTTAATTTCTGCTCGTTTTGAGTTTGATTCGGTTGTATATTGTAATTTCTGTTCGTTTTGGGTTTCATTTATTTATCAATGCTGATTTGTGGTAGTTTCAAGCTTGGTAGATTATTTGATCTTTTTTTTGCTCATTTTTTGTTTAATGGAGTTCTTTACTTTTCTTTGAAAAACTTATTTTGTGGAAAAAGTTTTTTTAATTAATTTCTGTTCCCTTTTATATTGACATAGTCTTTTCAGGGAAAAAATAATACTCTAAATCTTTTCGTTTTTTTTAAGACTTTATAGTTTAGCCTGCTATTTGTGTGCTGGAATAAAAGGTTGAAATAGCTTCGTATGTAAGATATGTGATCAGAAAGTAATCTCACCCAACTTCTTACTACTTTTCCGATGTGTGAGGGGGGAGTTGTCCTTTTCCTCGTCCTTTTTCTATTACTTTTTTAACCACCCTTAATTTCAAATCGGCGATCAAATGGAACTACGTGGCGCTCAAACGGGAACTGAAACTCATGGCACGCAAATGGGAAAGCACGAAAGTGGGAACACCTTAGTTTTTTGCTTCGCCGATTAGCTTTGATCCGGCCGGAAAGCAGATAAAGACAATGAAACTACTGACTTGAATTTCGGTTGCACGACTCGGTAGTCGGATTCTGTTCGCATCTGGTCTAATATTAAATTTAAAAAAAAAAACAATTTTTTTCAACTGAAAGTAAGGAGCAACATTAAAACTTAAAACGAACAGAAATTATTACGTATATGAGAAGATTCGCCCCCTAGTCAATACCTCGTTCTTTACGCTAAAGTTCGAATTTTGTTCGAATAACAAATCCCTGAATAACAAAGGTCGTTTAATTAGAATAGATAGCTCTTTTGAAAGTACTAAAAAAACTTTAGCGTACTTTATGAGTACTTTAGCGAAAGTACTAAAAAAACTCATACGTAATAATTTCTGTTCGTTTTAAGTTTTAATGCTGCTCCTTACTTTCAGTTGAAAAAACTTGTTTTTTTATTTAATTTCTGATCGTTTTTTAAATAATGCTGGGAAATCCGGCGCCCCCTTCAGCCGTCTTTGAAGTTTTTACGAGCATCCCTTCAATAAGAACCATATATTCCCCCAGGGCATCACTTACAACACCTGACCTCGGGCCCTAGGGGGATGTGGCGACCCCGGAGTTTCGTTATATGGTCTTTGAACTATTAAAAAAAAAGCCATCAGTAGAGATGACCCTAAAGGTCCTACTGGGGCTCCTTATATGGGCATAGAACCACGTGGTTAATGGGGTCAATGACCTCTTTCTCCAGGTGTGTTTTTGGCACGCCCTCAGCGAAGGTCAATGTTGTTATTGTTTCTGAGGCAAAATGCCAAGGTCAATGTTGTTGTTGTTTTGAACAGAGTCATTAGAGAGAACACGTGGTTAATGGGGTCAATGTTGTTGTTGTAAGTGCACGCTCGAGGCAGATGTTATGATCCGGAAATAGTATTTGTTATTGTTATTCGAGGCAAATGTTGTTGTCGTTCGAAGCAAAGTTAATGACATTTCCTTCCTGTTCGAGGCAGATGTTATGATCCGGAAATAGTATTTGTTATTGTTTCCGAGCCAAATGTTACGAGTTCCCGGGAAACAGCTAGATCCTCCTTCTCAGCCAATCAGAGGCCTGCTTACATATTAGCGGCGGAGGGAATATAAGGAACGGGTTTTTTGCTATAGTTTTATTAGTCTGTGAATAGAATTCACTAAGTTTTTAGTTAGCAGAGTAATAACATGAGTGAACAAGTTGAGTTAGAAATATCCTTTTATTGCAACTGTTCTATTTGTAAAGGACATTTTCATGATTTTGAGTATTCACATGAACCTACTGAATGTTTAGACAGCATAGAGGCAGAGACAGATGAGAAGAATCTGGAGGAAACGAGAAGAAAAATTATATGTGACATGGAGAGAAATTTAGACCGATTGCAAGTAAGCTCAGATAAAAGAAGGATTGATATGATAGAAAAGGAAGATCAAGAGAAGAGACTGGTAAAAGAGGGCTTTTTCTGTAACGTAAAAGACAGAAGTGAAAACCCAAAGAAAAGTGTGTATAGTGCAAGATATAACTCGGATTATTATGATGATTATGCTCCAAGAGAAGAGAAAAAGTGGCCCTTCAAGAGACAACATAAGAGGTCATTCTACGAAAAGGATTTTAAACAACGGAAACCATGGTGGAAGTGTTCTCATATACCAACTTTTTCCCACAAGAGGACACTTTTCGAGTAAAAGTAAAGAGCTACCAGACTAAATCATAGATATAATGAAATAATAACGAATAATTGTTCAAACTTCTTAAATTTTCTGTAAAGTTAGACAAGTTCATCATATTTTACATATTTTTGGATGGAAAACACACTGAAAAGACATATTATTGAACTCACATCAAACTTTGGCGGGATTGCATTTGAAGAACCTTCCATTATTTTCTATCTTGTCATTTTATTTTTTACACTATTAGAAGTTGATAGTGGAGTTGATGGTAATAATACAAGAGCACCAAACATTGCAGTGGAAATTACGAAAGGATCGCGGCTTTGTCTGGAATGGGATGCAGTATATGCAAGATATGTGATATCCCTGAGCAAATTTAAAATGGAAGATCAATTATGTTTCGCTGCAAAGTTGATATAGCACATGTGAATAGACTTCAATGTGCTTTAAGTGCATTAGTGAAACATATTGAAGACAATAAACTCTATCACTAATTGTACATGCATAGTATTATTGATGTTGTTGTAATTATTCAATAAAATTGTTTCGAAATCGAAAATGTTCCCTTTCTTTTCTGGTTAGGGCTAACGAATCAGGGTCAGTCTAGAGTGAATCCAAATGATTTACCAGCACTAGTGGTTCACGTCAGATGCCTATACACCGAAGAAGAAGAAATCTAAAGTGAAGAATAAAAAGACATTGTTGTTGCATACATTTCTTTATTAATAAACAAATTCAGACACATTTTTAAAGCACTTTACTCATAGAAAACTAAAATCATTTTTTTTATTTTCAAGGACAGCTCTTATTGCAAAGGTTCATTACTCATGTCAACTATGATATGGGTTTTGCATCTTCTACACTTAAGATGGAATACGTTCGCACATGTGCTTATGCTTAACAATTCGAACACTATAGATCTGCATTTACGACAAAATGGGTTATTCCAAGCCTGAGGGGTATACTTGATTGAAAATTTCACAGATTTATCCTGAAAGAAGATCAAACAGGATTAAAAAATAGGTTCTGGGCTTCATTACGGAGTTCTGAAAGTAGAAGTTTATCAAATATTAAGAAGACTATTATTTCTTTGAAATATGCATTTACATGATAATTTTCATGTTGTTGATTTTATATTAATGAAGAATTTAAACATAGCTTCAATTAGCTATTTTTTTGTTCGGTATAGTTGAAAGATCCAATATCAAAATCAAACTACGAGATTACATATTGTTAAACCAGAGAAATGTATGGTCATAAGCTTTTATCATAAAAGCCACTATAGTTTATAAAATTCCTTTTTCCTGTTTCATTTCCCAACTAAAACAAATTGAAATACAGTTAGCCACTAAAACTATAGAAGGTTTGTATCCTAAGACAAAATCCCAGTTTTCAAAGAAATGTGAAGAACTCCGTTAAACCAAACAGAGCAATAAAATAGTGCTCAAAAGCTCTATGTCTCTCCAAGGTAAAGCATAAATTTGTAGTTTACTGAGTATTAAAAAAAGTAAAAATACAGTTATCCTCTAAAACTATAGAAGGTTTGCATCCTAAGACAAAATCCCTGTTTTTTTAAGAAATTTAAAGAACTCCATTAAACCAAAAAGAGCAATAAATTAAAACCAAATAATCTATGGATCGTAAAACTTCTTCAAATCAGCATTGAAAAAACAAATTGGACCCAAAACGAACAGAAAATACAATATATAGCTGAGTCAAACTCAAAACAAGCAGAAATTAACAAGAGTAATTCTCGAAACCCCTATGCCTTTCCAAGGTAAAGCATAAATTTGCAGTTTACTGAATATTAAAACAAAGTAAAAATACGGTTAGCCTCTAAAACTATAGAAGGTTTGCGTCCTATGACAAAATCCCAGTTTTCATAGAAATGTAAAGAACTCCATTAAACCAAAAAGGGTAGTAAAACAATGCTCGAAAGCTCTATGCCTTTCCAAGGTAAAACATAAATTTTCAGTTTACTGAATATTAAAGCAAAGTAAAAATACGGTTATTCTCTAAAACTATAGAAGGTTTACGTCCTAAGACAAAATCCCTGTTTTTTAAGAAATTTATAGAACTCCATTAAGCCAAAAAAGACTAATAGAATAAAACCAAATAATCTATAGATCGTAAAACTTCTTCAAATCAGCATTGAAAAAATAAATGACCCAGTCAAACTCAAAACAAGCAGAAAATAACAAGAATAGTTTTCGAAACATCCTCTATGGTGGGGGAGCATGCACAGCTGTGTCCTCTTCGGTCGACTAGGTGCTGTAGTGAGTTCTTGGTAGTAGGAGTACATTATTTTTGATGATTTAAATGAATCAGATTAGTTAAACAAAGCTTATAAATAAAAATTCTATTAACAGTTAATTTTGTACCGACTACATAAATATTTAAGACCAAGTGCACCACGATGCACCATTGTGGTCTGAGAAATTCAAAAACTCAGAAACTCAATACATAGTTTTCGATAATTTCAAGTCGTTTGCTATCTAAGAATTTTATTTCTACAACACTTAGACCTTCCTTAGGTTGAAGTGCTGTTTTGCGCCACAAAATGGTAGAAAATCCCGCTTTTACTTGAGTACATTATACGTTTTGCCTCTTACAATAGACACTAAAAAGGTAAGTATAGACCGCTCATCCTCTATGGTGGGGGAGCATGCACAGCTGTGTCCTCTTCGGTCGACTAGGTGCTGTAGTGAGTTGTTGGTAGTAGGAGTACATTATTTTTGATGATTTAAATGAATCAGATTAGTTAAACAAAGCTTATAAATAAAAATTCTATTAACAGTTAATTTTGTACCGACTACATAAATATTTAAGACCAAGTGCACCACGATGCACCATTGTGGTCTGAGAAATTCAAAAACTCAGAAACTCAATACATAGTTTTCGATAATTTCAAGTCGATTACTATCTAAGAATTTTATTTCTACAACACTTAGACCTTCCTTAGGTTGAAGTGCTGTTTTGCGCCACAAAATGGTAGAAAATCCCGCTTTTACTTGAGTACATTATACGTTTTGCCTCTTACAATAGACACTAAAAAGGTAAGTATAGACCGCTCATCCTCTATGGTGGGGAGCATGCACAGCTGTGTCCTCTTCGGTCGACTAGGTGCTGTAGTGAGTTCTTGGTAGTAGGAGTACATTATTTTTGATGATTTAAATGAATCAGATTAGTTAAACAAAGCTTATAAATAAAAATTCTATTAACAGTTAATTTTGTAGCGACTACATAAATATTTAAGACCAAGTGCACCACGATGCACCATTGTGGTCTGAGAAATTCAAAAACTCAGAAACTCAATACATAGTTTTCGATAATTTCAAGTCGATTACTATCTAAGAATTTTATTTCTACAACACTTAGACCTTCCTTAGGTTGAAGTGCTGTTTTGCGACACAAAATGGTAGAAAATCCCGCTTTTACTTGAGTACATTATACGTTTTGCCTCTTACAATAGACACTAAAAAGGTAAGTATAGACCGCTCATCCTCTATGGTGGGGGGGGGGGGGCATGCACAGCTGTGTCCTCTTCGGTCGACTAGGTGCTGTAGTGAGTTGTTGGTAGTAGGAGTACATTATTTTTGATGATTTAAATGAATCAGATTAGTTAAACAAAGCTTATAAATAAAAATTATATTAACAGTTAATTTTGTAGCGACTACATAAATATTTAAGACCAAGTGCACCACGATGCACCATTGTGGTCTGAGAAATTCAAAAACTCAGAAACTCAATACATAGTTTTCGATAATTTCAAGTCGATTACTATCTAAGAATTTTATTTCTACAACACTTAGACCTTCCTTAGGTTGAAGTGCTGTTTTGCACCACAAAATGATAGAAAATCCCGCTTTTACTTGAGTACATTATACGTTTTACCTCTTACAATTTGCCCCATTAGCTTGATATGTTATCACGTGAGAAAAAAAAAACTATCAAATAAACACGCATCCGTGATCTTTCTTCTGGCAAAAATGTAAATTCCACATTTTTGTAGAAGGGAGCTTGGAACCTCTACAGTAGGCTTCTCTGATACGTTGAATATGATAGTGTGATTTTCATTAAGGTTCTATAGCTTTTAGGGGGTCTTTCCCCCCTTTTTCGAAAATCAGCCAAATTTTCTCAGGCACCTAACTTTTGATGAGTAGAACTAAACTTGATGAAACTTATATATTTGAAATCCGCATTTAAAGCTGATTCTTTGATGTATCTATTGGTATCAAAATTCCGTTTTCTAGAGTTTCGGATACCATTGAGCTGGCTCGCTCCTTACTTACACTTCGTTACCACGAGATGTCTCATTAATTAAAAAAACTTTCCACAAAATAAGTTTTTCAAAGAAAAGTAAAGAGCTACTACATTAAATCAAAGATGAGCAGAAATAAACTTAAATAATTGTTCAAACGTAAACTTATGACCAATGCCATACTAGTTAAAGTGACAAAAACTCTTTCCCACAAGAGGACACTTTTCAACTAAAAGTAAAGAGCTACTAAATCAAAGATATGATGAAATAATAACGAATAATTGTTCAAACGTAAACTTATGTTTAGCGATAAACATATTAGAGTGATAAAAAACTTTTTTCCACAAGAGGACACTTTTCGAGTAAAAGTAAAGAGCTACCAGACTAAACCAAAGATATGATGAAATAATAACGAATAATTGTTCAAACTTAAATTTTCTGTATTACGGGAATAGTTTATTTTCGAACCATTATATCTACCAATTATTTCATTGAAATATACATTTTACATTTTTAATTTTCATGCTTTTGATAAGTATCTTGTCCTTTTGGTGTAAATTGCAGCTGAAGGCTTATCGCAAAATCACTGTTTCAAGTTTTTTCATAATTAAAGGGTATGAATTAGAACCAAGGGAATGCATTTTCATCATATTTTGCTTATTTTCGTTGGAAAACACACTGAAAAGATATATTATTGAACTCACATCAAACTTTGCCGGGCTTGCATTTGAAGAACCTTCCATTATTTTCTATCTTGTCCTCTATTTCAGCATATACTGAATTTTAAAGCTTTTCAAAGCTCTTAAATATACTTACCTAACGGTTATTTATTTACGAAATCATGCAAACTGTTGATTTAGAACAATAATTACCATTCTATATATCAATTAACACTCACTAGAATTGCCACTTTTCACTCGCGGAGAATGGTTTCAAAACAATACTTCTTACATCGCATAGACTAATTATGTCAAACGAGACATCTTCAATGCAGATTAATTAATTGTTACGTTCGATTTTGTTTTGGACATAGGAGAGCATCAATGCGAGTGAGAATTTCTGTAAAACTATCAAAGATTGATAAACTCTGTGATTTCACAGGAGGGGGCGTGAAAATTTCTAGGAACATATTTTCAACATATTTAAATATTTACCTACGTACGCATCACATAGGTTAGATTAGATTAGGTTAGAGACAGACAAAAAGTTAGGTGTATGGTTAGGTTAGGTTAGATTATGTTAGGTTAGGTTAATTTAGGATAGACTAGCTTAGCCTACGTACGAGAAAGAAAGGTTCTTAGGTGTGGAGCTCCCCCACCGCCTCAACCCTCGCTCTTGAAATCCCTTGAATTAGGTTAGAGACAGACAAAAGTTAGGTGTATGGTTAGCTTAGGTTAGATTATGTTAGCAGGTACTAGGGTTAGCAGGTTAGGTTAGGTTAGGTTCGGTTAAGTGGCCGCCCACTTAACCGAACCTAACCTAACCTAACCTGCTAACGCAGGTTAGGTTAGGTAACCTAACCTAGCCTGGGTTAGGTTAAGACCACTTAACCTAACCTAACCTATTCTGGGGATGGAGACCCCGACTGTGCCGCCTTCGGCCTGTGGCCCCTGGGGTGGGGATTGGCCACTTAACCTAATCTAACCTGACCTAACCTAACCTGCTATTCCCAGACCTAACCTAACCTAATCTAACCTAACCTAACCTAACCTCACAAATATAGCTCTTAATATGGCTTTTCAGTGGAGGATTTTAAAATCCTCTGGAAAATTTGAGTTTGAGGTGAGGGGGGTGGGGGGGATTTCAAGAGCGAGGGTAACCTAACCTAACCTGTTATTCCTAGACCTAATCTAACCTAACCTAACCATACACCTAACTTTTTGTCTGTCTCTAACCTAATCTAATCTAACCTAAGTGATGCGTACGTAGGTAAATATTTAAATATGTTGAAAATATGTTCCTAGAAATTAGTCTAGCCTAAATTAACCTAACCTAACATAATCTAACCTAAGCTAACCATACACCTAACTTTTGTCTGTCTCTAACCTAATTCAAGGGATTTCAAGAGCGAGGGTTGAGGCGGTGGGGGAGCTCCACACCTAAGAACCTTTCTTTCTCGTACGTAGGCTAAGCTAGTCTATCCTAAATTAACCTAACCTAACATAATCTAACCTAACCTAACCATACACCTAACTTTTTGTCTGTCTCTAACCTAATCTAATCTAACCTATGTGATGCGTACGTAGGTAAATATTTAAATATGTTGAAAATATGTTCCTAGAAATTTTCACGCCCCCTCCTGTGAAATCACAGAGTTTATCAATCTTTGATAGTTTTACAGAAATTCTCACTCGCATTGATGCTCTCCTATGTCCAAAACAAAATCGAACGTAACAATTAATTAATCTGCATTGAAGATGTCTCGTTTGACATAATTAGTCTATGCGATGTAAGAAGTATTGTTTTGAAACCATTCTCCGCGAGTGAAAAGTGGCAATTCTAGTGAGTGTTAATTGATATATAGAATGGTAATTATTGTTCTAAATCAACAGTTTGCATGATTTCGTAAATAAATAACCGTTAGGTAAGTATATTTAAGAGCTTTGAAAAGCTTTAAAAGTCAGTATATGCTGAAATAGAAGACAAGATAGAAAATAATGGAAGGTTCTTCAAATGCAAGCCCGGCAAAGTTTGATGTGAGTTCAATAATATATCTTTTCAGTGTGTTTTCCAACGAAAATAAGCAAAATATGATGAAAATGCATTCCTTTGGTTCTAATTCATACCCTTTAATTATGAAAAAACTTGAAACAGTGATTTTGCGATAAACCTTCAGCTGCAATTTACACCAAAAGGACAAGATACTTATCAAAAGCATGAAAATTAAAAATGTAAAATGTATATTTCAATGAAATAATTGGTAGATATAATGGTTCGAAAATAAACTATTCCCGTAATACAGAAAATTTAAGTTTGAACAATTATTCGTTATTATTTCATCATATCTTTGGTTTAGTCTGGTAGCTCTTTACTTTTACTCGAAAAGTGTCCTCTTGTGGAAAAAAGTTTTTTATCACTCTAATATGTTTATCGCTAAACATAAGTTTACGTTTGAACAATTATTCGTTATTATTTCATCATATCTTTGATTTAGTAGCTCTTTACTTTTAGTTGAAAAGTGTCCTCTTGTGGGAAAGAGTTTTTGTCACTTTAACTAGTATGGCATTGGTCATAAGTTTACGTTTGAACAATTATTTAAGTTTATTTCTGCTCATCTTTGATTTAATGTAGTAGCTCTTTACTTTTCTTTGAAAAACTTATTTTGTGGAAAGTTTTTTTAATTAATGAGACATCTCGTGGTAACGAAGTGTAAGTAAGGAGCGAGCCAGCTCAATGGTATCCGAAACTCTAGAAAACGGAATTTTGATACCAATAGATACATCAAAGAATCAGCTTTAAATGCGGATTTCAAATATATAAGTTTCATCAAGTTTAGTTCTACTCATCAAAAGTTAGGTGCCTGAGAAAATTTGGCTGATTTTCGAAAAAGTGGGGAAAGACCCCCTAAAAGCTATAGAACCTTAATGAAAATCACACTATCATATTCAACGTATCAGAGAAGCCTACTGTAGAGGTTCCAAGCTCCCTTCTACAAAAATGTGGAATTTACATTTTTGCCAGAAGAAAGATCACGGATGCGTGTTTATTTGATAGTTTTTTTTTCTCACGTGATAACATAACAAGCTAATGGGGCAAATTGTAAGAGGTAAAACGTATAATGTACTCAAGTAAAAGCGGGATTTTCTATCATTTTGTGGTGCAAAACAGCACTTCAACCTAAGGAAGGTCTAAGTGTTGTAGAAATAAAATTCTTAGATAGTAATCGACTTGAAATTATCGAAAACTATGTATTGAGTTTCTGAGTTTTTGAATTTCTCAGACCACAATGGTGCATCGTGGTGCACTTGGTCTTAAATATTTATGTAGTCGCTACAAAATTAACTGTTAATATAATTTTTATTTATAAGCTTTGTTTAACTAATCTGATTCATTTAAATCATCAAAAATAATGTACTCCTACTACCAACAACTCACTACAGCACCTAGTCGACCGAAGAGGACACAGCTGTGCATGCCCCCCCCCACCATAGAGGATGAGCGGTCTATACTTACCTTTTTAGTGTCTATTGTAAGAGGCAAAACGTATAATGTACTCAAGTAAAAGCGGGATTTTCTACCATTTTGTGGCGCAAAACAGCACTTCAACCTAAGGAAGGTCTAAGTGTTGTAGAAATAAAATTCTTAGATAGTAATCGACTTGAAATTATCGAAAACTATGTATTGAGTTTCTGAGTTTTTGAATTTCTCAGACCACAATGGTGCATCGTGGTGCACTTGGTCTTAAATATTTATGTAGTCGCTACAAAATTAACTGTTAATAGAATTTTTATTTATAAGCTTTGTTTAACTAATCTGATTCATTTAAATCATCAAAAATAATGTACTCCTACTACCAAGAACTCACTACAGCACCTAGTCGACCGAAGAGGACACAGCTGTGCATGCTCCCCCACCATAGAGGATGAGCGGTCTATACTTACCTTTTTAGTGTCTATTGTAAGAGGCAAAACGTATAATGTACTCAAGTAAAAGCGGGATTTTCTACCATTTTGTGGCGCAAAACAGCACTTCAACCTAAGGAAGGTCTAAGTGTTGTAGAAATAAAATTCTTAGATAGTAATCGACTTGAAATTATCGAAAACTATGTATTGAGTTTCTGAGTTTTTGAATTTCTCAGACCACAATGGTGCATCGTGGTGCACTTGGTCTTAAATATTTATGTAGTCGGTACAAAATTAACTGTTAATAGAATTTTTATTTATAAGCTTTGTTTAACTAATCTGATTCATTTAAATCATCAAAAATAATGTACTCCTACTACCAACAACTCACTACAGCACCTAGTCGACCGAAGAGGACACAGCTGTGCATGCTCCCCCACCATAGAGGATGAGCGGTCTATACTTACCTTTTTAGTGTCTATTGTAAGAGGCAAAACGTATAATGTACTCAAGTAAAAGCGGGATTTTCTACCATTTTGTGGCGCAAAACAGCACTTCAACCTAAGGAAGGTCTAAGTGTTGTAGAAATAAAATTCTTAGATAGCAAACGACTTGAAATTATCGAAAACTATGTATTGAGTTTCTGAGTTTTTGAATTTCTCAGACCACAATGGTGCATCGTGGTGCACTTGGTCTTAAATATTTATGTAGTCGGTACAAAATTAACTGTTAATAGAATTTTTATTTATAAGCTTTGTTTAACTAATCTGATTCATTTAAATCATCAAAAATAATGTACTCCTACTACCAAGAACTCACTACAGCACCTAGTCGACCGAAGAGGACACAGCTGTGCATGCTCCCCCACCATAGAGGATGTTTCGAAAACTATTCTTGTTATTTTCTGCTTGTTTTGAGTTTGACTGGGTCATTTATTTTTTCAATGCTGATTTGAAGAAGTTTTACGATCTATAGATTATTTGGTTTTATTCTATTAGTCTTTTTTGGCTTAATGGAGTTCTATAAATTTCTTAAAAAACAGGGATTTTGTCTTAGGACGTAAACCTTCTATAGTTTTAGAGAATAACCGTATTTTTACTTTGCTTTAATATTCAGTAAACTGAAAATTTATGTTTTACCTTGGAAAGGCATAGAGCTTTCGAGCATTGTTTTACTACCCTTTTTGGTTTAATGGAGTTCTTTACATTTCTATGAAAACTGGGATTTTGTCATAGGACGCAAACCTTCTATAGTTTTAGAGGCTAACCGTATTTTTACTTTGTTTTAATATTCAGTAAACTGCAAATTTATGCTTTACCTTGGAAAGGCATAGGGGTTTCGAGAATTACTCTTGTTAATTTCTGCTTGTTTTGAGTTTGACTCAGCTATATATTGTATTTTCTGTTCGTTTTGGGTCCAATTTGTTTTTTCAATGCTGATTTGAAGAAGTTTTACGATCCATAGATTATTTGGTTTTAATTTATTGCTCTTTTTGGTTTAATGGAGTTCTTTAAATTTCTTAAAAAAACAGGGATTTTGTCTTAGGATGCAAACCTTCTATAGTTTTAGAGGATAACTGTATTTTTACTTTTTTTAATACTCAGTAAACTACAAATTTATGCTTTACCTTGGAGAGACATAGAGCTTTTGAGCACTATTTTATTGCTCTGTTTGGTTTAACGGAGTTCTTCACATTTCTTTGAAAACTGGGATTTTGTCTTAGGATACAAACCTTCTATAGTTTTAGTGGCTAACTGTATTTCAATTTGTTTTAGTTGGGAAATGAAACAGGAAAAAGGAATTTTATAAACTATAGTGGCTTTTATGATAAAAGCTTATGACCATACATTTCTCTGGTTTAACAATATGTAATCTCGTAGTTTGATTTTGATATTGGATCTTTCAACTATACCGAACAAAAAAATAGCTAATTGAAGCTATGTTTAAATTCTTCATTAATATAAAATCAACAACATGAAAATTATCATGTAAATGCATATTTCAAAGAAATAATAGTCTTCTTAATATTTGATAAACTTCTACTTTCAGAACTCCGTAATGAAGCCCAGAACCTATTTTTTAATCCTGTTTGATCTTCTTTCAGGATAAATCTGTGAAATTTTCAATCAAGTATACCCCTCAGGCTTGGAATAACCCATTTTGTCGTAAATGCAGATCTATAGTGTTCGAATTGTTAAGCATAAGCACATGTGCGAACGTATTCCATCTTAAGTGTAGAAGATGCAAAACCCATATCATAGTTGACATGAGTAATGAACCTTTGCAATAAGAGCTGTCCTTGAAAATAAAAAAAATGATTTTAGTTTTCTATGAGTAAAGTGCTTTAAAAATGTGTCTGAATTTGTTTATTAATAAAGAAATGTATGCAACAACAATGTCTTTTTATTCTTCACTTTAGATTTCTTCTTCTTCGGTGTATAGGCATCTGACGTGAACCACTAGTGCTGGTAAATCATTTGGATTCACTCTAGACTGACCCTGATTCGTTAGCCCTAACCAGAAAAGAAAGGGAACATTTTCGATTTCGAAACAATTTTATTGAATAATTACAACAACATCAATAATACTATGCATGTACAATTAGTGATAGAGTTTATTGTCTTCAATATGTTTCACTAATGCACTTAAAGCAAATTGAAGTCTATTCACATGTGCTATATCAACTTTGCAGCGAAACATAATTGATCTTCCATTTTAAATTTGCTCAGGGATATCACATATCTTGCATATACTGCATCCCATTCCAGACAAAGCCGCGATCCTTTCGTAATTTCCACTGCAATGTTTGGTGCTCTTGTATTATTACCATCAACTCCACTATCAACTTCTAATAGTGTAAAAAATAAAATGACAAGATAGAAAATAATGGAAGGTTCTTCAAATGCAATCCCGCCAAAGTTTGATGTGAGTTCAATAATATGTCTTTTCAGTGTGTTTTCCATCCAAAAATATGTAAAATATGATGAACTTGTCTAACTTTACAGAAAATTTAAGAAGTTTGAACAATTATTCGTTATTATTTCATTATATCTATGATTTAGTCTGGTAGCTCTTTACTTTTACTCGAAAAGTGTCCTCTTGTGGGAAAAAGTTGGTATATGAGAACACTTCCACCATGGTTTCCGTTGTTTAAAATCCTTTTCGTAGAATGACCTCTTATGTTGTCTCTTGAAGGGCCACTTTTTCTCTTCTCTTGGAGCATAATCATCATAATAATCCGAGTTATATCTTGCACTATACACACTTTTCTTTGGGTTTTCACTTCTGTCTTTTACGTTATAGAAAAAGCCCTCTTTTACCAGTCTCTTCTCTTGATCTTCCTTTTCTATCATATCAATCCTTCTTTTATCTGAGCTTACTTGCAATCGGTCTAAATTTCTCTCCATGTCACATATAATTTTTCTTCTCGTTTCCTCCAGATTCTTCTCATCTGTCTCTGCCTCTATGCTGTCTAAACATTCAGTAGGTTCATGTGAATACTCAAAATCATGAAAATGTCCTTTACAAATAGAACAGTTGCAATAAAAGGATATTTCTGACTCAACTTGTTCACTCATGTTATTACTCTGCTAACTAAAAACTTAGTGAATTCTATTCACAGACTAATAAAACTATAGCAAAAAACCCGTTCCTTATATTCCCTCCGCCGCTAATATGTAAGCAGGCCTCTGATTGGCTGAGAAGGAGGATCTAGCTGTTTCCCGGGAACTCGTAACATTTGGCTCGGAAACAATAACAAATACTATTTCCGGATCATAACATCTGCCTCGAACAGGAAGGAAATGTCATTAACTTTGCTTCGAACGACAACAACATTTGCCTCGAATAACAATAACAAATACTATTTCCGGATCATAACATCTGCCTCGAGCGTGCACTTACAACAACAACATTGACCCCATTAACCACGTGTTCTCTCTAATGACTCTGTTCAAAACAACAACAACATTAACCTTGGCATTTTGCCTCGGAAACAATAACAACATTGACCTTCGCTGAGGGCGTGCCAAAAACACACCTGGAGAAAGAGGTCATTGACCCCATTAACCACGTGGTTCTATGCCCATATAAGGAGCCCCAGTAGGACCTTTAGGGTCATCTCTACTGCCATCTCAAATTTCTTATCGGATGGGTTTGAGTAAAAAAGTGAGTAGAGGGGGGGGGGCTAGGTGCCCTCCAATTTCTTTTGACTCTTAAAAACTGAACTAGAACTTTCAATTTCCAATCAAATGAGCCCTCTTTGAAGTTAATACGAGCATCTCTGCCATAAGACCCATATATGCCCCCAGAGCATAACTTACAACGCCTGCCTTGGGCCCTGGGGGGTAGTGTCGACACCGGAATTTTTGTTATATGATCTTTGAACTATTTTTAACAAAATAACTATCTTAAATTTTTATTGGATGTATTTGGGAAAAAAAGGTTTGGGGGGGGGGGGGGAGCTGGCTACCCTCCAATATCTTTTGACGCTTAAAAAGTGAACTAGAACTTTCAATTTCCAATCAAATGAGCCCTCTTTGAAGTTTATATGAGCATTCCTTCCATTAGAACCATATATGCCCTCCGGGCATAACTTATAACCCTTGCCCCTGAAGACTGTGGGGGAAGGTTCTGCTCTAAAATAGAATTTCCAGAACTTTCAAGTACATTGAACAAAATGGCTATATCAAAATTTTTAATGGATGTGTTCGGGAAAATGGTGGGCGGGGAAGGGGTGTCAGTTGCCTTAGAATCACTTTCGACTATTAAAAAAGGAACTAGTCATTTAAATTTCCAATCGAATGAGCCCTTTCTGAAGTTTCTACGACAACGCTGTCTATTCTAAACCTTACATGCCCCCAGGGCATAACTTCCAACCCTTGCCCTAAGGGCTTTAGGGGGGTTGTCATCCTCAAAGACCTAATTTCCAGAACTTAAAACTACGTTGAATAAAATGGCTATATCAAAGTTTTGATTGGATGTTTTTGGGGAAAAGGTGGATGTGAGAGGGGGGTTAGTTGCCCTCAAATCACTTTCGACTATCAAAAAGGGAACTAGCCCTTTGAATTTCCATTCAAATGAGCGTCTTTTGAAGTTTCTACAACAAAGCCTTTTATCAGAACCTTATATGCCCCCAGGGCATAGCTTACAACCCTTGCCCTGAAAGCTGTGGGGGGTATCCTCCTCAAAAACATAATTTCTATCTGGAAATCAACTACGCTGGACAAAATGGCTATCTCAAAATTTTGATTGGATGTGTTTTGGGAAATGGTGGGCGTGGAAGGGGTGTTAGTTGCCTTCCAATCACTTTCGACTATTAAAAAGGGCACAAGCCACTCGAATTTCCAATTGAACGAGCCGTTTTTTAAGTTTCTACGACAACTTCTTCGATACGAAGTGCCCTGCTCTAAAGGAAAAAATAATAAATAATACATTGTGCCAACATCGTTCTTATATGGCCCCCGGGCATAACTTAAAACCCTTGCCCTGAGGGTTGTGGGGGAGTGTCTTCCTCAAAACATATTTTCTATCTGGAAATCAACTACACTGAACAAAATGGCTATCTCAAAATTTTGATTGGATGTGTTTGGGGGAATTATGGGCGTGGGGGGCTAGTTGCCCTCCAATCACTTTTTACCCTTTAAAAGGGCACTTGAACTCTCGATTTCCATTCGAATGAGCCCCCTTTGAAGTTTCCACGACGACCGTAAAGGTCGTCGTGAGCGAGCGTAAAGAGCGCGCGAGCGTAAAGAGTAAGGTATTGACTAGGGGGTGAACCTCCTCATATACGTAATAATTTCTGTGCGTTTTAAGTTTTATTTTGCTCCTTACTTTCAGTTGAAAAAACTTGTTTGTTTTATTTAATTTCTGATCGTTTTTTAAATAATGCTGGGAAATCCGGCACCCCCTTCATAGAAAGGTCCCTTCCACCAAGGAAGCATCTTCCATGGAAAGATCCTCCCACGTAATCACCTCCTCCAACCCCCAGCCCCCCCAGCCCACCCGGGAAAAATCCCTCCTGAAAACGGCTGTATAATTCCCAGTAACCAATACTATATGTAAGCAATGGGCAAAGTTCATAACTTACCGCCCTTCCCCCGGGAACTGTGGGGGACTAAGTCATCCTCAAAGACATATTTATTAAATTTTTGACTAGGCTGAACAAAATGGCTATCTCAAAATTTTGATTCGGCGACTTTGGGAAAAAAGAGTGTGGGAGAGGGCCCAGTAGCCCTCTAATTTTTTTGGTCATTTAATAGGGGCACTCGAACTTTTAATTTCCGTTCGAATGAGCCCTCTCACGATATTATAGGACTGCTGTATCGATACGATGACCCCTGGAAAAAAAAAACAAAAAAAACAACAAATAAACACGCATCCGTGATCTTTCTTCTTGCAAAAAAAAAAAAAAATACCAAATTGCACATTTTTGCAGATAGGAGCTTGAAACATTTTCTTGATTTCATTAAGCTTGATTTTCATTAAGATTCTATCACTTTTAGTGGGTTTTTCCCCCTTTTTTCGAAAATAAGACAATTTTTTTCATGCTCGTAACTTTTGATGGGTTAGACTAAATTTGATAAAACTTATATATTTGAAATCAGCATAAAAATATGATTCTTTTTATATATCTACTGGTATCGAAATTATGTTTCTTGGAGTTTTGGTTACTATTGAGCCGGGTCGCTCATTATTTACAGCTCGTTACCACGAACTGTTGGATATAACATAAAAAGATACTTACCATCATTGATTAAATTCATAGGAGGATCAGCTTGGCCAAACTTAGCCATTCTTGTAGGAACTAGCATATAACCTGACCTTATTGGAGAATATTTTATGAACACTGGTTAGATGCGATTGCAATAAACCGGCAAACTGGGCGAATAATAGGCTACATGGGTTATATATGGATGGCCTTACGGCTTTAAACTAATTCATTTATTTAAATTGATCTTCAAATCCGCAAATTAGCTGTTTATAGTCAACCAGAATCGAAATTGAATACGGTATTTCATAATTTCCCGAATTTCTTTTTTGCCGCTCCCGACAAAGATGCCGCTGCTAAAAACAATTGCACCCTTCCACTCCGTAAGACACAAAAACTTAAGCCTCCAAAAATAAGTAGAAAGTAAGTAGATAAGTAGATTTAATATTTGGAAGTACAATAGTCCGAAAATAAGTATTCTACTTCCAAAATAAGTAGAAGTGGAAACACTGAGACCTATGTCGAATCTTTGCTAAGTTCCCTTAGCTATGGTTGAAAGTATCTCGTAAAAAAAAAAAATGTGGACGCTCCGTATGGGGACACTAAAATCGTGGACGATCCGTGACAGCCTGTGATGAGTGGACGATCAGTATAGTGGGCACTCAGTGCGGTGGGCGCTCTGTCGTAGACGCAGTGACACCGGACGCTCCGTGGGAGGGCACTAAAAAAGCAATCCCCTCCTTACATATTTGCCTGTATTATCAAATTAAGCGCTGCGACTTAATTAGAAAAGCTTGTTAAATTATTTACAATAAAAAAATTGAGATATTATCAATAATCAAACACTAAATTACATTTACGGCCAGGTATGTTGGCGGAAGAGAGATCGGTGAGCTCCTGCCCCCCTTCTGGAATCTCAAAATTTTATACAACTTCACCCCCCCCCCTCTTGAATTCCTCATGAGCAGTATTCCCGAGTTTAGCCAGGTGATATTAACATTATCGTAATTTAATCTTTCTTCATTTTCATTTTCGAAAAGCATGTTCAGAAATGCGAACTTTATCACAAGTCTTATACGACTTGAACTTATTAACCCAAAGTAAGGATTTAAGAACTGGTTTATTTTAAGACGTAATTGAATCTTGTTACAACTGGTTGGAAAATACCCCTTGATGAAGCTGTTTGATAAGCCTGTTTGAATCCGGCTTTATTCAAATTCAGCTTCCTAATGTAGTCACCCCTAAATCGATTTTCTTATAACATGGATCCTTGGCTTTTCTTTGGCCGTGTTTGTCCCGCCTGTATACGCAAACAAAATATTCGATGTCGCATGGTCGTAAGAGCCAAACTAATATTACTGGTTCCCACTCAACTCCTCACCGCACAGCTACTTACCCATGTATCCCTTTCTCAGCACCTCACACAAATATGCCCCTCCCAAGTTCCCACCCACATAACAACCTGCCCACGTAACTTTCCAGTCACAATATTCCTCCCCACGCATATCTCAGCCTAAACAACTCTACACCACATAACTTACCACCGTACAATGCATTAAAAATTCTTTACCTATTATATACTCTTAAAAATGTTGCACAAAAATCACAAAAATATACAGGAACTTTACTTAATCATAGGGGCGCTATCATTTCCAGAAGCCAGTGGCGGATCCAGGGAGGGCGAGGGGTACCCCACCCCATAGTGTAGTCTAAAGTAGTGTAATTTACTTAATTAACTCAAGTTTGCGGTAATTAAACTTGCTCATAACGCAAGTTTATCGGATCAACCTATTTTGCCCCCCCCCTTAATTTTTTTTTCGGATCAACCTATTTTGCCCTCCCCACTAAAAAAAAATTCTGGATCCGCCTCTGCCAGGAGCCGCCATCAAAGACAAAAAAAAATACTGACCTATTCTCCAGTGTTAAAAAGCGGGCTTCAAATCCGCTGGTTTATTTTATTGGCGGATATTTATAAGCCAATGGAGAGAAAAAATAGCCAACCTGTTTAAAAAAAATCTAGACAGAAAAGAAAATGCAGTTTTTGTCGATGCAACTACTCAGACGCAACACTCAGAATAACGATGACATATTCTGACATATTCTGAGTGTTGTATCGCAACAACGATGCAAAACTCAGAATATGTTGAACCTGATTGGTTCTTTTGTCGTAAATTTTACGCCAGTGAAAAGACCAAAAGTCTTTGAGTAAAAAAAAATTATGAGTAAATTCTCTGTTTTCTGTGCTGCTGCTCCTTTTGCTAGAATATAACTTATAATTTACTAAAAACAGTGTATATTCAGTCTGTCTACTTATTAAAATTAAACATATTTCCGAGATTAAAGAACTAACTATCTCTCATTGCAATTTCTTGTTTTCTGTAAATCAGACATTAAATTATAGCATAGGAGTAGTGGATTGAGGTTAAAGAACAAATAGGGAGAAAATCAGATCATTGCAGCACAAATTTACCTGAGGCCAACACTGCAACACAAAACTTGTATCAGTGTATTGGCCATTTTTAAATTCGTTTTCCTCAGCTCACCGACTTTTTTGCCGCTTTTTTAAATTTGTTAAATTTCTTAGCCGTTATGAGACCATTTCGAAATGTTCAATTATTCCAAGCAAGTGCACTTCTAATGACAGTGCAATAATGAAAATTCCCATCAAAATTCCACCTATTTGTATACTCCCCTCCCAGGCTTCTTGATGTTTTTCTGTATCTTCTACTGACTAATAGAAAAAGGCCAGTTCTGGTGGCTAGATTAAGCAAGGTCTAGGCTGGGCTAGTGGTGCCAATTCACAAAAATATAGGGTGGTTAAGACGTACTTTAACTTTTTTTTTAACTCAATTTCCTCAACTCACCAGCTTTTATTTATTTTCTACCTCGAAAGTCACATTTTCTTGAGGGCCTTGCGACAAACAGGTTTGAGAAGTAGTTACTAGAGCTTCCAAGTCTGACTTCATCCTGATATCTAAAGTAGTTTTTATTCAGGCACGAACACAGGGGGTTATTTGCGGGGGGGGGGGCAAATAACAATAAAAACAAATTTCATTTATTGTTTTGACAAGGGGTGCCTAGGAATTTGGAAAGATTTTGCATTTTGGGGAGGGGAGGACTGATGACTTCATCCTTTTATATATCTCTGGTGTCCTTCATTCTTTAAATTCACGGGAGCAAGCCAAGTTTGTATTTAATTATACGTAAGAGCTTCAATTAAGAGCTTTAAACCACATTTTAATTTCAAATGATAATCAAACAATCGAATGATACGTTTTATGCTTTATGGCTCACTAACACAACCCTAGCTAATACAACCTGTCTTTTTAAAATTAACAACATACATCATGTGAGATTTCATGTTTTAGGGCATAGAAACACATTTTAAGCCTCAATACAGGGTGCATTTTAAAAGTAATAATACAGGTTGGGTAAAAAAGTTGATGTTAATGATAGAATATATTTCTGTTTTGAAATATTATGCCGTCAAATTTCCTGAAGAAAATTTTTTTTTGGGAAAAGCCATTTCCAAAATTTAGAGGGGTTGACGACTAGATTTTTTAGTCGATCGCGAAAGAAGAGTAGTATTATATTAATACGTTCGAGCGGAACTATATCCCTACATTCCGAGTGGCCCACCATACAAGCGGCCCTATATTCCGAGTGGCCCACCATAAAAGCGCAGCCGTATTGGAATTGCTAATCCCTCATACACACATACTCTACGAGATCAATCATTTTTTCGGAAACATTTTCTTAACGAACGAAATGCTATTACTCCGAGTGGACACGTTTCAAGCAAACATTCTTATCTCAAATTCTGCGATAAGGAATTTTCAACTAGAGTGGCCAAGATTTCAGAGCGGGCCTCCTGTTATCTGAAGTGAATGCTTAGAAGTGAATTTGAAGTGACGTTATGTCTTATAAACGAAGTTTTGTTATGGATCCTAATAAACAATTGGATGAGATCTTTTTTTGTACTCTAATGGTATCAAACCGATTATTGATTATTGACTATTGATTATTGATTATAGCTACAACTGGGCAGGTATCATTATTGTAATGTAATATTCCTGTGCTTTCATTAGATGAAGAGAGTGTTACTCTACTCTTCCGTAGTGGCTTATGATCATGAAGAAGATTGAACGACTATTCCCTTAATGCTGCCGACTACATAACCAAAGCCATAGATGTCGTTATTTTTAACTATAGTTTTACATTGTGACATGTTTTCTTTTCCAACGACACGTTTTTTAGCTTCTAAGCGACTTTCCATTGATTTTAAGGACTTTGTGTTTGACGTAGGAATCGAACGTGAGATCAGTGATTTCCTATGGTAAAAGAACAACACGTTACTCGACTGAGCCAGCAAGCCATTGAAAATATTTTGATTTTGGAAATACATTCTAATGCATTCAATGTATTGTTTCCGGGACGTTGGCCAACTGATGTTAAGAGTCACAATATCAGTTTTTTTGCACAATCGATTCATCAATCGGGTTTTTCGTAAGTGTTAACAGTGATCTGTTTCCGGGCATCATTTTTGCCATCCTCTTGAAAATATGCACAACACGATGATTTGAGATGCATACTGGACAGACCCCCACATTCTCATCTAGGACCCCGAGTCCCCATCCAGGGCTCCATGTCCCCACTCCATGTCCCCCACTCCAGAGACCCAAACTCTCCCCCTCCAGGAACTAACTACTTTTGATGACCAGCCACAGAGTACACGCTAACGCCAAGTGAGCCTAAGCAAGCTTAACAAAACGTGTCACCATCTATACTTTTAAATGTAAAACTCACTGAAAAGTTTTTATTTTCTATGCGGCTGCCTCCGTTGTACTCTGTGGATGGTCATCAAGGGTAGTCAGTGTATTTTTGGTTTTCGATCAAAATTGATTTTTCACTGAATGGATAAACAATTACGAATTATCAGAGGCAACGCTGTAGCGTTGCTTATAGTAAAGGCTATACGGCTCCAATGTTTTATTATTATTATTTATTTATTTATTATTTTTTTCCCCAGAGGCACTTTATATGGAAGGAGTCGTCGTAGAAACTTCAAAGGGGGCTAATTCAATTGGAAATCGAGAGTTCTTGTACCCTTTTTAATAGTCGAAAGTGATTGGAGGCCAACTAGCCCCCCCCCCCCCGCACCCACCATTCCCCCAAAAACATCCAGTCAAAATTTTGAGATAGCCATTTTGTTCAGCGTAATGATTTCCAGATAGAAAATATGTTTTTGAGGAGGACACTCCCCCACAACCCTCAGGGCAAGGGTTTTAAGTTATGCCCTGGGGGCATATAAGGTTTTTATAGAAGGCGTTGTCGTAGAAACTTCAAAGAAGGCTCATTCGATTGGAAATTCAAAGGGCTAGTGCCCTTTTTAATAGTCAAAAGTGATTGGAGGGCAACTAACCCCCCTCTCATGCCCACCTTTTTCCCAGACACATCCAATCAAAATCTTGAGATAGCCATTTTATTAAACGTAGTTTAAGTTCTGGGAATAATGTCTTTGAGAATGACAACTCCCCCAGAGCCCTCAGGGCACGGGTTGTATTTTACGCCCTGGGGGCATATAAGGTTTTGTATAGATAATGTTGTCGTAGAAACTTCAGAAAGGGATCATTCGATTGGAAATTTAAATGGCCAGTTCTCTTTTAATAGTCGAAAGTGATTCTAAGGCAACTGACACCCCTTTCACGCCCACCATTTCCCCAAACACATCCAATCAAAAGTTTGATATAGCCAATTTGTTCAACGTAGTTGAAAGTTCTGGATATTATATGTTTGAGCAGGACACTCTCCCCACAATCTTCAGGGGCAAGGGTTATAAGTTATACCCTGGGGGCATATTTGGTTCTTATGGAAGGAATGCTCGTATAAACCTCAGAGAGGGCTCATTTGATTGAAAATTGAAAGTTCTAGTTCACTATTTAAGCTTCAAAAGGTGTTGAGGGTAACCAGCTTCCCCCCTCTCAAACCCTTTTTTCCCAAATGCATCCAATAAATTTTTTAAGATAGCTATTTTGTTAAAAATAGTTCAAAAATCATATAATAAAAATTACGGTGTTGAAACAAACCCCCAAGGCCCGCGGGCAGGCGTTGTAAGTTATGCCCTGGGGGCATATATGGGCCTTATGGAAGGGATGCTCGTATTAACTTCAAAGAGGGCTCATTTGATTGGAAATTGAAAGTTGTAGTTCACTTTTTAAGAGTCAAAAGAGATTAGAGGGCACCTAGCCCCCCCCCCCCTCCACGCCCATTTTCCTAAAACCCATCCGATAAGAACTTTGAGAAAGCTTTTTTTAAATAGTTCAAAGACCATGTAACGAAAACTCAGGGGTCAACACAGCCTCCCAGGACCCGAGGGCAGGTGTTGTAAGTTATGCCCTTGGGGAATATATGGTTTTTATTGAAGGGATGCTCCTAAAAAATTCAGAGATGGCTCATTTGATTGGAAATTGAAAGTTCTAGTTCAGTTTTTAGAGTCAAAAGAGTTTGGAGGGCAACAAGACCCCCCCCCGACGGCCCTTTTCCCCAAATGCATCTAATAAAAATTTTGAGATAGCCTTTAAGTTAAAAATTGCTCAAAAGTCAGATAACAAAAACTGAGTTGTCATAACAACCCCCAAGGGCCCGGGGGCAGGCGTTGTAAATTATGCCCTGGGGCATATATTGTTCGTATGAAAGGGATGCTCGCATAAACTTCAGAGAGGGCTCATTTGATTGGATATTGAAAGTTCGAGCTCACTTTTTAATTGTCAAAAGAGATCCGAGGGCAGCTATACCCCCCCCCCTCCCCCCACGCCTTCTTTTTCAAAACCTATCTTATGAAAATTTTAAGATAAACATTTTGTTACAAATAGTTCAAAGGTCGGATAAGAAAAAAATCGGTGTCAATAGAACCCCCAGAGCACAGGGGAAGGTTTTCTAAGTTATGCCCTAAGGGCATGGTTATGCACCGGGGGATATGGTTCTTATGAAAGGGATGCTCGTATAAACTTCATAGAGGGCTCATTTGATTGGAAATTGAAAGTTCTAGTTCACTTTTTAAGAGCCAAGGGAGTTAAACTAGCCCCGCCCCACGCTCTTTTTCCCCAAATCCGTCCGCTACAAATTTTGAGATAGCCAGTGTTTTGGAAATTGTTCAAAAATTAGATAACAAAAACGCCCCCAGAGACCAGGGGATAGGCGTTCTAAGTGTTTTCCTGGGGGCGTATATGGTTCTGATGAAAGGGATCCTCGTATAAACTTCAGAGGGGGCTCATTTGATTGGAAATAGAAAGTTCTAGTTCAACTTTTAAGAGTCAAAAGACATCCGAAGGCATCTAGCCCCCCCCACACTCACCCTTTTTTCCCAAGCCCATCCGATAAAATTTTTATAATAGTCATTTCAGTAAAAATATTTTAAAGGTCAGATAAGAAAAATTCCTGGAAGGGATGCTCGTATAAACTTTGGAGAGGGCTCATTTGATTGTAAATTGAAATTTCTTGTTCACTTTTTAAGAGTCAAAAGAGATAGGAGGGCAACTAGCCTCCTCCCCCCTCCTCCACGCCCTTCATGCATCAGATAAAAATTTTGAGATAGACTTTTTGTTTAAAATAGTTCAAAGTTCTGATAACAAAAAACTCCGGTGTCGCCACAGCCCCCCAGGGCCCAGGGGTAGGTGTTGTAAGTTATGCCCTAGGGGCATATATGGTCATTATGTAAGGGATACTCGTATAAACTTCCTAGAGGGCTCATTTGATTGAAAATTGAAAGTTGTAATTCACTTTTTAAGATTCAAAAGTGATTTGAGAGCAGCTAGCCTCCCCCCACACTCCATTTATTTTTTTAAGGAGGCACTTCATATAGAAGGGGTCGTCGTATAAACTGCAAAGGGGGCTCATTAGATTGGAAATCGAGAGTTCTAGTGCCTTTTTTAAGAGTCAAAAGTGATCAAAGGGCAACTGCCCCCCCAATCCCTTTTTCCCAAATACATCTGATAAAAAAATTGAGGTAGTCATTTCGTTAAAAACAGTTCAAAGATCATATAACAAAAACTCCTTTACGTATGGTCATTTCGTTAAAAAAAAGCTCAAAGGTCAGATAAGAAAAACTCCTGCGTCGACACCCCCCTCCCCCAGGGCCGGGGCAGCCGTTGTAAGTATTGCTCTGGGGGCATATATGGTTCTTATGGAAGTATGCTCGTATAAACTTTCGAGAGGGTTCATTTGAATGGAATTTAAAAGTTGTAGTTCATTTTCTCAGAGTGAAAAAAGATCGGAGGACAACTAGCCCCTCCCGCCTTCCCCGCCTTTGGGTGTATCGGATGGATAGGCCCATCCGATAAAAATTTCAGGTGACCATTTTTTAAAAAATAGTTCAACCATCAGATATTAAAACTCTAAGGTCGACACAACCCCCCAGGGCCCAGAGACAGGCGTTGTAAGTTATACTCTGGGGATATATATGGTTCTTATAGAAGGGATACTCGTATAAAATTCAGAGAGGGCTCATTTGATTGAAAATCGAAAGTTCTAGTTCCCTTTTAAAGATTAAAAAGAGACCGAAGCTTAATCTAGTCCCCCCCCCACGCCCTTTTTCTCCAAACCCATCAGATAAAAATTTTGAGATAGCAATTTTGTTAAAAATAGTTCAAACATCAGATAATAAAAACTTCGAGGTTGACACAAACCCATATTTTCACTTTGATATTCTTACTGTGATATCAGTTTTGATACTTTGATGAATGTTTGATTTTTTTTAAAGTTTGATTTTGAAATAAGAATTTTTTTAAACTTGAATTTTTTCGCAATCAAAAACGAACAAAAATTAACTAAAAAAAACTTTCCGAAAAATAAGTTTTTTAAAGAAAAGTAAAGGTCATTTTAAACTTAAGCTCAGCAGATACAAATACCTTTTAAAATTCAAATTCGAAACGACCAGAAATTACTATTAAAGAATAAATGAAACCCAAAAAGAACAGAAATTAAATAAACAATCATAGCAAAACATACAACAAGTAATAACATAAATGAATAAATAGATCTTAAAGCGAATAATGCTTAGATTGAATATGAAAATCAAGCTTAAGACTAAAAAAATATTTTCCTATTGAAGTACAAATGAAACTTAAAACGAACAGAAATTAAATAAACAATCAATGCAAACAAACATACAATTAATTTTAATGTAAATTAATAAATAAATTTTAAAACGAGTGAAACTTAAATTGATTATGCAAATCTAGCTTGAATCTAACAAAAATCACCACAAGCAAGAGTTTGGGTATGACCTCCTTCTCTCACTGTAAAAGTCTAAAACCTACTGCGTCATTGGTGCTTTACTGAAAAATATATGCATCTTGAACAGTCTTGGGAAGTATAAACAACATCAAATTGAATATTTGATTTATAATGATATTAATTGTTGAAAGATCCATCAGTTCAAGAATTTATTTCACTGTAATTGTATTTTTATTTTGAATGCTGTAAAAACTTGAAAAGAAAATATTTGTAATATAATCCGTTTTCAGTTAAGCGCCAATGACGCAGCAGGCTTTTGGTTTTTATTTACAGTTAGGAAAGGAGGCAGTATCCAAACACTTGTTTATAGTGAAACTATATTTGTCTTTAACAGCTTTAAAAATAGCTAATAAATCAAACTGAATATTTGATGTATAATGATATTAATTGCTGAAAGCTCATCAGTTTAAAATGTTACTATAATTTTAATGTTTATTTTCAATATTAAGTACAAAAGAAAATATTTGTCATAAAATTGGTTTTTCAGTAAAGCGCCAATGACGCAGTAGGTTTTAGAATTTTACAATGAGAGAAGGAGGTCGTTTTGGGTTTCATTTATTCTTTAATAGTAATTTCTGGTCGTTTTGAGTTTGAATTTTACAAGGTATTTGTATCTGCTGAGCTTAAGTTTAAAATGGCCTTTACTTTTCTGTGAAAAACTTATTTTTCGGACAGTTTTTTTTAATTAATTTGAAAGAAAAGAGTGAAGATGGACTATTTCAATAAAGTGTTTGCACATAATAGTTTCATTTTAGCAATGACTGCTGACAAAGACAAATATTTGAATTACGAAACCATCACTAGTGGTAACACTATTGGAAACGTATGCGTGCATTGGCATGACAGTAAGAAATTAAATTTCTTTGTAGTACCGAAAAATTCAACTCTTTTGTTGGTGGATATGTGAGTGTGAGATCTCCAGAGATGATATCACTCAAAGAGAATACCGACATAAAAATAATAATTGATGAAGAGGGGCATCTTCTTGTTAGTGCTTGTGGTAACATATTACCCAGTGATAAACCCTATCGCCAGCTTTTGGGTATTGCATTCAACGGAAGGTCAAAAGAAGACAGGCGTACTCTTCTACTAATATCATAAACCATATCTTGTCTACGTGCCGGAACTGTTACCTGTGTAAAAATAATGTGGTAATAGACAGTGAGATTGCAGGCAAAATAAAAATTGGCAAAAATATCACTAAGGAATATAAAGATGAACTGACAAAAAACAAAGCGCCAGCAAACGTTACTGTTATCGTCGACTGCTTATCAAGAGATACAGACAATGAATCCTATAATACCAATGGCAAAACTCATATTGAGCTAAAACCATTTTAAAAGCCGTGTATGACACCGAAATGGAATAAGTGCCATGTCAAGAGAAAACTTGATGAACCATTTTATGGAATGAATTCAAAACATTGAAATTTTTCATGTGATATTAGTAACGTGTAGTATTGTATATGTCATTACTTCAATAAAAAAAATCTCATTGCATTACTTTGTTATGTTTCAATTATTTTCTTAGGGTACTCTAGCAATTCCATCGAGGCTGTGTCTGACCGAATGTTTATAACTGTTTTGTTAGGCCTTAAGTTTTTTTTCATTGTCTTCTGTATTCTGTTATGCTTATTTATTGTGTGTTTATTGTTTACTATGTATTGAGTAATATTTTGAATTTAACCTAGTAGCATCTTCGGTAAATGGTAACTTTTCTTCAGTAGCGCTCGAATAAAATTCTTGCCCCCTCAATAAAAATGCTGGCGCTACCGCCCCTGGGATTTAGATATTCTATTATACCTAAATACCGTACAAGAGTTAACTTAAAAGAGTTTTTTTTTATAAGTGATGGACAATAATTTGTAACTGTCAACCATTCCTTAGCCTAGCCGAGTCACATTAACAAGATGACACGTGTCTTTAAAAGCGGGGAGGGTCTTCATAATATCCAAACTAAAATATCCCTCACAACCATCTTAAAATATTCTTCAAATGTAGGTGAATAGAGATGGTCTTTATTTGGAGGAATGTGTCACCAATGGACTTCAAAATATTTTAGGCAAGTATGGGATAATAGCAAAATGACAAACGAAAAAATAAGCCAAGTCAGATTAAGGAGAAGACACGTGTCTTTAAAAGGGAAGGTCCTTCTAACGTCCATACTAGAATACCCCTCATAACCTTCTTAAAATATTCTTCAAACGTAGATGAATAAAGCTGGTCTCTATTTGGAGGAAAGTGTAATCAAGTGAGTTAAAGAGATTATAGGCAAGCATGGGATAATAGCAAAATGACAAACGAAAAAAAATAAGGTACTGTATTTTTGGCAAAGTCATTTGAGTTATTAGACTTTTGATTGACAATTGATATAACAGTAAAAATTTGTCACTTTTACCTAGCACTTTCTGAGCTTTGTTCTTCAATGGAGCTCATTATTCTTCTTTTCCGTTTTTGAAGCGATGAGATTATCAAACAGCTCGTGGTAACGAACTGTAAGTAAGGAGCGACCCGGCTCAATGGTAACCGAAACTCAAAAAATTGAATTTTGATACCAATAGATACATCAAAAGCATCAGATTTTAATGCTGATTTCGAATATATAAGCTTCATCAAGTTTATTCTTACCTATCAAAAGTTATGCGCCTGAGAAAATTTGGCTGATTTTAGAAAAAATGGGGAAAGACCCCCTAAAAATTATAGAACCTCAATGAAAATCACACCATCATATTCAGCGTATCAGAGAACCCTACTGTAGAGGTTTCAAGCACCTATCTACAAAAATGTGGAATTTTGCATTTTTTGCCACAAGAAAAATCACGGATGCGTGTTTATTTGTTGTTTTTTTTTTCCCAGGGGTGATCGTATCGACCCAGTGGTCCCAGAATATAGTGGAAGAGCTCATTGGAACGGAAATTAAAAGTTCTAGTGTCCTTTTAAGGGACCAAAAAATGGAGGGCAACTAGGCCCCCTCCCACGCACATTTTTTCCCAAAGTCACCCGACCAAAATTTTGAGATAGCCATTTTGTTCAGCATGGTTGAAAATATGATAACTATGTCTTTTAGGATAACTTAATCCCCCGAAGTCCCCGGAGGAAGGGCTGAAAGTTATGAACTTTACCCAATGTTGACATATAGTATTGGTTATTGGGAAGTGTACAGACGTTTTCAGGGGGATTTTTTTCTGGTAGTGGGGGGAGGGGTGGGTGGGGGATTATGTGGGAGGATCTTTCCATGAAGGAATTTTTCATGGGGGGAGGGACTTTGCTATGAAGGGGGCGCTGGATTTCCCAGTATTGTTTAAAAAAAGATCAGAAATTAAATAAAAAAAAACAAGTTTTTCAACTGAAAGTAAGGAGCAACATCAAAACTTAAAACGAACAGAAAATATTACGTATATGGTTGGGTTCACCCGTTAGTCAATACCTCGCTCTTTAAGCCAACAATTTTTTAGTACTTTCATGAGAGCTATTTATTCTAATTAACGGCCTTTGTGATTAAGGGGTCATTTTTAAAGAATTGGAACAAAATTCGAACTTTAGCTTAAAGAGCAAGGTATTGACTAGAGGGCGAACCCCTTAATAAACGTATAAAAATATATGAATGTAGAAGTTCGTTACGAAAGTTAATTCGTAAGTTACGTATATTTATTACTAATAAAAACGTTCGTAAATAAAATTAAACAACTTTCGAGAAAGCCATTTAACCAAATAAAAGTAAAATTAATATGAAAATTTTGTTGTAATTATTCATGTACGGTGAGCCAAAATCAAAACCTGCATTACTGCAAAAACGTTCAAAAATTAAATAAAAAAACAAGTTTTTTTTAACTGAAAGTAAGGAACGACGTTAAAACTTAAAACAAACAGAAATTATTCCGTAAATGAAAGGGGCTGTCCCCTCCTCAACGCCTCGCTCTTTACGCTAAAGTTTGACTTTCTCACAACTCTATTTTTTTTAACAATAAAAAACTTTAGCGTAAAGAGAGAGACGTTGAGGAGGGGACAGCCCCTTTCATATACGGAATAATTTCTGTTCGTTTTAAGTTTGAACGTCGTTCCTTACTTTCAGTTAAAAAAAAAACTTGTTTTTTTTTTATTTAATTAGAGAGAAATGACATAGTGTAGACTGTTGAATTAGCTGTTAGAATTTAGAAAATTTGTACTTGCTTTATAATAATGGATCATCTGATCATTGATTGCGTAATAGATCTTCTGATCGTTATACTTTGTTTGACTATAGAGTTAATCAAATGGAACTTTAAAAAAAACTGTAAAACCGGCAATTTTTTGGTTCAGTTCGGGCAGATTAGTTTTACCTACCAAACAGTTCCTGGTAATGAGCTGTAAGTAAGCAACGGTGCAGCGTTATCGTAACTAAAACTCTAAGAAACGTAACTTTGATATTTTCAAAAAAGGGGGGAAATACTCCCTAAAAGTCAAGATAACCTTAATGAAAATTACACCATCAGATTCAGTGTATCCAAGAACCCTATTGTAGAAATTTCAAGCTCCAATCTGCAAAAATGTGGGATTTTATAGAAGGAACGATGCAGCGTTGTCGTAACTAAAACTCTAAAAAACGTAATTTTGATATCAGTAGTTATATCAAAAGAATCTGTTTATTATGCTGATTCCGAATCATACGGTTCATTAAATTTAGTCTTACCAATCAAAAGCTAAGAGCTTGAGAAAATTTACTTTGTTTTAAAAAAAGGGGAAACATTCCCTAAAGTCAAGAAAACCTTAATGAAAATTACACCATCAGATTCAGTGTATCCGAGAACCCTATTGTGGAAATTTCAAGTTCCAATCTGCGAAAATATGGAATTTTATATTTTTGCCAGAAGAAAGATTACGGATGCGTGTTTATTTGCTTGTTGTTTGTTTGTTTTTTTTCCTCAAAATCGTCCAATCAAAATTTTCAGATTGTCACTTTGTTAATCATAGTTGAAAGACCAAAAAACTATGCCTTTGGATGTGAAATAACCCTTCACAGCCAATGAGGATAGTCTTTAAGTTATAAGATTTGTCCATTGTCTGCGTATAGTATTTGTTATCGGGAAGTTCATATATTTTTCGGGCGAAGGAAGGAATGCCAAATTTTCTGCAGGGGGATTTTCCAAGGGAATAATTTTCATTGAGGGGGGGGCACTTTCCAGGGCGAACTTTTCAGGAGAAATCTTACACTGGGGGACTTTTAAAGAATTCCTGTACGGAATTCTTTTTATTTGTCTTGCTTCCTCTTTTCCCAATTTTACGTGTGGAGATGTTAAGGGTAGCTGTCAGAGTTAAATTTCCACGGGGAATGAATTGTCTAGAGTATCTTCCCGCGGAGGGTAATTTCTGTGGAGGTGAGATTTCTCGATATTATATGAAAAACTTAGAAATTAAATTAAAAAAAAAAATCAACTGAAAATAAGGAGCAACATTAAAACTTAAAGCGAAAAGAAATTAATGCGTAAATGAAGGGTGTTTCCCTTTCCTCAATAACTCGTTCTTTACGCTAAAGTTTGAAATGTGTACCAATTCCTTAATAACAGTTTCTGAAGAACGTGGGTTGTTTAATTAGAACAATAAGAATATTTTTTAAAGTACTTAGAAAACTTTTGTATGAAGAGCGAGCTTCTCGAAAAGTGGACACCTCCCTTAATAAACGTAATAATTTCTGATCTTTTTTAGTTTTAAGGTAGCTCCTTACTTTAAGTTGAAAAAAACTTAGTTTTTTTTAATTTATGCATTGTAAAGTTTGGATATGAACATGACGATATTCTGATGAAATCGAGTGCTTGGACACGAAAATCGAAAGAAGTGTGGTAACAAAGTAAAATTAATTGGCAGAAAATTTGCATTATGCATATTCGACTGTTAAAATAAAATATCTAATAACTTTTTATTTTTTTTAACAAAATTTTGCTATTTTATCTCAGATGTTTCTCAGTTGGGGCTTCCCCTAGATCACTCTGTGCGTCCTAAGATAGTGGATATGGGAAAGTCCACCAGATATGGGGGATCCCTTCGAATAACTAATAAGAAGACGCGGACCAAGGGGGACCCAGTTTCTGGAGTCCTTAAATATAACAGAGTCTCCAGCTATGGGGCTGAAGCAAAGTTAGCGAAGAACTGGGCTCCTTCAATGTGCTTGGCCCACCGGCGCATGGATATGGCCCAACATAATCGAACCCTAGTCCCAACTATGGGTTAACTAGTCAGCTAGCAGGAAGCTGAGAGGATGGAACACTCTAAGGGTGCAGGAAACAGCCAGCCACAAAGGAAAGCGAGGAGTGGTTTACCGTTATCCTGAAAGAGCTATGAAACATTCTAATTGAAAAATATGATGGATCAGCTGAATAAAGAGAGAAAAAAGCTTGTTACCCCGTCCGGCGCAACCGACGAAAGCCAAGATGAAATGGCAAATTATACTTTTAACGCGTACGGGTAAGCAGGCGATCTGACGATTTCGGAGAAAAAGTAACGACATTTCGGCAATATATGGCGACTCCCATAGAGAATGCCTATGCTGAAGAAGAGAAAAACCCTTTCCTTACTCAGAAGACCCCTGGCATTTTAAACGTAAAGGTTTTGGCAAAACGTGGGAAATTAGAACTAATGGTCAAAGGTCTTGAAAGATACAGATGGGACTTCATAGAGCTCTCAGAAACCCACCTACCTGAATAAGGAGACCAGCGATAAGGCGACACCACGCTATCATACTCCGTCAGATTCTATGGAACACACCGACAGGGCGTTGTGTTTCTTTTGACATGTAAAGCCAAATTCGCAGTCATAGCCACAAAACCAGTCTCAGAGCGTCTCATGATGATTCATCTACGAGCAAAAGTACAGAACATTTCAAAAGTCCAAGTGTATGCCCCGGACTCCTCAAAGCCAGATGAAGATGAGCTTTTTTTATCAAAAGCCTCAGGCTCTATCTGACGAAGTCCCCAAGAAAGACCTTCTAATAGTGATGGGTGATTTTAATGCTATTGTTGAATAAATAACGCAGTTAGACCACGATGTCTTAGGCTTAGGCTGGTTTGGGATCGGAAAACGGAATACACGAGGTGAGCAACTACTTGAGTTCTGCAGGGATATAATGAACTCTTTGTGACGAACTCAATGTTCAGACATGGAAACAAAATGAAAGCGACTTGTATTTTCCCAGACGGAAAAACAGCAAATATGACCAATTATATCCTCATCTCAAAACGCTGGAACTTATCTGTAACAAATACCATAGCCCTGCCTGGAGGTGAACTTAACTCAGATTATGTCCTGGTAATGACCATACTAGCCAAACCACGACTCAAGACTCTTTCTAAAAAGAAAAAGAAGATTCCAAAGTTCAGAATTGAAAAACTTAAAGAACCTTCCACACACGTAAATTTCATACAGGCCCTTGTGGAAAGTCTTAGTCCCCAACTTGAGTCAGCCCTCTCCCCAGTAGCTTCTGAAGCCTTGGATAAACTAGTCGATAAGGTGAACACCGTACTTCTGGAGTCAGCCAAGGAGATTCTTGATCGTAAATCTAAAATTGAAAAACCTTGGATCACAGATGAAATCCTTGAACTCTGTGAGCAAAAACGGCAGGTCTGTAACAAGCAGGACCGCAAAAGTAAGGACATGGACAATAGGATTCTGCGAACTGTACAAAAAAAAAGGTACGAACAGCCCTCAAAAACTCCGTATGCGAGAAAATGAGAGTCTTGCGAAAATTATTTTAGATCAGGAATAGTCACAGACTGTACAAAACAGTCAAGGAACTCGCTAAAGTAACATCAACCGCTACCACTAATATTTTGAACAAGGATGGTAGGCCACTTGGACATATTGAAACCATAAAAGAAAGATAGAAAAATCATTTTGAATAAAAAGTGAATCTGCTTCTTACATGCAACCCTACTGTTCTATCAGGATTTTCCAAACTGGGGGGTGATTCTAATTCCCCACCATTATTGAGTGAGGTGAAAAATGGTATTTGCAGACTCAAGAATAACACAGCTTCAGGCCCTGACTGTATACCTGCCGAACTATTTTAAGTTGGTTCTACAATGCTAAAGAACATACTTGATAAAGTGGCTGCTGCCGTTTGGACAACAGGTCACTTTCCAAAAGCATGGGACAAAGCTGCAATCATGCCGCTCCATAAGAAATATCTAAGAAAAAATTGCGAAAATTATATACCCATAAGCCTCACCAGCCACCAAGCTAAAATTCCAGGAAGGATTCTCCTAAATCGAATCAGAGTCATTACAGGCCACATCATCCAGTGATTATCATGCTGGTTTCTGCCTTGGACGATCTACCACGTATCAAATTTTTATAGTAAGGCGAATTCGGGAAAAGGCTCTTGAGTTTGGTAAAAAAAATCCTTCAACTATTCATTGATTTCAAGCAGGCCTTTGATCTTGTAATGTGAAATGGGCTATGGCACATTTTGACACTCTAAGGTGTGCCCGAAAAGCTAATCAAAATTATCCAAAATATTTACGATAACTTCAGCATCTATGTTTATACCCCGATAAGGCAGACAGAAGAGTTTGAAAAGACTTCGGGTGTGCTTCAGGGTTGCATACATTCTCTGAACTATTCAAACTGTTCTTACACGCTATCCTATCCCTACTAGGATTTAAAGTAGGCCTGAACATTAGAGGAGTCTCTATAAACACCCTAGCCTATGCTGACGACCTCCATATGCTTGCAGAAACTTTACCTAGATTACAGGCTCAAGCTTTTGAACTAGAATTGAAACTTCTGAACTTCCAAAGTCATGCGCACAACAAGAGACTCCAGCCCATCTGCCGTTCATATCATAGTAAGCAGCGAAGTAGTTGAATCCGTCACCTAATTTGTATACCTATGGAGCCTATTGAAATCAGACAAAAGTTGCAGTGACGAGATAAAATGAAGACTTGCATTAGGAAGTGCAATCTTCAAGAGGCTGCTCTCCCTTCTTCAAGAATAAACATCTATCAACGTAGCTAAGGCTGCGACTCTTTGATTCCTTAATCTTTCCTACTGCCCTATACGCCTACAAGACATGGACTCTGAAACTGAGGGACGAGCAAAAAACTTCAGCATTCGAAAGAAAATACGATCATCGTATAGCCAGTATAACACACCTTGACAGAGTCTCTAACCAAGAACTTCGGGGACAGCTGAAGCGAAAGATAACAACACTCCAGATAGTGCGCCTACAACAACTTAGATATCTGTGCCACGCTCACCGAATGGAGAAGTTACGACTGCCAAAAAGTTATTTTCCAAGATAGAGTACACAGAAGTCACGGCCCAGGCAGACCAAGGAAGAGATGGCGAGACAGCTTTGTAAACGACCTACCTCCTGGAACTTTTAAATCAAGCAGATCAGTGAATATCCTACGGAGAGCTGATTCGTCAACATTTAAAGAAGATGGCCCCAACACGATCCCCGAGACCGTCCGGGAAATAAGGCAAGTAAGTAGGTCAAGGGGCTATGGGGGCTATGTTATCCCCAGATGCATAGTTCTTGGACTTTTCAGCTAGGTAGAACAAAATCTTCGTCCCAGAACTTTGACCGTAATTCCTTGGGGAGAGTGGAGTAAAAACGAGACATAACTGGGGGCTTATTTCTCTCTAATCACTTTTAACTTATAAAAAGGCAATTTCCGAATAACTTTGTTGGTAGTTTCTTGAACGTGTATTATGAAGATCTATTCTGAAGATCTTTATTGATTCTATGTCAAGTTTAAACAGCTGAACGTGTGTACTAAATTACACTGGTGACATAATTGAGAACTTCTTCGTGCGGTAAATTGTGTTTTCCAAGTTGAAATAACGGCTATAGAAATGACAGTGAACTTTCAAAACACACATATACCAACATACAGTTATATAAGTTAGTAAATTAAAAATAAAAAGAAATATTCATCTTGAGGAAACTTGAATATATGACAATGAACTAAGCAACAGAATCAGAAAAAGAAAATCGAAGTGCGAAGGACATCAAAATAGGAACATTTTGTACCTCCTGGACATATCTGAGGTGTACTCATACCTATTTTCATAAGAAAATGACATTCTTGATTTTCTCAATTTTTAAGATATATATTTGTTTTGTGTTTAAACTGTATAATTGAGATAGGTTCCCTACTTTTTGAATTATTTATGATATATGGTAGCATAAGTGTCTGCCCTACCAATTCAAAAACAGATCCAATTTTCACTGAACTCGATACTTCTGTAAATTTAGTTGCTTACACTTAACAAGATCAAAATTTATTTTAAATTGTAGAAAAAGCTTAAGTTCTAGGTTAGTTAAAGTGAGAAACTAGGCTAAAAAACCATTGTGTTACTTTGATATGCCACATTAGTGACCCCAATGACACTGAGACGAGCTAGGAGGCTCTAGCGGTCCCTTTATTTTTCAGGACGCTACAGGGAAAACCTTTAAAAAATATAATAGCTAGGACCAAAGTCTGGAGCAACATAGCTATTGTTCAGTTCTAAGTTTCCATATTCTCGGAACTTTTCATCCAAGTTGTATGCTTAATTTTGGAAGTATTCCATTTTCAAGACCATTGATCCCTGCTAGAACCAACACGAATCGCATTTTGGAAGAAAGTAACTTCTATTTGGAACGGTTGACAGTTTAAAGCTATTTCAGTGAATGACACTAAAAATGACTGAGAATAAAATGTCATAAAAATAACGATTTTTTTTATTGTTAGATCATCTTTATAAATTTGGCTGATATATTTCATTGACTGATGATCTTCAGCTAACTGTTGACTTTTGGTGTTAGACGTAAAAATCAGATTACGAGAAGTAGAAATCAAGTTGAGATGAACAATGTGGAGATCAATTGTGCACTAATCTTTGTCTACATAACTTTAAAAAGATATACAAGATTTCATTATATCTATTTTAGCGAAGTTATATAGGTTGTTCTAGTTCCATTTTCTTAAGAATGGCTCATTACTCTTCAAGGAATCCTCTAGGTCGGAATCAAGCTCCAATCCACGAATATTTCCGAATCTGAATTATTGAAGAAGCAATTGTTATCGAAACAAAATAAGTGGTGTATACTTCTTGAATGGACAAACAAACTTCGAAGAATACAAGAAGGCGGAAACAAAAGCTCAAGGACGGAAATAGTCACCTGCCAAGTTTTCCGAAGACTTGGCAAAACTTAGCAAAACTTAATACCCCACCTGTTATTGCTGACACGCCTTTTCGATAACTAATGAAAATTTCAATGAATTCAAATACTCATGAAAATAACAAAGCCCTCGAATCAAAAAATTATAAATACTCATATAGCTATTGAAAAGGCTTGTGGTACCCCTGGATTCAAGGGAGTAAAGACCTGAAAGCGCAAGGGGACATTATTTACACCGATAATAGATATTTTAATGCACTCATAAAAGGGGTCGAACTGCGAGCAAAAACCCAAAGCCTTGTCAAAAATGTCCTATGATGTCTCTGCCAATCGGTATCTAGGTATTAATTACTTAGTGTTTATATTTTAATGTACGGTTTTTAGGTTTTGTTTTTTTAATTAGCACTCGAAACAAATTGTAAATATCGGTCCAAAATGCCTACCATCCTTTTCTATTTTTTCGGTGTCACGCCTAAAGACTGTTTTGCCAAAAAACTGTTTGCTAAGCTGCTCTTCTTTAGAGGATCACCAAGAACATGTATATCAGGACTGTTAAAACATGATGGTTTTGCCCCGCTGGTCATCCCTTTGAGAACAGCTTAGCAACCTGTTTTTGGCAATCATTTAAGGAGTGTGAAAATGTCAAATATAACCTAACGTGTGGTGGCGGCCATATTTTTGGCAATTTTTTTATTGGATATAATTTTTGAATATCAAATTCAGACTTCAGGAATGACAGTGAAAATATTGTATTGACTTAATTCTTTTGGTTTCCTTCTTGTGTCTGGGCAGTTTGAGAATGGATTACACCCTCATTACGACTTCTTGATAATCTGATGTTTAAAACTGCTGAAAAGGTATATTTATACTCTTTTTAAATGTTGCATTTCTTTTTTAGCTGGTTGCAGTCATCGACGAGCTCATCTATATTTCTTAGAATCAATAAATAGCGCCACGAGATTTTTAGCCGTGCCATGTCCTGATTACCCCACGTTCAAAAGTGGGGCGTGCGGGAATTGCTCTAATCAAGATGACAATTGCATCCCTATGGGCCAACATACTCCTACTAGGTAAATAATGCAGTATGAGTATCACTTTCCTAAGTATTTAAGTACTCCTATGTTAAACGGACTCTTTTATATAGTGCTAGTTTGGTTAATGCTAATGAAATAAAATAAAATAGGATGAATATATAATAGTGTAGAAACAAATTTGGGCTACATAATTGCACATTAGGGGGGGGGGGAGGGTACACCATAGCATATATTATTACGTAGCCTAACCTAACTAAACCTAGGTACCTCCCCCCCCCTAAACCCCAAAAAACAACAGTTTAAATATCATATACGCAAAGAAAACCACGCTATGCGTTGTATTCCTTTATAGCGGTGTCTTGAATTATCCCGTCAAAAACGGGTTTTTCGTGACTGGTTTCCATTGCAGTATATAAAAGAGTCCGTTTAACATAGGAGTGCCGATATTTATTATACTTAAGACAGAAATGTACGCCAGGGAAGGAGGGGTGAAATTTTTTAGGGAATACAAATAAAAACTATAAATTATTGAAATAATGCAAGAAGTTAAGAGAAAGATTTCACAATTTTTAGACTTTACAAATATTTTGTAACTGAGATTTACTCAAAAAAAACATGCATGGAAGACGCATCGGTTCATAGACCCCCCCCCCTTTCCCTCATTTCCTCCCAAAATATCTCGATTTGTCCATTAATACTTCATACATTTCCATTTAATTCCTTTATTTTAAAAACTTTTCAAAGATATGCGCCCTTCCTTAAAATGTTAGACCTTGTGAAACAATACTATTCCCTCACTTGCCTTTTCTGTAATCATAACAAACACTAGAAGAAAAAGAAAAGCTAATATTAGAAAAAGGAAAAAAAAGATAATAAAACAAAAGCTAATATTATCTCATAGTTTGTTAAGTGACTATGCACATATTTTATTTCCATTTGCTTATTCTTCTTATACTATCTAAATGTAAGTACAGTCCACTTTCGCTAACTCGAAATTCACGGGATCACGATTATTCTTCGGTTACGTATAGTTCGACTTATGCATAGTTAGAGTTATAGAGGCCATTCTACATAAAATTCGACCTATAAAGGTAACGAGGTATAGACGTGAGCCAAATGAAAACTGGAGGTACAGAGGTACAAAATCGCTAAATTTACTCCCTACAGCCATTACAAAGTTAAGAATAACTCTATTAGTGTATTATAGACTTGACATATCAAGATTTGACTTTCAAATGTCAAGACTTGACTTCCAAATGTCACTAATAGAATTTAGTTTGCTAGGAAATAGACACCTGAACGTTAACATAATCTGATACAAAAACGTATTAAACAAATTAACGCATATCAAAGTTTACACGTTTTGCAACCTGCATACAGGGAGCTTGACTAACAGAGGTCCGTTGGAAAAACTTCGAGATATATAGGTAAACTTTGACTAAAGGTAAAGGTAAAAGGAAAGTTAAATGAAGACTTATATACTGAATTTTGAGTTATAGAGGTAATTTTCGGGTCACTTCAACTTACAGAGGTAAAGTATAACCGTAAAATTATTTCAAGTTGTGCATGGTTTTTTCTTTGACTTATACAGGTTTTTTCCAAGGGAATTGAAAATAGTTCGGGACACTGCGGATTTCAAGTTATCGAGGTTTGAGTTATCGAGAGTTGACTGTATAGTGTGCGTGTTGAAATAAAAATAATCCGTACATGTGTACATGTACGCGTGTTAAAGAACAAAAATGCTTCGGGAGGGGGAGGGGAAGGGTAAGAGATATGATGTTTCTTAGAGAAGGAGCTTCTGAAGAACGTGTCTCTTCATCTATATTCCCTTTTCATCTAGTGTAACGTTTGAGGGGCAACTCTCCTGAATTATCGGTTTAAGAAAATTTATCAACTTTCTGTATATATATATATATATATATATATATATATATATATATATATATATATATATATATATATATATATATATATATATATATATATATATATATATATATATATATATATATATATATATATATATATATATATATATATATATATATATATATATATATATATATATATATATATATAGGAATCTTTTAAATTGTCACTAAAAATTTGTTTCTTGTAAACCTTCCTCTGAGAAAAAAGGAAATAAGGATTTTGTAGAGCCATTAATGACGCACAGGAGGGGGAAGGGGTCGAATTGGCGTTTCAGTTGCAAGGTGTTTTCTAGAGAGACAGTAAGCATGTCTATCGTCTAGCCTTACGGTAGCTTCAATCGAACCTCTAGTCCCGTTTACCACGCAGACCATCAATTCAATATACTACAGTAGGGCTCCCCTTAAGTTAGTTAAATTAATAAATATCTTAATTAGTTACAATTTTCTAAAAACTAATTACTTCTAATATAAAACATTTTCTTTCCAGTGCCTCTGGGACCTACTACCTCACAACAAATTCGGCGATTCCTTATGGCCAAAAATATGGATAGACGAACAAGCCTTCGAGTTGAATTAATGAAGAACTTCACGTCTTCAAATATTTCCAACCCCTCTGTTGACTACAATTAGCTTAACAATGCCACTTTGTCAAGCTGAAAGTTTTAAGTTATGCAACTATGTGTAATTATCGACCTTGAAACTTTTTTCCGGAGTAATTGGAATTGTTAGGTGATATCAGAGCACGATATCTACAAGCTCAGTTAGATCTCTTATTTATACCTAATGCTTCTAAATTCTAACAAGTGCAGTTAAAATATCTCTCTGCACATACAGGATATTTACAGCACATATCAGTGATGAAACTAGAATACGAAATAAACCATCTGCATCGATTATAGTGACAGGATGTTGACAGGACGATATCTACAAGCTCAGTTAGATCTCTTATTTATACCTAATGCTTCTAAGTTCTAACAACTGCAGTTAAAATATCCCTCTGCACATACAGGATATTTACAGCACATATCAGTGATGAAACTAGAATACGAAATAAACCATCTGCATCGATTATAGTGACAGGATGTGATAAGGGCTGATATTTAGGTCCTGACAGTGACAGATGGTCCTAGTCCGCTTCGAGGTCTAAACACAAAATCTGATAATGATCATTTCCAGTTCTCAGCTATCAGAATGAAGTTGGATCCATCCCTGAGGAATCCCTATTTCAGCATGGTCCAAACAAAAAGTAACCACTCACGTTTCTCGTATTTTTGAAAGGATTGCTTATCAGCCTGGAAAATGCCTTACCCAGGGGGGGAGGGTTAGGGGAGTTTGAACTCTCCCCCCCCCCCAAAAAAAAATGTTTTTTGACTCATAAAAACGTAACAAAAATGGATATAAACAAATTTTTATGCGTTTTTTTTTTTTGTAAAACCCACCCCGAAATTTTTTTTTTTTTGTAAATCCCCCCCCCCCAAAAAAAATTCTGGGTACGGTCATGAGTCTGGATGATTAAAAGGCTTGTCTCAAGAGAGACCCTTAATACCTACTGTCCCATTATGTCCTATTATAGTCGAAGCATCCCATTAGGTTGACTGTGAATAATGACATTGATTTGCAAAATCGATAGAGGATTTCTGATAGTACAAACAAGTGATAGTTCCAGCTTGATCCAAACGATGATCAATTCAGCCGCACAGAAATTAAAGCCCAAAAGTTTGGTACTAATCCTAGTCATCTCTCAGACAACATGATTGAGTTGAATTCATCATCGGAGATTTCGTATTACACTGTGGTTTAAGTGAAAAGTAATCTATCACATCACTTATTTTTTGCATGGCTTGATCTATGATCAATCCAGATTGTTAAGCTATAAATGCCTGAAACGACCATCAAAGCCAAAAGAAGTATTTGGTTTATTTAGAATGTGAATAACAGGTCTGAAACATGAAATCCATAAGTGGTGTATAATGTTAATTAGTGAATGGAGCGGATGATACCAGTAAAGTCTATTTGGATAGTTCCATTGATGTAATGATGTTAAAGAACTATAAATCTGAAAATGGCTATTGCCATTTTCAGCTAACAGAATCCACTTGTATTCATTCTTGGGACTCCCTATTCCATTACAATCGAAGCAAAATATCTCCACTCAAATTGCAAAGACCAACCTGTACTAAGAAGCATTTTGCATCAAAACTACCATCAAAGAACAACAGCGGTGGCCATCTATATCGACTGTGGACGACAAGTTTGAAATATATAATGAATAGATGGGACTACTACCAAGTGTTACTAAGTAAATAGAGTTGAAACTTCCAGTGTGGTTCAAATAGTAACCAGCTCAAACATTCATCAGATGAAGCACTGCAAATGTGATAACGATCCCTACAGTTTTTCATCAATAAAAATGAGGTTGGATGGGTCATTGGGTATGCTTATTCCCGTGTGACTTAAGCAAACATTAACCGACCACACTACTTGCGCTCTTCAAAGGCTGTATTACCAACGGTCAATCTGGATGATTAATTTCAGAAGCAACCATAAAAGTATAGTAGAAGTGGTCCTTATATCTTAAACCCCAAGTGTAAACCCCAAGTGTAAGAAATAAGATGAATAGAGCATATTCCTGATAATGTTAGCAAGTGAATAGAGCTAGTTCCGGTGCGTGTCAGACGAACAATCACTAAAAAGTGATTGTTACGTTCCAGATGTAAAAGCATCATACTTGGAATTATCTTTGTCCTTTTAAGTTGACAGGATCAAGCAAAAAATGAGTTATCCTGCACTTCTTTCTCAAAGTGAGGATATTGGGATTATTCAAAATAAGTCGCATTAAGGCATTAAGTCTGGGTCAGCTGTGAGAATGAAATAAGAAACTGGATTGGTGATAGTAATAGGACGTGAATAAAATTGTCTGGAAGAGCTAATGATGCAGTATGTCTCTGAATAATCAGCTATTACTTTAATTTTTTAATAGATACTAAGTTTTTAATATAGCCTAAATATAAGTACAATTTTTTTGTAATACGAAGTGTTTCGATGAAATTCTCAAGTAGCATAATCATGATGATGATTTTTTCTTGGAGGAAACTACACAGAAAAGGGAACACAAGTAATTTTCACTTATTCCGCAGCAAAGTGAATTAGCATAACAAATATATACTAATTTCAAATTTTATGCCCGTAATTTTAGTTCATTCTGTCATTTATATAATAGTATCGTTTGGTACGGCTGACCTGACTCCATTGAACAGTGTACACTGAAGACTTTAGAGTATATACTGTACAGTGCACACAGAACAGGGAACAGTTTCTGTTCTGGCATTTAAATTTTCTTATTTTGCAGTACTAAAAATGATATTTCATATCCTTCTTCTCAAGTTTAAGGCTAATTTTGTCACGAAAGCAAATTATTATTTGAAAACCCAAGGATTATTAGAGTATGTCTGGAATATGGGCATTGTTTCATATCCAGTGCAACCTTCTTAGATTTTTGGCAGTCTCAAACGTAGTCGTCAGTGCACTGTTGAAGCCAGAGTTTGATCAGTTTTAAATCAGTTATTTCATCAGTTTAAATCAGTTATAATCAGTTTAAATCAGTTATAGTCCGAACATCGGGAAAAATTTGCACAAATTGTATAGTTTGTGTCACATTCTAAATTTGTTCCACCCTCGCATCGTTGATATTCACAAGGTTAAGAAAGTGGATGCAGTGGATACAAACATTTACTGACTGCCTAGATGCATTTCTTCTCTAGAGTCTTGATCATACTCAACTTTTGCTATATTTATATCATCATAAAGGAGTTATTAGCCGACCTCTAAGAAGGAGGAGCCTTTAAAGCAACAATACACTGGCTTTTCTAACTTAGTACCGACTGTCGGGTGGACGTGGTATTTTCTGCCGTAAACGGAGATTTTTTTATCATTTATCGATAAACAATGTATTATTTCTTGCATCTTTCTTATTTCATATTGTCGGCTTCCTAAATGAAGGCGGAGAGGAGTGACTTTGAATTACCTTAATATAACTTCACAATTTCACAGTCTATAGTTTTGGCAAAAAATTCGAAGTGCTCCCGATAATATAAAAAAAAGGCGGCATCCACTTTAATTTGCTTTAAATTTGTAAGATTAGTTTGGTCAATCACTTCAGATTAGCATAGCCTTTTTGGTCAAATACTCTGATATTTTCTTTCACAAACTAGCAACTTGACTAAAGTGCACTTGATAGATAGAATGACTGAGAAGCTATTTAAAAAGTTCGCAATTTCCGACAAATGATGGGAAATCTTTGCTAGTTTTGACAATTTCCGGCTACACTTTCAAACAAATGAGTAAAAAAAAAATTATCAGGTAAAAATGAAAAGGTCTCCTGGAATCATAGTTGACGTTATGCTTTCAAGGAGTGACAAAGTTTGGACTGGCTTTTCATCTTTTGGAATTGCTTGGAGGTTTTGGTCTGCACTAGTGGTGAGCTTCTTCTCGAAATGGCCTGCTAGGAATTTTGCTCTGTCCTTACTAGATTCAATTGATATCATACTCTCTGTTTGGTTTTCAGGACTATTTGTAGGCTTACGATGGCTTTTTGCCGAGTGAACTGTATTGAGTTCTTTTGCACCGATCCCTGCAGCCAAGTCACTGTAATTAGCTGATGAAAGGGCCGTTATAGTATTCTTATGATCATTGTATGATCACCGTTATGATTGTAATTATCGGCCCATGTTAGGCCAAACCTCTTGTGCGTGAGTGTTTTCTTTGTCCAGGAGGATACGAATGCAAGTTTGGAGAAAAGGTGTTTTGCCCTTTTTTTGGGGGGGGGGAATAACATTTTGTTTTCTCTTTTTTTTGCGCATTGAATTCCTTTTGCCCTATGGCCGGAAGGATACAAGCTGTCTTCAATTTCATTCAGGCTTCTATTGCGCAGAAATTTGTCACCCTCTCTTATCTAAAAAAAAAACACTGTTTGTCTAAGGACAGTTCTCAAAACCTCAGTGCATGGTTGGCTAGAAAACTCCTTCCTTGCTATTTTGCTATTGCTGGCTTAGCCTGTGGAAGGATGTGGGCGTCCACGATCAGATGAGATTAATGTTGTGAACATTTTTTGAAGCGTAGTTTCTTCCGTAGACTCATTATCTGTCGCAAGCATCTATTTAACAAGATCTCCTCAAAAGCTGTAAAACAGAAACAGAAATAAGTCTCAAAAACAGAAATAAGCTGTCATAAATTTATATAGGGTAACGATTGCGCAGAAATCTGTCACCTTTTCTTATGTGAAAAACTACTCGTCCCCTATAAAAAGTTTGCAAGGACTCTGTGAATAGTTGGCTTGAAAATTCCACCCTCGTCCATGCTTACTATTTTGCTAAGTGGTGGTCAAGTCTGCGAAGTATGCAAAAAGCTCCAAAGCAGAACTTGACAAAATTCCAAAAGCTGCCGAAACCTTAGCAGCACAGCCTGTGTTTTGACAGCTTTACTTTGAGCCAAAAGTATTTTTACATATGAAATTTGCGAAACAGTAACAAGTGTAACTTAGTATAGCTCACGGTCAGAAATATAATTGGTTTTCTGATTTATCATTAACACTTTAAACTAATTCAGTGGCAAGTCATATACTAGCCATAAACATCATACTTCATAACTTTACATGTATCATTTTATCAAAAGTTCCAACATTAGTGGTAATATGAAATTAATGTGTGCTCAACTACATGCTTGATACTCATTGATCACTATAATTATAAAAGCACCACTTGTTTTTTTTTGTTTTTTTTTTCTGAGAGAACAATCTTGATAGACAGACTGGCAGTCACATCATTCTGAAACTGTGACATTTTTTTATTTTGCCGTAATAGATTCCCCAAAAGAAACAGAGAAGAGCTACTACATTGTAGTGTGGCTGTCTGAAGCTACTAAACTTCCAAATTCCAGCTTTCCCATTACCTACTTTAACTGTATGCACAATTTGGTAGCTAGCAGCCTTTTGCATATTCTTTCATATCCGACTGACACATTATCAGTTTTGCCAGAATTTGGCTATTTGTCCGAGACCTGGACAAATATTCACTTCCAGTTGAAGAGAAGTCAAGTAAGTAAAACCCTATCCACAATAATGAAGCATGGGGACGGCTTAAAAGAAAATTTTCACATAGTGACATTGAAACTCAATGAGCTTTTAGTTTGAACAAGTTTTAAAAAGCAGCAGCATCAGAGCTTCTGCTCTATATTTGAAGTTACTTTTTCGTTTCTTATGGACACATTGACTTACAAAGCGGGATAGTACATTAATTCTCTTGATCCGTCCTAAGGTCATTCCAATATACTAATTGAATACGATAACAATCTTTAGGATTATCAATATCTTTGTTTTGAAACACTAATGATCAGGATCGCACAATAGTTTTAATGAAAATATAGGACTTAATTATATTCATAAAGCAAGTGGAACACATGGCTTTTCGGAGGCAATCTGATCTACTACTTCACTGATGCGATGAAGTTTCACTTTATCAGGACGATCGGTTGTATGGAACAAATGCCACTTCTTCCGTGAACCAAAGTGAACGTCCAAGGCCACTTCAACGAAGGGCCTACGTGTCTCATTAGATGACGACCCTGCCTAAATCACTGCCTAACTGGTTAACTAACTCAGTGCGGAGTGGTGGAACTAACAATACGGCCACGAGTGCATGGGTCCACATTACTGCCCATACTCTCGACAACAGATTCGCATGCCTTCTTGCACATATAGCACAACAAGAGGTGAAACAGCTCCGGAATGCCATCATACAGTGCTGGTTTCTAAAAAATAAATGTAGTGCAGTGCACTAGGAAAGGAATGCTTGTGATCTGCATCTAAACCAGAAACACGCTCTAGTCATGTTTCGTACTGGTCGAGAACTGCACTTCGTTGGAAATTCTGAAAACCCTCTGAATTTTCAAGATCAATTAAGTATCCAAATTGATCAGATTTTCCGTTCGTCAATTCAACCGAGGTGGTATCAATTATAGTCCCTATAATGGCAGTCCATTCATCAACTAGATTGTATGTATTTGTAGCAACGAAAAAGTGGGAATTAAGTTTTCCCAAGAAGCTGCAAAGTTTCCGGGAAGTTGCAGCTACCACCTCTAGCGATTTCTGCGTAATCTCCCAGCTCAGATGGCACATCGTTATTAATCACCAACGTGTCCCTCGCGACATAAGGGTTTTCTGGTGTAAAACAACAGGAACATGACGGTATAGGATATCTTTCGATAAGAAAGACACCATTTTCGAGAAGCCAGGAAGTAGCTAAGAATCAACCGGATTATCTGTGACAGTTGCAACTTTATTTTCGTGAGATCTTCAATGTTTTTGTTCAGTATATTTGTAGTTTCCAATAGTGAGAGCACCACTTTTTGCAGTGAAAGACAAAGGCTAGTTGTGGTTTCGTAAATATCAATTAAATAAAAAACAAGTTTTTTTAACTGAAAGTAAGGAGCGACATTAAAACTTAATAATAACAGCAATTATTCCGTATATGAAAGGTGCTGTCCCCTCCTCAACGTCTCGCTCTTTGCGCTAAAAATTGACTCTTTTTCACCACTCTACTTTTTAAAACAACAACAAACTTTACTGTAAAGAGCAAGGCGTTGAGGAGGACACAGTCTCTTTCATATACGGAATAATTGCTGTTCGACATAATTGATGTCACTCCTTACTTTCAGTTTAAAAAAAACTTGTTTTTATTATTTAATTTCATAACTCATTTGAACAGAAATTAAAAGTTTTAGTGCCATTTTTAGGTGACCAAAAAGATTGGAGGGCAAATGGCCCCCCTCCAACCCCCTTTTTTTTCCAAAAGACATCCGATCAAAATTCTGAGATAGCCGTTTTTTTTTCAGCATAGTTGAAAAACCATGTAATTTATAGGTAACCTAGTTCTCATAAGGCTTAAAGTAAGCCTTACGAGAAAAATTTGAATATCATTTGAGATATTACTAAGATTTTACTAATATCATATCAAATTGTGATCATAAGAGATAGAAGGATAGCCAGCCCCACGTCTTCATACCCTTTTTCCGCAAATGCAACTAATCAAATTTTGATATAGCCATTTTGCTGAAAATAGTTCGAAAGCTCAAAAAAGTTCAAAAAATTTTCAAATTTTGAAAGCCTTATTTTCCATGGGGGGGGGGTATTTTCCAGGCGGTATATCCCCTGGAGGGGTATTTCCCACGGGGGTGTATTTTGCGCTTGGGGGAGGGGGGTTAAATGCCTAAAATCGTTTTAGATAAGGGTCTAATATAAGGCTTAATGGATTTAGGAAAGGGTCCTCTATGCAAGATTCTGCATAGGCTTAGTTCGATTTTTATTTGCATATTATTCATCCCTAAAGGGGCCCTAAAAACAATCAGTCCATGGGCTTCACAAGTGTTCATGTATAGCCTAATTGATTATAATTTTGTGAATTTCTCCCATAAAACTGGGTGCAATTTTTGTTATATCGATGCAATTTTAATATCTGTTTTCAATTCAATGATTTGTGTACTCTGTTATTAAAAAGAACTGTGCAAACTATAGTTTCTAAAGCCAGAAGTTAAGCACAAGATTCAACTCTGGGTGGACAGTTTTCTTATCTAGTAAGTGCTGACAAATGTTCTAAATAATACATATATGAAGTTTCTCTTATGTAGAATAATTACCATGATTTGAGTAAGCATAAGACTGGCCTTCTTGAGGTAAACTGTACCCTTAACTCATGATTTTAAAACTAGTTTACACGGTTTTCCATAGCGCAGTACATATTTATAGGGCTAGATAGTCATTTTTTGTGGGTTTGCCAACTTTTAGAAATCATGTACACCAAATTGGGTAAACCCAATGTGTTGGAGGTGTTCCACGGGTGGTGAGAAGCATGCCGGGTAACGTACAGCATAGCGGAAGTGTGCGGCACAGGACTATGTACCAAAAACTTTGAGATGTAGCCTACATCAAACAGTCGGAAGGGGATTACCCCTCGCCATATGTAAATTTTGTTCTTTATTTCTAGACATCAATTTTGGCACCTATTGGCACCTATTGGGAAAATATTGGCCCCTATTTTCTTTATTTATCAATCTTTTGCAAATATCGATGGGCTATCCTACTCGTGACACTTATGTGATCTATTTCAAAACAATGACAATCATTGAGAAACCAAGAGGAATAACCTCTTCCTAGTTACGTTATTTCTTTGGGATTCTATGTTCCTACCTATGTCATTTTATTTTGTCGGAATTATTTGCAGGATTTTGTTAGATTTATATACACCCTTGATATACTGCAATGGTTTGAGTAAAGTTTTTGACATCTGAAGCCTCCTTTGTACCGAAGAAGCTCTACGTCTTCTGGTATTAGAAACTAATTTTGTTAAACCCCTATTTTTGCGTCATTCTTTTTTTTTTAGTTAGAATCGAACTGGTTCTATAATAGATAAAGTTTATTAAGGACGTAAATGCGGCACTTCTAAAATAGTTGCTAATAAAAACTAATTAAACTTATCTGTCTGGACTGCAAATTATTTTATGAAATGGCCAGGAATTATCGAAAGCCTTTCAGGGTACAGCCAAACGATTATAATATGAATAGAAATATTACAATTAAGCATCCATCTACCAATTAATACCTTTGTTCTTAATAAACAGGGTTGCCACCGTCAGTAGGATTTTACTAGATCTAGTAAAAAAAAAAATCTAGTAAATTTAGAGGATCTAGTAAATTTCCCGAAATCTAGTAAAAACTAGTAAAAAGTCATGATTTATAGCAAAACAAATTTTTTTTTTATTTTCCATGAATTCAGGGAAAAAAAATTATCGTAAACATATGACAATTTACAATTTTTGCTTGTCTGTTTTACAATTTTGCTTGTCTGTCTCGAGACAGACAAGCAGTCACCTATTTTCATAAACAGACACTTCACTTCCGGCGTCTAAAGGTCGACAAAATCAGCTTTCTGTGTATCAAATCTTACCAACTAAAAATTAAGCTATAATGACAATTGGATTTGTGATGATTGGGAATCTATTGGAACCAAAACAAAAGTCAACCACCCGAGGGGATTAGGTGAATCTCATCAGTTTGAAAATTTTTATTGAGGAAAAAGGAGCCTGCTGAGAGAAATTAAAAGTAAGAAGAAATGCAACATTATATATATATATATATATATATATATATATATATATATATATATATATATATATATATATATATATATATATAATATATATATATATATATATATATATATATATATATATATATATATATATATATATATATATATATATATATATATATATATATATATATATATATATATATATATATATATATATATATATATATATATATATATATATATATATATATATATATATATATGTATATATATATATATATATATATATATATATATATATATATATATATATATATATATATATATATATATATATATATTTATATATATATATATGTATATATATATCCAAAAAAGGATATTGGAACTTGTAGATTTCTGGAATTTTCAATCATACTATGAAAACGAAAGAAAAGAGGAAAAGAGAAAAAAGAAGAAAAAAGGAACCGAAAAAAAAGGAAAAAAAGCGTAACAGATTTAGCGTTCTAAACTAGCAAAAATATTTGTGAATACCTGCGACTTTCAGTGATTTGGACACAGAATAAAGGATCAAATCCATTCTATGCAAGAAAAGTTTTATGAAGCCTGTTTCTCTTCGTCTTTGAGATTTAAGAATGGAAACTGTAACTAGCGCTGTGGGCAAAATATGTATAAAAATGTGGAATTCTAAGAGTTTTGATACAAAAATTTTTATTTCTTAAAAAGACTAGTAAAGATCATTAGAGCATGTAAATTCACCCTAACCTATAAATAACAGTAGCAAAAATGAATTAATTTAAAAAATAGGTTTGCAATGCTTCCATTGAAAGGTATCACAAACCTTTCCCATTTCTGCAAGGATTTGACCAAAATAGAAATTGACTTAAGACAAGTTTGTTAATACGTTCTACTCCTTAAACGGAAAAAAATTCCCTAATTTAAGCATTTTTGCTTAGTGGCTGGTATTTTGAGGTGATTGGTTCGTGGTTGCACTCCTTTAGGTATCAGCACATGCATGACGAAAAGGGAAACTACCGTTTGCTAAATGGTATCAGTCAATGGCTAAATGGTATCTTTTTACCTTTCCAGCTTACCTACTATCCAAATGGAAATGTCTTAGGTTGACTCACGACTGCCAATGGGCAGTCGTGAGTCAACCTAAGAATCTTGGTCAGTCCGCTCCGATTCTGATGGGCTTTCCCAATAGACAAAGCTCAAAGTGTTTCAAAATATATCAGTCCCCTGTTTTGCCTACAAGTCCAATGGTCATTGTCCATGATCAGTCAACTCAAAAATCTCGGTCACCCTCACTGCACTTCCAGTACCCAGTAGGCAAATCTCATATAATATGAATAATTTCAGTCACCCACTGGCCTGCGAGTCCTATGGACATGGCTGGTGATTAATCTTTGAATCATTTTTGGGTCTCCGATTGCCTTAAAATAGCTTAGAGAACTGATAGACTATTTAAATTACTCTTAATCTATGCCTATCTACCTTAGTTCTGCCCTAAGATGGATGATAGACTATCATCAAGAAGTGAAATTAACCACTTTTATACAGCTCTGAAAAATTTTAACGAGCATTGCCTCTCACACAAACACTTTCTGTCTTGGTCTTACTCTAATTAGCCATGGCGCTCAAGTCTTTCATCACTTGCATTAAGTTGATAATTAAAGAAACAACAAGTGGCAAAGGCGAAAAACCGGAAAAAGTGGAATTTTGAGAAGATTGATCACTAAAACACATTTAACCCAAGCATTTGTTTTTATAATTAAACGAGGTCATTATGTTTTGTTGTCAGTTGAAAAATCGTACTTTGTTATTGTCACTTTCAGTTCAGAAATTAGTATAATATAATTCATCACTGTATTATTAACTAATACAGTTGGTATAATGCTTCCAATTCAAGAAAAAGTTGAAATGTCACATTCTAGTCTCAAGTTGTTAAAATCATGAAGAAGTAGGAAAGGTATAGACATGACTGTCATGAGACATGAGACATGAAAGATGTAAGTCACGACCTATTTCATGTTCACATTAAATCTTTCATGTGTTTTTCTTTGAAAAAGAAATGAAATTTGGGTGAGGATCGATGAATTCTTCCTCTAATCAAGGCTGTATCCCGGGGGATTAGTTGGTTTGAACCCTCCCCCCCCCCGAAATGTTTTTCGACTCATAAAAACGTAAAAAATGAATATAAAAAATATTTGATGTGTCTTTTAAAGTATTTTCTTTGCAAATTCCCCCCGAAAAAAAAAATCCTGGATACGGCCATGTTCCTCATTCATATTTTCTTTGTACAAAAGGAGAAAGGATTTTGGAACAGGAACAGGAATAAAGGAATTGGAATAATTCATAACAGGAATAAGGAATTGTGAAAATTCATAATTTTACGATATTTGTCAATCGGATATCCTTCAATTTTAAAGCCGATGCAGAATTTCTAGCCAAAAAGAAATGATAAAAAGTAGGAATGATAACCCTCCAAAGGTTTCACCTGAGTATTTACCAAACCTTACTTATTTGAGATTTTCGTTCCAGCTCACTTTTAAGCAGCAATACAGCTGATGAAAAAAAAATTTTCTTTGTTCTTTTTCTAAAATGAGAGAATTTATTTGGTAAAAATGGCTTCAAGGTGAGAATATACATTCTTTTAATGAAATATATAAAAACACAGCATCATATACGCTCTTCCTCATAAGGCTTTATGGCGGGGAATGCAGGCAGAAAGAAATAAACATATTAAAGAGGAAAATGAAAGAGACGGGTAGCCGTAGTCGAACTGGGATTAGACGAGTCAAGGCTATACGGGTCTTCCATTGGGGTTATTCCCAAGTTAATCATTCAACGAAACCTTAGAGGGGGGATGGGAAAAACGCTCAATCTTTCAAATTGACATGGCTGAACACAAGAGGCTGACTCTTGTCACCAAATAATTTGTAGTAAGTGGAAATACATGACAAAAAGTTGTAATATGATTTTGAATTTTTTGAGCTCCACCCATTTTTGGAGATTTGGTACAGGAAAATCATAAAATCCACTTACTGTAGGCAAGGAAAATTTTCTGAGACTGATTTACTTTTTGTCTTTGAAGTCTAAGAATCTGCAATTTCTGAATATGAACACCTAAAGTGGAAACTGTAATTAGTTCTATAAACAAAATCTGTGTAAATGTGTCATTTAAAATCTTTTGGCATGAAAAATGCTTCTCTTTATTCTGGAGACTAGTAGAGATAAGTAGACCGTATAAATTCACCTAAATACGTAAATACCAATAAGAAGCATAAATTTACCTAAAAGTAGTATAAAAATGCATCGGTATAATACGAAGATGTATATGTATAAGAAATACTAAACAGTTATGGATCTACTCTGTATACAAAAGACTTTATCGTCAATTTGCCTTTTGATGTTTTGTTGCGTTCAGTGGCAACTCTGTTCCATGTGCGCTAATCTATTCTAGAATTTTCTTGTGTCTCTATCAAGCTGTTGCTTGAAGTTGTAGTTGTCAGCTATCCTCCCTGAAGAAGTCTAGCTTTTCAAAAATTATTTATACGTATTAGAAGATGAACTTCATTTTTTCTTCGAAAGAATACTAGTTTTGTCTATATCTATGTGCTTTCCATGAAGAACAGGATGTCATAAAAGTGAAGTTTAAATACACTTTTGTAATATTTTTAATAGCAATTGTTAATACAAATAATCAGCATTTGATACAAATCAGAAATCTCTCTTAATATTAAAATTACAACTCATATGACTATATTTATACTTATAGCTAGATAATTGAAAAACTACCGAAGAAAAATGCGAAATAACTCAAATCAAAAACAAAAACTGAAGATGAAATATTTAGCTATTGAGGAGCATACCGTATCAATAAAACTTTTCTGTTAGCGATCTTTTATTCTTTGGAGGTCAGGCACGTTCAGATTGGAAAGAAGAGGGTTAAAGTGCCTACAGGCTCAAACCTCAGCCGAGAAAAGGCTTCGAAGAGCCTTGGCTTCAGTTTCGAAGAACCATACAAATGCAGAAAGATTACTTATGCTGTTTTAAGCAAAAAATGTATTTCTTTAAAATAGGGTCTGTATATACCACTCGAAACGGGAGGTTAGAATAAAGAGAAAACGGACGGTTTAGTTGGTTAAGTTTTAAAAAACCGGGGCTATCTTATTGTAGAGAAAGAAGCCATAATATGATTGCCTCATGGAAATATTTAACAAAAGCAAACTAATAGAATGAAATAAATACAATTAAATAATAAACAAATAAATAATACAAATTAAATAATAAATAAATAATAATAATAAACGAAATAATAAAAATGATAAAAATAAATAATATTTATAATAATAATGAAATAAAAATAGATAATAAAATAGAATTGAAGGAAATTAGCATGTTTAACACACAAGTATACAACAATTTGTTAATTTAACTGAGCTCTTCCTTTTATAATTAGGACTATTTAATTAGGACGAAAAAAGGAGCGTGAAAGTAAATGAAACCCACCATGAAAATGATTAAAATATTATGATTGAACATTAGAGCTAATTTGAGCCTATCAGGGCTAATTTTTGGTTTTTTCAACCTAAACTAACATATTATAATTATGGTTTGATTCCATGTAGGAAAATTTAGGCCGTGGGTGGGGCAAAAAGAGTTAAAAAGGATAGTAACCTTCCATTACGGTTTTGACTCTAAAAAAAAAAAACAGCTAGAACCTTCAATTTACGCTACGATTTTGCTGGGCTCTGAAAGCGTAGGCTCTCATTCTTTCTTCAATTATAATATTTAATAATTTCCATGCTAAGTCTCATTTATTTTCAAACTCTTTTTCAGGAAAGCGTCCTAATTCAAAAAGGACGAGCTTATCGGATAGGTAGCGAAAAGAAAATTTCAGCTTATAAGTCAGTTAAATTAACAAATTGTCGTATACTTGTGTGAAATACATTAATTCTTTTTAATTCTATTTTATCATTTAACTAGTATTTTTGTTTTTAATATTTTAATTTCATTACTATTTCTTTGTTATTTGTATTATTACTTATTTTTTTATTTTTTTTTTATTTAATTCTATTTAATTCCAATAGTTTGCTTTTGCATAGTATTTCCTTGAGGTAATCATATTATGCCTTTTTTCTTTAATTTATCCCCCCTTTTAGAGTGATAGATGTAGACCCTGTTTTAAAGGCTGTTTTTTTTTTGTTTTTTTTTTGCTTCAAACACCACAAAAAGATTTTCTGCTTTATTATAGTTCTTCGGAACAAAAGCCTAGGCTCTTTGGAGTTTTTTGTGGTTGAGGTTTGAACATATAGAAGCTTCAACCTTTTCCTTCCCGATCCACGTATGCCTAATACAATTTATCTTTAAAGAAAAATGATCACTAACAAAAAAGGTTTATAGATACGGTATACTCCTCAATAACTAGAGATTTGATCTGAAGCTTTTATTTTCGAATTTAATGCTCCGTATTTTCTTTTTGTATTTTTTTAGTTATATTTTTATAAATAAATATAATTATATGAAGCATATTTCTAATACCAAGAAAGAAAACTCTTGTTCTGAGTGTCTAATAATTAGTTTATTTATAATTAAAAAAATATATCAGATGTGCATTTTAACTCCACTTTAATGGCAACTTTTTTCACATAAAGAGGAAATAAATTCAAACAAAGCTAGGGTTTAATTGAAGAAAAATGGAGATTCTGATTCACCCAATTCCTTATACAATTTTTGAAAAGCTGAAACACTAACGGAATTATAGCTCCAACCTGAAGTGACAGCTTGCTAAATAGCAGATTATTTTTGGAAGGTTTAACCCCCTTCCCCCGAAAATTTCCCTTCCCAAGGAAGATTCTTCCAATGGAAATCCACCCAAAGCCCAAAAGCACAAAACACCAACGGAATTATAGCTCCAACCTGAAGTGACAGCTTGCTAAATAGCAGATTATTTTTGGAAGGTTTAGCGTCAGTAGGGTCTAAAATTCAAATAAAAAACTAGCATACATTTTTAGATTCTGATTGTGTGAATTTCGACAAAACATGAATGCTCCTAAATAAAAATAATACGGTTCTATTACCTACCCTAGCTTTTTTAAAATAGTTTTTGAACTGCTAAAGTGATTGTGGAAGGATAACTTGAACTGTAAGTGACAGCTTGCAAAACGCAAAAGATACCTCTCGAATTCTTTAGCTATTCTGTCTCCATTGGCTAAGCTTGTCAATATGTCTGTCGAGATAGGAATTTTCCCTGAATCTCTCAAGTGAACTAAGGCTATAGTTCTGTATAAAGGTGGCTCCCGGAGTGATCCTGCGAATTATTCGCCACTTTATCTCCTATCTGTTTTCAGCAAAATTTTTGAAAAGTTATGCTATCGAGGCTTCTTAGTTTTTTGAATGCAAAAGAATTTTTACATGATTTCCAGTTTGGATTACGAGCAAATAACTCTACAGAGCATGCTTGCACAGCTCCCTGTAGTTTCATTCATTCGGCAAAAGATTCTGGTCATATCCTGGCAGCTTTATTTTTGGATGTTCGTAAAGATTTTGATTCTTTGACCCATCGGATTCTTTTTTGAAAACTATCACATATTGGTATAAGATGCTGTCTCTTGGCTTGAATCATATCTTTCTGGAAGGCTTATTTCAATTGATGTGCTTTTCAAACGACCTTCTGAAGTAGATTATGGCGTCCCTCAGGGATCTGTTCTTGGCCCCGTTTTATTCCTGATTTATGCTAATTATATGATTTCGGCAGTCAAAAATACCAAGCCTTTAGCATGCTGCAAGCTATCTATTCTGAGGCTTTTTTTTCTGCCTTGTCCAGTCATATGTTTCGTATTGCCCCATTGTATGGGTGTCTACCTTTCCTTCTACTCTGCGGTCACTTTCTGTCATGCACAATAAAGCACGGTGTCTGGTTATGTACACAAACTGTTCCTCACCTAAACCACTCTTAAATCTATAGTATGTTTACATTCTTTCTTGTGCATCTTTTGTTTTTCATCAGCTTTATGGCAATCTTCCAAAATCTCCTGTGTTTATTCAAAAAACTCCTGTGTTTATTTCTGACTCAGCTCCATATTACATTCGTTCTTCACATAATGTCTGCATTCCTCCTACCCCAAATGTGCGGTCAGATTTAAATCCCCTCATTGCTTGTCAACAGGTGTGGAATTCCCTACCTTCGTCAGTACAGAGATGCCACTCGTTAGGGACTTTTAAAAGGATTCTTGGGGACCATTTAGTTAAGAATCAAACAGAATAGTATTTTGTTTTTATCTATTTTATTTTTTTCCCCTCTGAGGAGTTGATGTCCACTGAGTGTTTATTTCATGGCATATGGTTGTCCTCTCTGCGTTTTGACTCCCAGGCCTCAGGTATGTTCTCTTTTTAATCTTATTCTATTTGGTTATTGTTCTCTTTTTTTCTTTTTTGTTGTATCTCCCTTGCATCCCTGGCCATGGAGCCTTTCGATGGGGATAAGAGTTTTGTATTTCAAATCTGTATCTATTGTTGAATATTAAACTCTTTACCATAATGAATAAACTTTACTTTATAGTTTTATTTATTTACATTTTCTTTTATTCTCCTTTTTGCTCTTCTTTCCGTGACTGTGAGTAAGCCTTTCTCGTGGCTTTCTTTTGCGTTTTGAATGGTTGGCAATAGTTTTTCATTCAATTGCTTTTAGTTTCTATTTTCCTTTTCTTTTTTTCAGTATAATTTTATTGTGACCAGTGGATTGTATAAGGGTATGAAGATCACCTTTTTGATTTGATCAAAACAGCTCGCGGTAACGAACTGTAAGTAAGGAGCGACCCGGCTCAATAGTAACCGAAACTATAAAAACGGAATTTTGATACCAATAGATATATTAAAAGAATCGGCTTTTTACGCTGATTTCAAATGTATAAGTTTCATCAAGTTTAATCCTACCCATCAAAAGTTACGCGCCTGAGAAAATTTGCCTGATTTTTGAAAAAAGGGGAAACACCCCGTAAAAGTTGTAGAACCTTAATGAAAATCACACCATCAGATTAAGCGTATCAGAGAACCATACTGTAGAGGTTTCAAGCTCCAATTTCCAAAAATGTGGAATTTTGTATCTTCTCGTTTAGTTCTCGATTTTTCAGCAATAGTATTTTTTTCAAACAATAGAGTTTTACCTTTTTTATTGTTTTTTTAAAGTCGTGACAGAACATTTCCATCAGATTCCTAATGGACAGGTAATCTGATTCCTAATGGACAGGTAAACTGAATATTCCTTTAGGTGGTGGCAACATTGTACTATCAATACCGTCCTAAGTACTTCTGCATTTTCAAGTTTGTTTCTTATGTTAAAGCAAGATTTTTTTTTTCATGCAATAAATTGTAATATTTGAAACAGTATTTCAATATGACTTGTTTCAGTTCAGAAGACTTAAATAATCAGCCTTTTTTAATCGGGTGAGGTATTTGAATGAGCTTCGTTAAGATAAACTGGTAAAGTGTTTCTTAATCAGCCTTATGTGCTGGTACCCCCTCCAGAAGAGATAGGCTGGCCATCCTGTCAAAATGATCTTATTCCTATAAATAAAAACCTGATTCCATGTCATCATGTGGTAAAAACTGTAAACGGAAATTGCAAACGGAATGAAAACCACGCTTTGCATTCCATTTCTCTATTGCAAATAACTGTTTGGCGGGTTTCGTGTCTGGTTTTCTTGATACAGTTACAGCGGTGGGTACCAGATAGTGCACAAGTACCGAATTTAGCTACAGAAATAGGGTAGGCCTACCATAGAGGCAGGCAAATGAAATAAAAAGATTTGTTTGTGGTTTGAGGACTTCTTGTATTCGAGTTTTGTGTCTTATGTTTCAGCAATGGTAGCATAGGGGCTAGATCAAAATTATATATGGAAGCTTTATTACCCTAAATTCTGGACGGAAGAATACCACACAATATGGCAATCCGCGAGCCATTTCTAAACGAGTTGACGGGTAAATAAAACTGCATACATGGCTTCAAAGATAATGTATTTCAGAATTAGTGTTTATATACTGCATACACAAAAAAAAAGTCTCAAATGCTGAAAACGAATGCATTTATACATATATATGCTATTACTATATTTTGGATATAAATTTACGCTTATTAGCTGTCCTTGTCATTGAAATTTTCCTGTCTAGATTATGCTAAGACCGTGCTAGGAGTGTCTTCAAAATTAATAAAAATTTTCTTTTATGTTGAAGGTCAGTCTCGGCCAAAAGATAAAAAGAAAGCCCCATCTTTATGAATTTTCTAACCCCTTCATGCATAAAATGATGCGCAATTTCGAAAGGAGTACAATTGCTTCTGTCACGAAAGAAGAAAATACAGCCCAGGACTTAGTCAAGGGTCTAAAAGTAATTGTGGCGCTTACAAGTAACACAAACTATCAAAATCTACGAGCCATTTCTTAACGGATCGAAGGCAGGGACGTAATTTGCTATGGGGCAGGAGGGGCAACTGCTCCCTCTAGATCCAATTGTTTTCCCCCTCCCAGACCTCAGTTTGCCCGCCCAGCTGAAATTTAGTTTATGCAAAAAATCTTGTCACTAAGATAAGCCTGCATAATTCAAGTATCCAGAGAAACAGGCAGTTTTCTTTAGTATATTTTTGCTTTTATGGTAATATATGGATCATTTTTCACTTTTCAGATTTAGGAAAATTGGCTTTAACTTCGCCCCCCCCCCCCCGATTCTGACAAAATTACACCACTGATCGAGGGACAAATAAAATTGATTGCATGACTTTTAAGCAAAATAGTATCTGTTTGTTTTCTTTTTTTTTTTTGGGAGGGGGGAAACTTCAAAAATTTGTTTATATATATTTTGATTGAGTTTTTACGAGTCTGACAAAAATTTCAGAGGGGCTAAACCACCTCTGGCTACGGCCTTGCTGCTAAGAAAATATTTCATTTTTTAACGAGTAGGGCAAACCCAATGAAAAATCAAGTTTCGAATTAGGTTTTTAACGAAAGTTTCTTTTTGCAGCTCAAGTATTTATTGTGTCAGCTAATTCCCTCCTCAGACGGTTCCCCCTCAGAAAAATCCTCCCCACGTATAAAACTTTCCTCAATCAAAATAACCTCATTTTTTAAAATTACCAGTTTATTTCAAATCACCCTTGACTCATTCTTTTTATTTTCCTCCATCAAGGTACAAAGCATTTTGTATAGAAACATTTGCTCCAATACATTCATTTGAAAATTTTAACCAATTCTTACTCCCTTCTTACTAGTCAAACCACACATTCTTGATGACAACAATTCATCTGTAAGAGTTTACCAAATGTTAGATTCCTGCTAAAATGTTACAGATTCTTGCCACTAGATTAAGTAATCTCTATGCTTTTAATTTTCTGGAAAAAATTCAGAATTGGTAACCCGGAAATTAATCAGCGAAGTAACGACCCTTAACCGAGAGACATGAAAACACTGCCTTAATAAATGTACGTCATTCCCTTTAAAACCCGTTCATTTCGGAATCCACCTATTATTCAAGTTGAATTGTATGCTTTTTGTGCGTGGACATCACTCGCCCCTTAAGTTTAGTCCTACCCATCAAAAGTTAAGTGCCTGAGAAAATTTGCCTAATTTTCGAAAAAAGGGGGAAACAACCCCTAAAAGTTATAGACCCTTAACGAAAATCCCACCATCAGATTAAGTTTAGTCTTACCCATCAAAGGTTACGAGCCTGAGAAAATTTTCCTGATTTTCAAAAAAAGGGCGAAACAGCCCCTAAAAGTCAAGTGATCTCAATGAAAATCACACCATCAGATTCAACGTATCAGAAAACCCTACTGTAGAGGTTTCAAGCTCCTATCTACAAAGATGTGGAATTTTGTAATTTTTACCAGAAGAAAAATCACGGTGCGTGTTTGTTTATTTTTTTTTTTTCAGGGGTGATCTCATCAACCCAGTGGTTATAGAATATCGGGAGATGGCTCATTGAAACAGAAATTAAAAGTTCTAGTGCCCTTTTCAAGTGACAACAAAAGGAGGGTAACTAGGCCCCCTCTCCCGCCCCTTTTTCCCAAAATCGTCCAATCAAAACTTTGAGATAGCCATTTTGTCCATCATAGTTGAAAGACCCGATAACTATGCCTTTGGGTATAATATGATCCCCCAACAGCCCCAGAGGAAAGGTCAAAGTTATAAAATTTGCCCAGTGTTTGTGAATAATATTTGTTATTGGGATGTAGGCATACATTTTCAGGTTGGGGGGACACATTTTCTGCTTGGGTTTTTTCCACGGGGAATTTTCTATGGGGAGGGAAGGTTCCAGAGAGTAAACTTGTCAGGGGAAATTATACACATTGGGAATTTGCCAGAATTCTTATGCACAATTCTTTTTTATATGTCTTGCTTTCTCTTCTCCGTTTCAATTTTACGCGTAGAGTGGTTATGAGTAATTATCCGGGGTAAATTTTTACCGGGATTGAACTGTCTAGAGGATATTTCCGCGGGGAGGGGGTTTCTCCGTGGAGGTGGCGCCAGATTTCCTGGCATTATTTAAAAAACGATCAGAAATCAAATAAAAAAAACAAGTTTTTCAACTGAAAGTAAGGAGCAACATTAAAACTTAAAAAGAACATAAGTTATTGCTTATATAAAGGTGGTTTTCCCCCTCCTCAATACCTCACTTATTACGCCAAAGTTGAATTTTATCCCAATTCTTTAATAAAGACTCCTGAAGCACAGGGGCCGTTTAATTAGAACAATAAGACGCTTTTTTTAAAGTACGAAAAACTTCAGCGCAAAGAGCGAGGTGTTGAGGAAAGGGCAAGCCTCTTTATGTGCGTAATAATCTCTATTCTTTTTAAGTTTTAATGTTGCTCCTTACTTTCAGTTGAAAAAGCTTGTTTTTTTGTTTAATGACAATATGTAGAGAAATGAATTATGTTGTGCTTTATAGGTGTTTGAGTTGTTTTTTTGTTTTTGTTTTTTCTATAAATAAATCTTGTCAGTCGATCTATCTATTTACTCTATATATGTATTATTTTTTCATTGTTTTTTATCCGCATATACTCCCCTAATTTACAGACCTAGGAGCCTTTGGGGGGACTAGCCCAGTGTATTATTGTATGTTTATTGATAATGAATAAAATCTTAACTTAATAAATTAACTAGGTAGGATTTGAATTGCTTAATTACTGTAGCTCCAACTAAAGTAGTACAAAGATAAATATTTTTCTACAGTGTTTTGTCCTTACTTAATAAATTTGACTTTAAAAGATCTCTGGAATGTATTTAAACAGTTAAAGGTTAGAATATAATTATGTTAGATATATTTTCAGTGCCACGACAGATTTTAGACTTGTATCAAACGTTCAATAATTAATAAATTTCTAATTGAAAATACAATAAACATGTTTTTTTTTTATTTTTGGATTGTGACAGCCTTTTCTAGATTGAGAATACATAAATCCAGACAAAACTCGAATTCATTTGAAGGAAACAGAAATTTCAACCCGATTTGATCAAACAATTTTTGAAAAATTGTACTATTTGTGGAAGTACAACTACAACCTCAAGTAACACCTTTCAAAATAGAAGAGATAGCTTTCCAAGGTTTAGTGGCGGTGCAGTTTGAAATTAAACCAGCACATACCGGCCCATATTTACCAATGGGCCCACTAGGCCCGGGCCCAGGGTTGCACAACGACAGAGGGCATAGGGCATAGGGGCGCAATAAACTATTACTGAGGGATTTTATTTTCTTAACAAAAACTAGGCTAATGTGATTTATCGTCAAAACGCCAGGTACACCCCGCTGCCGCACTGCCTATTCACAGAAAAGTGGTCTTAAAACAACACAAGAGTTTCGTGGCCAATTATAAACTGTCAGATATCTCCCATGAATGGCAGCTGAGAGTTGGGTATCATCTCTCTCTTTCATTACTTTCGACTCATCAATTACGTTCTGGTCAGTGCTTCCACTATCCTTGAGTTTTCGGGGATTTTCTCGAAAATCTGGCTTAAACGGAGTGGCAAAAACGCTTGGGCCTAGAAGTGTCAAAGCTTTAAATCCGGACCTGAGTAGATAAATTCCTACTAAGCTTGAATACGCTTGAAGAGTGAAAACAGTTCTAGTTTACTCAAGCCTGTTGAAACTATTTTCGAAGAATAGTTCGAAGTATTTGAAGGATACCTGAAGTTTTTGTGAAAGGATAGCTCGAACCTCTAGCGACAGCTTGCAAAAAAAAAAACAAATCACAAGAGATACCTCTCGAATAGGTTAGCGTAGGTGGGTTTGAACTGCATGTGTTAAAATATTTGATGCGACTCGTAGTAATACCTTAGGAAATTCTTACTTGTAGGAGATTCTTTTCCATGCTCATTTTAAATTTGTTAAATTTAACAGTTTGTCAATAAATTCAATAACGTAAGTACTACTGCTACTACTAACAACTCACCGCAGCACCAAGCCTGAGGCCAACACAGCTACGCACGCTCCTCCTCCATCCCAATCTATTCAAAGCCTCTCTTTTTACACCATCCCACGAAGTTCCCATTTCCTTTAAATCTTTCTTTATGACGTCCTCCCATCCCAGACGAGGACGACCTGTTTTCCGTTTAGCCCGAGACGGTTGGCCAAAAGAACAATCTTCGGCAATCTGTCATCCTTCATCCGCACAACGCGCCCTAGCCACCTCAACCTTTCTTTTATTATAGCCCTAGAGAGCGGTATTAAACCACATTTTTCGTATAGCCTATTGTTTGAAATACGGTCAAACAGCCGGGTACCCAGAACAATCCTTAAGCAATTTCTCTGGAAAACATCTAGCAAATCTTCATCCGCTTTTCGGAGCGTCCATGCTTCAGAGCCATATTTGACCACTGTCATCACTGTAGCTTCTAATATTCTAATCTTGGTTTGCAGACTTATCTTCCTATTCTTCCAGACTTATTTTAACTGTGAAAAAACACCCTGAGCCTTGGCTATTCTATATTTAACATCTTCACTGCTCCCACCATCTTTACTAATAATACTACCAAGGTAAGTGAAGCTGTCCACCTGATCAATCTTTTCATTACCCAACGTCACCTTTTCATCTTCACTTATTCCTAGCCTTAGTGACTTAGTCTTCCTAACATTAATTTTCAAACCAATTCTAGCACCCTGAACTCGCAAAACCTCTAAAACTTCATTCATTTTGCTCACACTTTCATCTAGGATCTTTAAATCATCAGCATAATCTAAGTCCAGGAGACTTTTTCCTCCCCATTTGATTCCGTTGTCTCCCATTGCCTTTCCTGTGCTCCTTAAGACAAAGTCCAGTGATCTAATGCAAAACCAGCTGATAGCCTCGTTTCCTACCTTAACCGCAGCAGTGTTATTCTCCTACATAGCACAAATCACTTTAATGTATTTGTCTGGTATACCCTACAAGGATAAAACCTTTAATAAAGCTCTTCTATCAACAGAATCGAATGCTTGCTCATAATCTATAAAACTGAGGACCAAAGGTGTTTGAAAACTCAGGCACTTCTCAATTATTAACCTAAGAGTGAAAATTTGGTCGACACATACTCTACCTTTTCTAAAACCGCACTGTTCTTTTCTTAAGACTTTGTCTACGGCATCTCTCCGTCTAAAAAGTATCATATTACTAAGTAAGTTGCTACCCACAGAAACCAGACTAATGCCTCGATAATTACCACACTCACTTTTATCACCTTTCTTATAAAGTGGCTTAATTAAGGTTTTCCTAAAATCATTAGGTACTTCCCCTTTCTCAAAAATCATATTCATAATCTTCAGTAACTTATTTCTAACCTCAGAGCTACCATATTTAAAATCTCATTTACCACCGTGTCAGCAACTGGAGCCTTATTATTTTTTAATCCTTTTAGCACTGTCGCTAATTCTTCCTCATAAAACAAATCTTACTTCACATCCAAGGTATTACAAACTTTTTCATTTTCCTCTATATCTTTTCCTGCAACTCTATCTCGGTATAGAACATTCTCAAAATGTTCCGCCAATATCTCTTTAATTCTTTCCTTATCGCTAATAGTGGGTTCGTTCCTATCTTCAACTGGGCCAAGTCCGGTTTGACTACTCCCTCTCAATTTATTAACATGCCAGTACAATATTTTATTATTATGCCCTCTAGATGCATCTTCCAGATCCTCGGCACTTTTATCCATAGCCTCCACTTCACACCTCCTTAGTTCATATTTTAATGCTTTCTCCACTTTTTTTACATTCCTTTTGTTTATATGATCTATCACTCAGATAATTCTTGTACAAGTCCTTTCTCCTTTCTATTAAACATAAATTTTTTTCACTAATATTCTTAGCTGCAGTCCTACCTTTTTTCCCTATGACGCTATCATGAACTTCAGAAATTATTTTTCTAAAATTATTCCAACCATCCTCTACGTTATCAAATTTTGAACCCTCAAGTTTAATGTTCAACTAATCCTGGAAAGTAGATCTATCAGTTTCTTATGGTGATAAAGATGATAATATAACTCGTATCCTTCAAAAATCTTGTCCACAAGGAAGCATACTCTCTCCGTTCTTATGGTCTATTAATGTGGACGATTTGCTTCGTTCAGAGTTACCGATAGGCTGTACAATACAAGCGTATGCTGATGATATCTGTATAACAATATCTTCTAAAGATGCCAATTTCCTAAATCATACTGCAAAAAAAGATATTTACACTATTATAAAAATGGGCTGATGAAAATAAATTAAATTTCGACGTTAATAAATGCGAAGCTATCATCTTTACGAAGAAAAGAGAAATCTCACAGATTAATCTTCGGTTTTTAAGCCATAGAATACCAATAAGCAGTAAAGTGAGATACTTGGGCTTAATTCTTGATAGAAAATTACTATGGAATGATCATGTTGAAAGCAAAATAAAAGTCGCCAAACAATATTCAACAAAATTGTTATGTGCCGCCAGAACCACCTGGGGTCTTAAACCATTTGCCCTAAGAAAATTATACAAAGCTGCTATTGAATTCAACATTTTGTATGCAATGCCCGTATGGCTGTCAGCGCTGAAAAAAAAATGTAAAAAAGTTAGTGTCTATCCAAAGAATTTCTATGGTTCTGATTTCCAAAGATTTTTTATCCGCTAAAACTGAGACAATAACGGCTTTAGCGGGATGCCTTCCTATCGATTTTAGAGCAAAAGAGAAATCTCTCACCAGATATCTAAAGAGAGGAAGGCCTGATTACTGGCCACGCCTCAATAATTTAAATCACTATAATTTAAATGATCATTCACATTATATGGACTCGCAAGTAAATTTTCTATTAGGTAATTCCCTTTCTACTTCTAATAATTTAAATGAAATTCGGAAAACCTTACGTAAAAACCTATATATGAAATGGTATGAGTTATTTTGCCAAGCTGTTAAGCCCTGGACCCTTCAGTTCTTTACTGATCATACTGACCTTCTTCAAGTCACAAAAATTCCTCCTGATTATAAACTGACACAAATTGTAACTGGTCACGGTAAATTAAATTCATTTTTATGTAGAATTAATAAAAGTGATTGTTCCACTTGGGATTGTGGTGACGAGGAGACTTTATATCATTATCTTTTTGAATGTAAATTTTTTGATAATGAAAGAACTGAAATACAATGTAAAACAGGGACGTACGCAGGGGGGGGCCTCCAGGCCCGCCCCTCCCCTCCGAAATCTCACGATTTTTTTATTTTCCCATAATTTTCTGATTTTCTCACAGAATAATGGGTTTGAAGGATTTGCCCCCCCCCGAAACAAATCGGCCCCCCCCCGAAACAAATTCCTGCCTACGTGCCTGATGTAAAATTCCAAGTTCCAATTTTCATGTTCTTTAAATCATTGAAATTGTTTTGACCTCAGGAAAAGCAATGATACCAGATACCAGTGCAGGACGGGGATCACATATCTTCTCAAGTCTACACCAAAGTGCTAAAGCCGACTTAGAACCGGACAGCAAGAAGTCCATGGGACCTCCATGAATAGAGGCTTTGTGCATTCCTGGGCCCATCTTGGTTACAACATTATTTTCAGTACTCTGCGATGCTCTTCTATCAACAAGAGACGAAATCCTGCACACACAATCTCAAGCCTATTACCTCCGACTCATTATATAGGCTATTCATGCGTAGAAATATTATGCTACTACGGGGATAAAGGGGGTAAATTCTTAAAATGTCAGAAAAAATGGGGGGAGGCACATCCAGAATTATGAATGCTAAGGAAATCCCTCGTGGATTTTACAGCCCTTAACTACGAAAATATGAAATTTTGTGTTAATGCGTCATACAAACACATTTATTTGTTTTCCTTCTTTTAATAGGCTTTGCTTCTTTGAAGGTGGTGTGACCTTTGTTGAGACCATGGAGCCAGAGCTATTTCTAGGGTTGATTGTGCTCAGGGCAAAATTAATTACAGCCCCCTCATCCCAACTCAAAAATAAGTAAAAAAGCTGAATCAAAAGGGGAATTCTGGAGTCGCAGACCCTCTAAGCCACGGAGCCCGGGGTAACTTTCCCGGTTGTTCTCTTCTAGGAAAGTCTCTGCATTGAACAAGGTCCAAAATTATAAGGAGTTGCTTATTTTATACAGAAGGATTCAGGAATAAATCTTCAAAGAAAATGAGGTTTGTGACACATAGTTCAACTCTAAATTTTGTGTATATTTCCTTAATATTTTATTAGTTTTTCCAAAGATGTTTTAAGGAAATGACCTCAATTTATGCGACTAATTAGTTTCAATTAAAGGGGTTTTGTTGGCGAATTGAATTAGAAAATTGAGGGTATTTTTTCTTGTTTTAATTTGTATTAATTAGGGTTACATATACCACTTGCAAAGTCTTACGAGACCTTCAAAATTAATCATATTGAACATAAGATAGAATTCTTCCTTATTAAGTGCCCGGAAAATAAGTTACCACGTAACTATTGTAACCTCACTGTTAACACTGGTGATAACATGATTAAACCTTCAGACTTTCAGAGCCATTCATGTGCCCACGCTATTTGCCATGGGCACGCGGTCAGGTCTGAATTAACATTTTCGCTCCTGTCTAATTGTTGTAGACAGACCAGTCGTTGCCAACAAAAATTGTTTTAAACGCTGTCTGATTTCGGTATATCTGACTTACCATCATTAATACAACCAATGGTGATCATTCACACTTGCCGAAGCCGGTAAACGACATTGAATATCATTGTTCACATATTTTCTTTTCTGAAAATGAAAGCAATATGCAGATATTTTCTATTTCAATTATGTTAAATTTCATGCAGTTGTCATATGGGATTGCAGTTTCCAGTTTCTTTACATTTACTCCGAATAAAACAATTTACCTCTACAAGGCCGTAAAACGTAAAGTAAGAAGAGGGGAGGTTTCTAGATTCAACCTCCTTTCCCAAAGTTACCATGGTAATGCACCTTTAGAAGCAGAAAATAAGTGAAAAATTAGTGACCGAGAACCAATGATTTTTATTGATTTTAAGTGGGTCAATTAGCCCCCCAAATTCTCCTTCCTTAACTTCAAATGTTTGCATTTTTCTGCTATTGTTATATCTTAATCATTTTGATTCCCTCCAAATCAAATCTTTAGGAATACAATTACCGAACATGATAAAAGTTCGAATGTCTATATACCTTATCTATATAAGATATATAGACATTGTCTATATATTATCTATCTAAGTTCCAATGTCTATATATCTTAAGGTGATATTAAAAAAAAGTCGTACAGACACGGGGTTTCTTAAGGCACAGGGATTCATGCGATTGCCTACATTTACCCCTCCTCCCTTTTGCTGGCCCTGCATTGTAGTCCCTTCTATGCTTGCAATAATAGGATTGGCTGAAATTTTGTCTGTTATGTTTGGAACACAATTTATTTTCGTTAGCCACAATAACAATAGCAATAAGATAATTTGTTGGTTTTTTAACAAAATTTAACAACACAATATAGGTGCAAGTAAGGACAAAATTACGGGTTAAATATAACACAGACTGCAAAACGCAAATTTTTTGAGAAATTGTGTCGAAAATTATAATTTGGGTCAATTGAAACCCTAAATTTTTGCTTTAGCAGCATTGGAAGGGGCATCGACACTATCTTTAGCAGTTACTTCAGAGTTCCGGACCCAGGGCTGGAGATTCAAGCAAGATTCATAACAATAATTTCATCCAGCCTTCTTGTCCCTTTCCGAAAAAAAAAACAAGGTTCTGTTGATAATTAGAGGCTAATTAAAGATAATTAGTTTCCGTAAATTGTCATTTGAGATTCATTGGCTCTGTTCCGTTCATAACAATGAAAAACACTAATATGAACAGATGCCAATCTATGAGACCATGGTAGGCGTGGAACAGTAATAAGAACTACTAGCGCCACAATAGCATAAGGTATATTAGTGCCGCAAGGAATTCTTCCAGAAGTGTTGCCAGGATCTTTTTCCAAAGATTTAAGTAGAAATTTCGGTACTTGTATGAAATATCCCCTACCTAATATTCTTCATTTATATTTTTCTGACGCTCACTCCTAATGAAATATGCCAAAGTAAGATTAAACTATAATACTTTAGAAACAAATTTGGGCTATATGTTTACGCATTAGGGGAGGGAGGGGGTAAAGTATAGCTGGTCTGTTTCTCCGACGCTCCATTCTAATGAAATATAAGAAAATATGATGAAAATATAATACTCTATTAATCAAATTATGGAAACGAAAGACACACTTTGCCCCCACCCACCCCCTTAATGTGCAAATATAGCTCAAATTTGTTTCAAACAGTTCGTGGTAACGAACTGCAAGTAAGGAGCGACCCGGCTCAATGGTAACCGAAACTCTAAAAAAACGGAATTTTGATACCAATAGCTATACATCAAAAGAATCAGATTTTAATGCTGATTTCAAATATATAAATTTCATCAAATCTAGTCTTGCTAATTAAAAGTTACGCGCCTGAAAAATTTGGCTGATTTTCGAAAAAAGGAGGAAAGACCCCCTAAAAGTTATAGAACATTAATGAAAATCACACCATCATATTCAGCGTATAAGATAACCCTACTTTAGAGGTTTCAAGCACCTATCTACAAAAATGTGGAATTTTGCATTTTTTGCCTGAAGAAAGATCACGGATGCGGGTTTATTTGTTGTTTTTTTTCCCCAGGGGTGATCGTATCGACCCAGTGGTCCTAGAATATCATGGGAGGGTTCATTGCAACGGAAATGAAAAGTTCTAGTGCCCTTTTTAAGTGACCAAAAAAAATGGAGGGCAACTAGGCCCCCTCCCATGTTCATTTATTTCCCCAAGTCACCCGATCAAAATTTTGAGATAGCCATTTTGTTCAGCATGGTCGAAAATATGATAACTATGTCTTTTAGGAAGACTTAATCCTCCGAAGTCCCCGGGGGGAGGGCTGAAAGTTATCAACTTTACCCAATATTAACATATAGTATTGGTTATTGGGAAGTATACAGACGTTTTGCGGGGATTTTTTCTGGTAGGTGGAGGGGGGGTGGGTGGGTCGGGCGTTATATGGGAGGCTCTTTCCATGAAGGAAGTTTTCATGGGGGAAGGGACATTGCTATGAAGGGGTGCCGGATTTCCAATCATTATTAAAGAAAAAGATCAGAAATTAAATAAAAAAAAAGTTTTTCAACTGAAAGTAAGGAGCAACATCAAAACTGAAAACGAACAGAAAATATTACGTATATGATTGGGTTCACCCCCTAGTCAATACCTCGCTCTTTAAGCCAAAGATTTTTTAGTACTTTCATAAGAGCTATTTATTCTAATTAACGGCCTTTGTGATTAAGGGGTTATTTTAAAGAATTGGAACAAAATTCGAACTTCAGCTTAAAGAGCAAGGTATTGACTAGGGGGCGAACCCCCTAACATACGTATTAAAAATCTATGAATATGGAAGTTCGTTACGTAAGTTAATTCGTAAGTTACGTATATTTATTACTAATAAAAACGGTCGTAAATAAATTAAACAAGTTTCGAGAAAGCCATTTAACCAAATAAAAGTAAAATTAATATACAAATTTTGTTTTAATTATTCATGTACGGTGAGCCAATATCAAAACCTGCATTAATTCAAAAAAGTTCAAAAATTAATTAAAAAAAAACAAGTTTTTTAACTGAAAGTAAGGAACGACGTTAAAACTTAAAACGAACAGAAATAATTCCGTATATGAAAGGGGCTATCCCGTCCTCAACGCCTCGCTCTTTACGCTAAAGTTTGACTTTCTCACAACTCTATTTTTTTCAACAATAAAAAACTTTAGCGTAAAGAGCGAGGCGTTGAGGAGGGGACAGCCCCTTTCATATACGGAATAATTTTTGTTTGTTTTAAGTTTTAACGTCGTTCCTTACTTTCAGTTAAAAAAAACTTGTTTTTTTTATTTAATGTCAAAAAACATCGAAATAAAAACAGTTATACTTAGGTTCTGCTTAGATGAAGAATATTAGGTAGAGGGTATTTCATACAAGTACCGAAATGTCTCACGTTTTTTATGTTATACATTTCTAATGCTTTTTCGTTCCCAATGAGAGATATTCTCCCCTCGCCCCCCCTGTCCTATTTTCAGTACCAAGGATTCGTCGGTATGGTTACATGTTCACGCCTTTATCTTCACACGTAATCTAAGCATCATAACTAGCGGCTTTGTCATCGATAGGCAAAAGAGTGTAGGATTTTAATTGGTAAGGATAGATAGCCCTTGATGTTCATTATTTTGAAAAGAAATGGTGGGTTCTATTACTTAAATATTATTAATAATCGTGCGTTACATGTAAAAATGTTCAGCCTTAAATGGCAGATAATCGGGTACTATTTTACTAAACGGACTCTTTTATATAGTGCTAGTTTGGTTAATGCTAATGAAATAAAATAGAATATGATGAATATATAATAGTTTAGAAACAAATTTGGGCTATATATTTGCACATTAGGGTGGGTGGGGGGCAAAGTATACCATATATTAAATACTAAACCTAACCTAGATACCTCCCCTCCCCTAAACCCCCCCAAAAAAAACAATTTAAATACAATTCTTGCCTTTGTTTATATCCCAGAAGGCAGAGTAAACCTGTTTTTCATCACGCGTCTCGGTCTATTTCGTGACTGTTTGCATTGCCGTATATTAAAGAGTCTGTTTAGTAAAAGAGTACCGCTAATCGCTATTGAACGGATAAATCAGTTTGAATTATCAACTTAGTGGCAGTGATTAAAGACTGGTGAGCCATGGCTAATTAGAGTAAAGCCAAGACAGATCTTCGAGCCATTTGAAGACATTTCGAGACCAATAAACGATCCAAAGATTTATGACAGACCATGCCCACAGGACTTGTAGGCATGTGGGCGACTGAGATTATTCATATTATATGAGCTAAATACCCTCTAAATACACCTAAATGCCCTCAGTCGTTCATGGAATATTGCTGAGATGTCTTATAGGCAACCAACATACGCATTGTACCTTGTGGTTTAGTTTTAAAGCAACATTTAGTTTTAAAACATAATGGGCAAATTGCATAACTGTATGGTGTTTTGATTATTTTGAAAAGTTTAAGTTTTTCAGTTAAGGTGTTCAATAAACAATTACTTCTAGCCTGCGTTCAATCATCTTTTTTTACAAACGAAACAAGTCTGTTTCAAGGGCGCCGGCAGAAAATGTTCCAGGGGGGAGCCAGACGCCAAAATGACAGTGGTGATTGGGTGACAGAATATATTTCAAGATATTTTTTTTGTAGGAATAAGTTTGTTTTTGAATACTTTTAGGAAAAAACTCAAATAAAATTTAACCAATAATATATTTAATAATTATCAATTTAATTTTAGAAGAAAATCAGATTCAAACCAAAATTACAAAATGATTCATTGCTTACATAGATTTTAACATATGTAAACTTGTCTTTATGCAATTTTCTACTCCTTAGAATAGTTTACAGAAAGAGTAGAGATACTCAAAAATCATCCTGCCTGCATAGATACCACGTCTTGTTTTTATACCGGCCATGTAAAATGTACCTCTTTCATAACAGGACAATTCTCCGCCTCGAACTTAAATCCCTTATAGATTCAGACATTAAAAAAATTACAGAATAGCGAAAGAAAAACAAAATTCAAACTTACTATCCAGCAGTCAAATTGACCCTCTTTCTTTTATTAGCCTATTCAACTAAATATAATTAACAGGTTAAAAAAAATTTAGTCACAGGAGAATCTTATCAAATAATTTATGATAAAAAACTGAAAGTAAAAAGTGACTTGGGCCAATATTCACCAAAACTACAAATGGAATTCTTTTGACAATTGCTAGACCGACAGTATTGGCTTTTTATGCTGATTCTAAATGTATAAAATTATTTCAGTTTATTGTTACCCACCCAAAACTAAAACTTTGCGAAATTTTTGCCTGATTTTTTGAAAAAGGGGGAACACCCCCAGAAAAGTGAGCGATCTTATTAAAAATCCATTTATTAGATACATCATATCAGAGAACCCTACGGTACCATAGAGGTTTCAAGCTCCTATCTTCAAAATGTGGAGTTTCGCATTTTTTTTTTGCAGAAGAAACATCGTCGGTGCATGTTTATTTGTTTTGCTTTTTCCCGGGGGTGATTGTATCAAAGCGAAGGTCCAAGATAATTGGGAGGGAGCTCATTCAAACGTAAATTAAAAGTTCTTTTTTAAGTGACCATACAGGTTGGACCAGGGGAAAGTCTAGTTTTCTGCCATTTTAGGGCACCAAACTACGACTTTACCCTAAAGAGGATGAATTTGCAATCAATTTAAAATTCTGAGAAGTTAATTGATTTAAAAGTATCAATAACTATATTTTACGCTTCCCAGTTGCAAAAGAAGTAATGCCACATGGTGGCAGTACTGGATTCAACGAAGGTGATTTGTTTTATATGTGATAATATAAGTCTACGTTTGGTGATCTGTAATTGCGTATCAGCTATAATGAGGGGGGAGTGAGTCATTGTTTAGGTGGGGATAGGGTAGATTCCTAAGAAAGTATATTTTAATCGACACACTGCTTACTCTTTATGAGGCTTCAGATAAATGTTGAAAGAGGTAGAGGGAAGTCGGAATCAGAGGCAACGCTGTAGCGTTGCCTATAGTAAAGGCCATACAGCTCCAATGTTTTATTATTTATTATTTATTTATTTATTTTTTCCCAGAGGCACTTCATATGGAAGGGGTCGTCGTAGAAACTTCAAAGGGGGCTCATTCGATTGGAAACCGAGAGTTCTAGTGCCCTTTTAAATAGTCGAAAATGATTGGAGGGCAACTAGCCCCCCCCACGCCCATCATTCCCCCAAACACATCCAATCAAAATTTTGAGATAGCCATTTTGTTCAGCGTAGTTGATTTTCAGATAGAAAATATATTTTTGAGGAGGACACTCCCCCACAACCCTCAGGGCAAGGGTTTTAAGTTATGCCCTGGGGGCATATAAGGTTTTTATAGAAGGCGTTGTCGTAGAAACTTCAAAATAGGATCATTCGATTGGAAATTAAAGAGCTAGTGCCCTTTTTAATAGTCGAAAGTGATTGGAGTGTAACTAGCCCCCCCCCATGCCCCTCATATCCCCAAACACATCCAATTAAAATTTTCAGATAGCCATTTTGTTCAGCGTAGTTGATTTCCAGATAGAAAATATATTTTTGAGGAGGACACTCCCCCACAACCCTCAGGGCAAGGGTTTCAAGTTATGCCCTGGGGGCATATAAGGTTTTTATAGAAGGCGTTGTCGTAGAAACTTCAAAACAGGAACATTGGATTGGAAATTAAAGGGCTAGTGCCCTTTTTAACAGTCGAAAATGATTGGAGGGCAACTAGCCCCCCACGCCCATCATTCCCCCAAACACATCCAATCAAAATTTTGAGATATCCATTTTGTTCAGCGTAGTTGATTTCCAGATAGAAAATATATTTTTGAGGAGGATACTCCCCCACAACCCTCAGGGCAAGGGTTTTAAGTCATGCACTGGGGTTATATAGGGTTTTTATAGAAGGCATTGTCATAGAAACTTCAAAACATACTCATTCGATTTGAAGTTAAAGAGCTAGTGCCCTTTTTAATAGTCGAAAGTGATTGGAGTGTAACTAGCCCCCTCCCCCCCCCCCACGCCCATTATTTCCCCAAACACATCCAATCAAAATTTTCAGATAGCCATTTTGTTCCGCCTTGTTGATTCCCAGAAAGAAAATATGTTTTTGAGGAGGATACTCTCCCAAAACCCTCGGGGCAGGGGTTTTAAGTTATGCCCTGGGGGCATATAAGGTTTTTATAGAAGACGTTGTCGTAGAAACTTCAAAACAGGCTCATTCGATTTGAAATTCAAAGGGATAGTGCCCTTTTTGATAGTCGAAAGTGATTGGAGGGCAAATAGCCCCCCCCCCACGCCCATCATTCCCCCAAACACATCCAATCAACATTTTGAGATAGACATTTTGTTCAGCGTAGTTGATTTCCAGATAGAAAATATATTTTTGAGGAGGACACTCCCCCACAACCCTCAGGGCAAGGGTTTTAAGTTATGCCCGGGGGGCATATACGGTTTTTATAGAAGGCGTTGTCGTAGAACATTCAAAACAGGCTCATTCGATTGGAAATTAAAGAGCTAGTGCCCTTTTTAATAGTCAAAAATGATTGGAGGGCATCTAGCCCCCCCCCCACGCCAATCATTCCCCCAAACACATCCAATCAAAATTTTGAGATAGCCATTTTGTTCAGCGTAGTTGATTTCCAGATAGAAAATATATTTTTGAGGAGGATACTCCCCCACAACCCTCAGGGCAAGGGTTTTAAGTTATGCCCTGGGGGCATATAGGGTTTTTATAGAAGGTATTGTCTTAGAAACTTTAGAATATACTCATTCGATTTGAAATTAAAGAGCTAGTGCCCTTTTTAGTAGTCGAAAGTGATTGGAGTGTAACTAGCCCCCTTCCCCCCCACGCCCATTATTTCCCCAAACACATCCAATCAAAATTTTCAGATACCTATTTTGTTCTGCCTAGTTGATTTCCAGATAGAAAATATGTTTTTGAGGAGGACACTCCCCGAAAACCCTAGGGGCAAGGGTTTTAAGTTATGCCCTGGGGGCATCTAAGGTTTTTATAGAAGGCGTTGTCGTAGAAACTTCAAAACAGGCTCATTCGATTGGAAATTCAAAGGGATAGTGCCCTTTTTAATAGTCGAAAGTGATTGGAGGGCAAATATCCCCTCCACGCCCATCATTCGTCCAAACACATCCAATCAAAACTGTGAGATAGCCATTTTGTTCGGCGTAGTTCATTTTCAGATAGAAAACACGTTTTTGAGGAGGACAATCCCCCATAAACCTCAGGGCAAGGGTTTTAAGTTATGCCCTGGGGGTATATAAGGTTTTTATAGAAGGCGTTGTCATAGAAACTTCAAAAACGGCTCATTCGATTGGAACTTCAAAGGGATAGTGCCCTTTTTAATAGTCAAAAGTGATTGGAGGGCAACTAGCCCCCCCCCCCCCTATGCCCATCATTCCCCCAAACACATCCAATCAAAATTTTGAGATGGCCATTTTTGTTCAGCATAGTTGATTTCCAGATTGAAAATATATTTTTGAGGAGGACACTCCCCCACAACCCTCAGGGCAAGGGTTTTAATTTATGCCCTGGGGGCATATAGGGTTTTTATAGAAGGTGTTGTCGTAGAAACTTCAAAAAAGGCTCATTCCATTGGAAATTAAAGGGCTAGTGCCCTTTTTAATAGTTGAAAGTGATTGGAGGGCAACTAGCCCCCCCCACGCCCATCATTTCCCCAAACACATCAAATCAAACTTTTGAGATAGCCAATTTGTTCAGTGTAGTTGATTTCCAGGTAGAAAATATGTTTTTGAGGAAGACACTCCCCCACAACCCTCAGGGCAAGAGTTTTAAGTTATGCCCTGGGGGCATATAAGGTTTTTATAGAAGGCGTCGTCTTAGAAACTTCAAAATAGGCACATTCAATTGGAAATTAAAGGGCTGGTGACCTTTTTAATAGTCGAAAGTGATTGGAGGGCAACTAGCCCCCCCCCTATGCCCATCATTCCCCCAAACACATCCAATCAAAATTTTGAGATAGCCATTTTTGTTCAGCATAGTAGATTTCCAGATTGAAAATATATTGATGAGGAGGACACTCCCCAAAAACCCTCAGGGCAAGGGTTTTAAGTTATGCCCTGAGGGCATATAGGGTTTTTATAGAAGGCAATGTCATAGAAACTTCAAAACATGCTCATTGGATTTGAAATTAAAGAGCTAGTGCCCTTTAGAGCTATATTTTTGAGGAGGATACTCCCCCACAACCCTCAGGGCAAGGGTTTTAAGTCATGCCCTGGGGTTATATAGGGTTTTTATAGAAGGCATTGTCATAGAAACTTCAAAACATACTCATTCGATTTGAAATTAAAGAGCTAGTGCCCTTTTTAATAGTTGAAAATGATTGGAGTGTAACTAGCCCCCTTCCCCCCCACGCCCATTATTTCCCCAAACACATCCAATCAAAATTTTCAGATAGCCATTTTGTTCCGCCTAGTTGATTTCCAGATAGAAAATATGTTTTTAAGGAGGACACTCCCCCAAAACCCTCGGGGCAAGGGTTTTAAGTTATGCCCTGGGGGCATATAAGGTTTTTATAAAAGGCGTTGTCGTAGAAACTTCAAAACAGGTTCATTCAATTGGAAATTCAAAGGGATAGTGCCCTTTTTAATAGTCGAAAGTGATTGGAGGGTAACTAGCCCCCCCCCCCCCCCACACCCATCATTTCCCCAAACACATCCAATCAAAATTTTGAGATAGCCATTTTGTTCAGCGTAGTTCATTTTCAGATAGAAAACATATTTTTGAGGAGGACAATCCCCCACAAACCTCAGGGCAAGGGTTTTAAGTTATGCCCTGGGGGTATATAAGGTTTTTATAGAAGGCGTTGTCATAGAAACTTCAAAAAAGGCTCATTCGATTGGAACTTCAAAGGGATAGTGCCCTTTTTAATAGTCAAAAGTGATTGGAGGGCAACTAGCCCCCCCCCCTATGCCCATCATTCCCCCAAACACATCCAATCAAAATTTTGAGATAACCATTTTTGTTCAGCATAGTAGATTTCCAGATCGAAAATATATTTTTGAGGAGGATACTCCCCCACAACCCTCAGGGCAAGGGTTTTAAGTTATGACCTGGGGGCATATAAGGTTTTTATAGAAGGTGTTGTCGTAGAAACTTCAAAACAGGCTCATTCGATTGGAAATTAATGGGCTAGTGCCCTTTTTAATAGTCGAAAGTGATTGGAGGGCAACTAGCTCCCCCCCCCCCCACGCCCATCATTTCCCGAAACACATCCAATCAAACTTTTGAGATAGCCAATTTGTTCAGTGTAGTTGATTTCCAGATAGAAAATATGTTTTTGAGGAGGACACTCCCCCACAACCCTCAGGGCAAGAGTTTTAAGTTATGCCCTGGGGGAATATAAGGTTTTTATAGAAGGCGTCGTCCTAGAAACTTCAAAATAGGCACATTCAATTGGAAAATCAAAGGGCTAGTGCCCTTTTTAATAGTCGAAAGTGATTGGAGGGCAACTAGCCTCCCCCCCCCACGCCCTTCATTCCCCAAAACATATCCAATCAAAATTTTGATATAGCCATTTTGTTCTGCGTAGTTGATTTCCAGATAGAAAATATGTTTTTGAGGAGGAAAATCCCCCACAACCCTCAGGGCAAGGGTTTTAAGTTATGCCCTTGGGGCATAGAAGGTTTTTTATAGAAGGCGGTGTCGTAGAAACTTCAAAAAAGTCTCATTCGATTGGAAATTCCGAGGGCTAGTGCCCTTTGTAATAGTCGGAAGTGATTTGAGGGCAACTAACCCCCCTCTCACGCCCACCTTTTCCCCTAACACATCCAATCAAAATTTTAAGATAGTCATTTTATTAAACGTAGTTTTAAGTTCTGGAAATTAGGTCTTTGAGGATTACAACTCCCCCAAAGCCCGCAGGGCAAGGGTTGTAGTTTAAGGATTCTCCGAATCCTTCATATTATTTTTTATGGAAGGGATGCTCGTATAAACTTTAGAGAGGGCTCATTTGATTGAAAGTTGAAAGTTCTTGTTCACTTTTTAAGAGTCAAAAGAGATTGAAGGGCAACTAGCCCCTCTCCCTCCTCCACGCCCTAAATGCATCAGATAAAAATTTTGAGATAGACATTTTGTTTAAAATAGTTCAAAGTTCTGATAACAAAAAACTATGGTGTCGACACAGCCCACCAGGGCCCGGGGGTAGGCGTTGTAAGTTATGCCCTGGGGCATAACTTATTAAGGGGGGTTTTTAACTAATGGGAAGGGGTTTTGTATGGGAAGAACACATAGGAAATCTATTATAATTATCCAATTATAAGGTTAAAATACATACTCTGTGATAGATGCAAAATTGTTTTGGCACAAAAATTCCTATTAAGGTCATTTCCAAACAGTCGTGATCCCTTTGTGTCAGCAAGTGAAATGGTCTAAACCCCCTTATTGGAGCTATTTCTTCAATCCATGCCTTTGTGTCAATCGCTGTCCACAAGTTATGCAAGCTGTCTATTGTTCATATATAAGTTTTTTATCAAAGAGGTAATCGTATAGACTTTGAAAAAAACCTCATTCGATTCAAATTGAAAGTTCTAGATCTGGTTTTTAAAGTCAAGAATAATCGGACAGTATGCACCCCCCCCCATTCCATAAAAACTTGAAACTTTTTGCAATCAAAAACGAACAAAAATTAATTAAAAAAAACTTCCCGAAAAATAACTTTTTCAAAGAAAAGTAAAGGCCATTTTATACTTAAGCTCAGGAGATACAAATACCTGTTAAAATTCAAACTCAAAACGACCAGAAATTACTATTAAAGAATAAATGAAACCCAAAATGAACAGAAATTAAATAAACAATCATAGCAAAAAACATACAATAAGTAATAATATAAATGAATAAATAGATCTTAAAGCAAGTAATGCTTAGATTGAATATGAAAATCAAGCTTAAAACGAAAACAAATATTTTGCTATTAAAGTATAAATGAAACTTAAAAAAAACAGAAATTAAATAATCAACCAATGCGAACAAACATAAAATATATATTAATGTAAATGAATAAATAAATCTTAAAACCAGTGAAATTTAAATTGAATATGCAAATCAAGTTTGAATCGAATAAAAATAACTACAAACAAGAGTTTGGGTATCGTCTCACTGCAGAAGCCTAAAACATACTGCGTCATTGGTGCTTTACTGAAAACGAATTATATTGCAAATGTTTTCTTTTGTACTTAATATTGAAAATAAATATTAAAATTACAGTAAAATTTTGAACTGATGAGCTTTAGCAATTAATATCATTATGCATCAAATATTCAGTTTAATTTATTAGTTCTTTTCAAGATTGGTCAAGACAAATATAGTTTCACTACAAGCAAAATTTGGATACTGCCCCCTTCTTTAACTAATAAAATGTCAAGTTTCGGAGTGTTCCACCACTCGCAAGCAAGTGCCATTGGTATTTTTGAATCCGCATGGTCAATTTAGGGGGGTGGAGGGTAGGCTAATTCTCGTAGCAGCTCCATTCCGTCGTGGTATGGTTCACACTTTCATCACCTGGCGTCCGGACTATCATATAATCTACCAAGCATACAACTACCCTAAATCAGTATCAATAAATAAATGAAACCCAAAACGAACAAAAATTAAAATAAATATTAGAGTCAAACTCAAAACGAGCATAAATTAATGTGAGTAGGGTTGAAAACCCCTATGCTTTCTAAAAGCCAGAATATAATTTGTACTTTACTGAAAAAAAAATTCAAATGAGTTTACTGAAAAAAATGTGCATTGTCAATTTAATATACGTATGCTGATATTTATTCCCTAAAATCTTAATTAATTTTTGATTTCTTAAAGTTACAAAAGTGAAAATATTTCAAAGAATTGTTTTCAGTAAAGCACCAATGACGCAGTAAGTTTTAGGCTTCTGCAGTGAGACGATACCCAAACTCTTGTTTGCAGTTATTTTTATTCGATTCAAACTTCATTTGCATATTCAATTTAAATTTCACTCTTTTAAGATTTATTTATTCATTTACATTAATATATATTGTATGTTTGTTCGCATTGATTGTTTATTTAATTTCTGTTCGTTTTAAGTTTCGTTTTTACTTTAATAGCAAAATATTTGTTTTCGTTTTAAGCTTGATTTTCATATTCAATCTAAGCATTACTCGCTTTAAGATCTATTTATTAATTTATATTATTACTTGTTGTATGTTTTTTGCTATGATTGTTTATTTAATTTCTGTTCGTTTTGGGTTTCATTTATTCTTTAATAGTAATTTCTGGTCGTTTTGAGTTTGAATTTTAACAGGTATTTGTATCTCCTGAGCTTAAGTTTAAAATGGCCTTTACTTTTCTTTGAAAAACTTATTTTTCGGAAAGTTTTTTTTTAATTAATTAATAAAAATGCTTATCTATGCAGCTAAAATATTACATTCCCACATCTACCAGCACAGAGGTTGAAAAGGCAAATCAGGCCATCATAAGCCCCGCCAGGAAATACCCCGCAAATACTGCTCGGAACTTAGTTTTCAGCAATTTCAAATGGTAATATTTTTCTATTTATATGAAGTACTTCCATGCATTTAAACAAATGTATGTAATGAATTTATTGAATCTTCTATTAAATCAAAGTGTTTTTTTAGTTTACTCCTTAAAATGTCCTCACGCTTTTTTAAATCACAATTTTTATACATAGACTCAACGTCAAACTACAAAGAAAAAAAAACCTACAATTAACCAAGCCTCTGAAATCCTTTGTTTCTGCCTTAGCAGAGCATATTTGGTTTCAACCTGATCATTTTGTAAAATTTGATGAGGCCTTAGCTATTTCAAATGATGTCGGCTATACCCAATGGGCGAGAAAAACCATAGAAATTAAAAAAACATATGTTTGCCAACCTTTCGATAAATAGGGACACAGGAAATTTAAATATTGACTCAATTTATAATAAGTTTTTGAAAAATGAATCAAGAGTCAATAAGGGAATTAAGATCTCTATTAATCACCAAGGGACTATTTTACCTGCTAGACCAAAACGATTTGCTTCAGTAATAACCAACAAGGGGATTATTTCCCAACAGAATAATTAACGTAATTTCATTTTTTTTTTATCTCAGTTGCTTTGGTGTCCTAAATGAAGTAACTCTAATAGCTGCTTTTCCCTACGGGGATTAGTTTGAGCCAATTTTTATTTTTTTGGTGGTGGTTTTATTTGGTTTTAGTTTTTTTTTATCTTGTTCTTCTTTTGCTTCTCTTGTCTGAAGACGCCTTGTTTTATACAGGCGAAATATCCGCATTGTTTTACATTTTTTGTCTTTTTTCTCCACTGGACGTAGTCTCGTTTGTTTTTTTTTTTTTCATTGAGATTTTTCTTTCTGTTGGTTTTTTGTCATAGCTGGCCGGTTCGGCTGAATATCTATCATTCGTCAATTATACGGGCAACAATTAGCCGCTTCTGTCAAGTTTTTTTTCTTTGGTTAAAAAACATGCAAATTTGTTAAATCAGCAAATTTCTTTACAAAATGCAAGAAGGAATCAGTTATTTCGAAATCTATTAAAATATTTACTCATTTTGGAACTGAAAATGATTCAAAATTAAAAACCAAAGTAAGCCTAATGGCTTTAAATCACGTATTTCTGAGCAAAAACAAAGACATTTTAAATTGTTCAAGGACTTAAATATTGATGAAAACCTTTTAAGGAATAACCTTCTATCTGACACTTTTTTGCGAATTAAGGAAATGGCGATTATATCTTTTCGCCATGATTTTCATTTGTCAAAGGTTCGTCTGGTTGACAAGTTTAATAGACTTTTGTGTGGTAAAGCTTTCTAATTTAGTTAATTATTAATGTAGTAACAATATATAAGACGCAAATATGAAGTTTTGAAATACCACTTTTTATTAAGATAAGGAACATATCCTGCTAAGTTCTGTTTAACGGGAAATTGAGAAATTACAACTTCCTAGCGATTACGTGGGAAGGTGTGGTTGATAAAAATGTATAAAAGATACATTTTATCGGAAGGGGGAATCTTATACTAACTTTATGCCGGACTGATCTCTGGTCCGTTGTTTTTAGAAATACCTTGGAACTTTGTCTTATCATTGTAAGTGTTTAAGTATCTATTTATATATTATTGTTGTTTTTGAGACTTGTGGTCTACTTGGGACAGCCAGTCCCAGTAGACAGAATATATCCGAAAATATTATATGTTAAATGAATAAAAGTATTGTATTTTAGACAACCTCTCTACGATCTACCTTTAGCCTCTCGAACATACCCAGTCGGTACGCCTCAATAGTTCGGTTACAACCTAAGGCACGCTACCGAAGTTTAATTACCTTAGGGCCAGAGTTTACCTTCCCTATAAAGGGAGAATAAAGGCATCTACAACTACAACCCCCAAATACCATAGAATAACACTTCACAACAACTGGTGGTCGCTAGAAAAACCGGGTCGAGAAGGCTAGATAAAAATAGTAGATTGAAATAAAATGGCTTTACCAGAGGAAAAAATGACTTCCCTATCAACAGTACTTGAAATTGCAAAAATTATAACAGAATACGCGGGAAATTCAGATGTAGATGAGTTTATCGAAAAATTTAAAATTTTCGACGAACTAACTGAATCGTTTGAGAATAAGGTCAAAGAGCAATGCGTTGCAGCCAGATTAAAGGGAAGCGCCCTTAAACATTTTGAGGCAATTAAGGAAAAGAGCCCAAGGACATCAGTACTCTAATTGAATCTTTTAAAACAAGATTCATAGAGACAAGCATCTCCGAGAGGCTAAGAACAGAGGTAGTCACATTTGATACCTCAACTAGTATCAGAGAATATGCAGACAAAATTTGTAGATCCGTGTGTTTACAATTAGAAAAAGGCGGAAATGACGAGACAATAAAGAAAGTACAACTACATACTTTTACCCAAGGGTTACCAAAAAAGTTATTAAGACTAATATTATCGCGGAAACCTGAAAATTTAGAGCAGGCTTTAATACTAGTCGAAACAGAGGTAAAAATTGACGAGGCTATGAAAAGGTTTGATCAGATGTCAATAAATAACACATGAGCCCAAGAAAGTAAAAAATATGAAAGGGGACAGAAGAGTATGAACTTTGAGGAGCCGAATCATGAACCAAAAAGGCACGAGGAAGGCCAATCCTTCCCACCATGGACTGACCCCTCCCCATTTGACGACCAACACCATGGTATTAGATCCTTAATGACTTGGAATACCAAGTATTATGGTAACCCACCTCCTCCTCCCGAGGAACATTATAGAACAAATGGTGGCAGGTCAAGAATATATAGAAATAGATATAGACCCCACGAGGAAGGGCAAATTACCAAGCAATATAGGAAAAGATTCAATTGCTATAATTGTGGGAAACCAAATCACTATGCGGCAGATTGCTGGCATAAAATACCCATAGAAGGCCAGACGTACAAGACAAAACACCAGTTCAGAACGCAGGGGGACAGAAATTTAGGAAGGCAGGGAACAAATAATACTTGGCAAACACCTAATAATATTCCTGAATTTAGGCCTAGGAGGCAAACGGTTAATAATACCCAGGATCAAAGTAGCAGCGCTGAAGAAAACTGGGATAATCCCAGAAACTTTTGGCCAAACAGTGGGCATTTAAACGGAGAAACCATCCTGTAAGGGTCGACAGAGCTGTTTCCTTACAAAGACCCCTATATAGTTTAGAATGTTGTGATACAAATGCAAATAATAATAATCTACCGATTCTGCGTTGTTTTAAAATTGAGTGTTTTCAAAATTTACCATGTTTACTAGATACAGGCGCATCTAAATCATTAATTCGAGAGGAAGTTTTTAATAGGTTTCCTCCTAGTGTAAAAAATCGCGTAAGCAGATGCCAGAATACCCTCACATCAGTGACAGGGCAGAAGTTGACAATTTTGGGAGAATGTCCACTAAAATTTAGTGCAGGGGATAAAGAAATAACAGTAACAGTAATAATATACAAGCAGCTACCATTTCCTTGTATTCTAGGAGTAGATGCCATCAGAAAATATGGAATTGTATGGGAACCCATATCCAGTACAATAACAATAAACCAGGCAAATGAAAATAATAGGCAAATTTGCGTAACAACAAATAACGAAAGTGAAGATTCGAATTATAACCTAAAAATAAGTGAAAAAATCACAATAGAAAGGGGAACGACTGCTCAATTTCTAGCTACATTAAATGAAAAAGAAGGAAAGGTTAAAACAATGGATGCCGTGATAGGGGGACACACCATAAAAGAATACCCAATGATTTTCGTGGAAAATCAAGTTATAAAAATTGAAAATGGTATAACATACTTAAAACTATTAAATCTAAGTAATAATAAGATAAAACTGAACCAGGTAGAACTTGGATCAGTAGAAAAGATTTCAAATTCGGAAATAAAATCTCTAAACAGTCCAGAATTAAGCGCAAACTTCATTAGCCACGAACATTTATCCTCATTAAAACCGCAACCACAAGAAGAGTATGGAATGGCGAAAACAGATTTTTTGCAACAATTTTATTTAAAACATTTACCGGAAAACGTAAAAACTAGGGTGGAAAATATTCTTTGGGATTTTAAATGGACTTTTGCAAGACACAAAGCGGATTACGGATTAACTCACTTAATCACGCACAAGATATCAACAGAGGGCCCTCCAATCAAAAATCACCGTATAAAACACCTTATCATTTAAAGCCATGGCTAGAAAGCCAAATAAAAGAAATGGAAGATCAGGGAATAATTAAAGAAAGTATTAGTGATTGGTGCTTTCCATTAGTAATAGTCAGAAAAAAAAACACCTGGAGATTATGTATAGACTTTAGATCACTAAACGCCGTCACGGTTAAAGACGTGATGAAGCCACCAAGAATTGATTCGATTTTAGATTCGTTAGGGGGTTCAAAATATTACACTAGTTTTGATTTAATAGCAGGATATTGGCAAATCGCTTTAGATGCAGAAACTAAGAATATGGCTACAGTAATCTTAGACGATGTTCACATTTGAACGTATGCCGTTTGGCTTATCATTTAGTCCAAATTGTTTTAGTCGCCTAATGAATTTGGTGTTAAAAGATAAGGAACCAGGAAGGAAAAAAGATACCTTGGCTTATTTAGATGATGTAATTCTGTTTAATGAAAACTTGGAAGACCACTTGGTCGGACTTAGAAAAATACTGGAAAAGTTTGAAAAAGCAGGCTTAAAATTAAAACCAGAAAAGTTAAAAATAGTAGTAACAAAATTAGTATTTCTTGGACACCTGATAAACCAAGGTTCTATTTCACCAAATCCAGAAAAATTTACAGTCATAGAAAATTTACAGCCTCCTAAAGATCAAAAAAGCTGCAGATCAGTTTGTGGGTTGTTAAGCTATTTCAGACGATATATTAAAAATTATGCCACAATAGCACAACCTTTGACGAACCTTTTGAAGAAATCAGGTAAATTCGAATGTCCAGTGGAAGCAAAACAAGCACTAAATGAAATAAAAAGGCAATTATTACTGGCACCAATACTAAAACTACCAGATTTGTCACAAGACTTCTGTTTGCAAACAGATACTTTGGGGTACGGTATAGGGGCCATATTATTAAACATATTAAAAAATACTCGACAGTTGAAAGGGAGTGTTTAGCAGTTGTAGTATTTACAGAATATTTTCGACAATTTTTACTTTGAAAAAAATTCATTTTGCGCGTAGACCAAAAATCATTAGTTTGGCTACATACGATGCAAAATACTTCAGCCCGGCTGACACGGTGGATACTACGTCTGCAAGCATATTCATATACCCCAATATATATAAAGGGCCGTACAAATATTTTACCAGACTATTTGTCACGAAATCCAGATAAGGAAGAAAATGTGATAGCAACCATCCAGAACGAACTGGAAGGGGTAGAAATACTGTCTAATGAAAATATTTCGAAGCATCAAAATAAAGATGATTTTTGTTTAGCAATGAAATCCTTTTTATCAAAAGGAACGGAACTGCCAGAGCACTTTAAACATTTTTTAAAGGACTTAGATAATTTTGATTTGGACGAAAGTAAAAATCTTCTAGTAAGATACCATAGACCATCGCAAAAATATAGAAAAATGACTTAAAAATTATTCCAGTAATTCCAAAATCTCTGGAAGGAGAAGTTTTATAGATGGCACACGCAACGATTGGCTGTCACATGGGAGAAGCAAAAACTATGGGGAGACTGAAGGGAAATTTTTATTTTCCAAAAATGTACTCAAAAGTAAAAGCTTTTATACAAAGCTGCCAAGAGTGCGCCAAACAAAGGTCGCCACCAAAGACCCCTAGGGCTGAATTAGGTCAATACACCACCCCTTCAGGGGTAGGAGAAATAATGTCAATAGACATTTGGGGATCCGGGGGAAGTTTGCCAGTTTCCAGGAAAGGAAACAGGTGCGTACTAACCATAGTAGACAATTTTAATTCATATTTATACGTTTTTCCAATTAAAGATGAAAAGACAAAAACCATTGTGAAAGTTTTGGTCAATCGCCTATTTCTGGAACACTGGATTTTCCCTAGAGTTTTACTTAGCGACAATGGGCCATGTTTTAGAGCCAAATTATTAAACGAAATTACAGAATATCTGGGGGTTAGACGATGGTTTACCTCGTCTTACATGGCCGCAGCTAATGGGAAGGTTGAACGTAATCATAGGGAATTAGCTTACATGCTGGGAATACATGCAAGAGAGGAAAATGAAAATTGGGATGAACATTTACCATTTGTAGTCTTTGCAATAAATACGGCTTTTTCACGTACCTTAAAAGAAACACCATTTTTTTGCAACATATAAGAGATCCCAGAATTTGTTTAGATGAAATACAAAATGACAGAATATATTACAACCTAGACCAATATAAGCAAGAGATGGTGATGCGAATGAAAAAAGCTATGGAACAAGTCAAAGACAATCTGGAAGATGCGAAAACAGAACAAAAAGAAAAATATGACAGAACAAGCAAAAATAAAACGAGTTACTGTTTAGGAGAATTAGTTTATGTTTACAAAACGAATCTGGAAGGAACAAAAAAGTTAAAACCGAAATGGGATGGACCCTACAGGATTATAAAAATTCTACCGAATAACTTAACATATGTTCTAAAGCATCAGCATAAGGAAAAGGAAGAAGTAATACACCATAATAGAATGAAAAAGGGATATTTTTTAAAACCGTGGAAAACAGAGCCTATACTGTCAGAAGAAGAAATAGAGGACACAATCTCACCAGTATATATCAGAAGACCATATGAATTTTATGACCTTTTTAACGACCACAACAGTTGGGAGAAGTGGAAGGAATATTTAGCCCAGTCTTGGCTACAAACTTTCCACAACAAACAAGAGAAAAAAGGAAAAGTTCGATGTTCATCGGATACTAGCGATGAAAGCGACAGAGAAGAGCCTCAAACACAACCTACTGGTTTAAGATATAATAAACCAGAGGTTAAATCCAAAGAGGAAGAAAAATTGGAAGAAACCAAAGAATTATCTGATTTTCATACATTAGACTCACCTACAGTCTTAACACAAAAATGGCTTTTGGAACAAACGCCATCTACCAGACGCGAGCTAACAGAATGTGACACTGAAAATTCTTCTACAGAAACCGATATAACTAAACCTGGGCCATCGTCAAGAAAACCTTCTTTGAGAGAAAAATTATGGAGAACAGAAATGAAACCAAAGGGGCAGCAAGAAGTTCCTTTGTCAGCAGCACAAGTCTCTAAAACACTTATGAAAAAGGCCAAACATCAAGAGAAACAAAGATTAAAGATATTTGACGAGGCAACAAAACAGCACTCGGACTCAGAGCCTTGTAAACCACACTATAGAAACCACGGAAAAACTTGCCAACATTATAAAGAAGAAAAGCAAAAATTTGGGGTTCAAAACTCGGACCAGGAAACGGAGAAAGGCAGAACAAGCGCAGCCCCCAGCAGATTAATATTTGAATAAAACAATTATAACAAAAAAAATAGAAAAAAGCCTATTAAACAAAATAAAACGAATAAAAAGCCTCTAAAGAAATATCTAATTTTTTTTAATCGGTATATAAATAACATCAAGTTTTCCTTCAAATATATATCGCCAGTAAAAAATTTTGACCGTCACATTCTAACGCTAAATTATTAGCTCCGATCTGAAGTGACATCATAGGTTCCTGCAAAAATTTTGCTTCCGATACGAGATAAGACTTCGCGAGCGGTATAATGTCAAGACTTGTCAAAACAAGTTAGGCTTCGCTTCAAAAAAAAGGAAATAAGTAAGGCCACGTAACTTTTAAATAGGTGTAGTGAACCTAATTAAATTACACATATTTAGAATCAGAATTAAAAGGCGATTCTTTTGATATGTATATTGAAAAATTTTTTTCGGGGGGATAATTAAAAAAAAAAATGTGTTTTTTTTAAGAATTTTAAAATAATTATAATAGGAAAAACAGCAAGAGTTTACATTAAGTGGCCACTACATGTACAAGCTAGCTGTAATCTTGTTATAAATAGTAAAAGATATAATAAATTAAACACTTACCAATAAGGAAGATATGTATAAACAAGAAGCCGTAGATAAAATGGGTCACAATTTAAAAGTATAGCACAGCGTAAAGCAAAGTTTTTCTCGGGTATAATTAATTTCACATATTAAATAAATTCACAACAAACCATTAACAGAAATAACAGGGCGAGGACATTACAGGTGAAAAAACACCAATGACAGGACCGTTTGCATTTAAAAACAAAAACTGCTAAGCGTCTTGTCATTGGGGGGATCCACTAAACTAATCAAATTGATATTAGAAATATCGGTCAAACTGGAGAAGGTGTGGGCTGAGTGTTCGTGTAAAATTCTTCTTGCTAAAATAAAAAATAGCAGGAGCAACGATTTTGCGCGGGCACTAAACCCATAAACTTGTAGAACAGGGTAATAGTCAAAATATCACGGAAGGGACAAATTACACTCAATGACTGTATAAAACTAAGGCGAAAATTTAATTGAGGATAATTCCAGACGCAAATAGTATAAAAGTTTATAGGGAAACCACAATAGGTGTCTGATAATCCCTATCTCTACACAACTCTTGGCACGAAATAGGCACTAATTAAAATACCACAGACAAGGATTATGTGTCTGGAATGAGAACCACACAATTTTGTGGGAATCTGAATATCGTAAAACGTACATTTTTTTATGAATAAAGGGGAACTAGAAATTTTGGAGCAAACCTTAATTAAAAGTGTTCAAAAAAAATTGGCTGAAAAAACTACAGTACTTTTCTGCAAGGAACATAATGTTTCGATTTAAGCGGGTTATTATTTTTGGAGTAATTAAAAAAGTGGAGAAAGTAATTAAAAGTAATTAACTTTCGAATGCATTGATATATACTAATTGAGTTTTTCATTCTGCTATATATGTAAAAATATATGCTTTATATGTATACTAATGTGTATATTTATTTTAGATACAGCATTAGCTATTTTTTTGGAAATCAAATTTTTCATAACATCCTTTTGGATCCATTTCTCAATCATTTCTTTGACGCATTTTTGGAAAGTAGCAAATTTCAAAGCCAGTTCAATTATATCCTGATACTATCATAAGAAACCAAACCATACTTGATCAACTGATATTTGGAAACTATAGAAGAAATACAGACTTTACTACAAGTTCATCAAAAGTGAGATAAAATCAGAACTTACTTTAGGCCTAGATATTGTGCTACATAGCCCAAATGGCTTATGTTATTGAAATATATGAAAATGCTTTGTGCTGGAAAAATATGTGAAAATTTAAAAATCAAAAAGTTATGTGTAATTTACCCAAGGCATTTCTAAACCGAAAAATATACGGTATATCAACCACATCACACAGATAAATTAAATTATTAATGGGAATTAAATTTAAACTCAAATAATTCATAAACTTGTCTAATATAACTTGAAATCTAATTTAAGCAAAACCACTAATATTATGTTTAAGCCGCTTGGGGTCAAGTTAAAACAGAAGATACATATGAAGAGGGTACAAGATTAATTGTCAGTCCTAGAGACAGAGAAAAAGAGAAACAAGGATGAATTTCAAATTGAAATCCTTCGACAAAAAAAAGAACATGGCCTATATTGGACCAGAAACATAACCCTAAGGAAACCCATTGAGGGTAGATGCACATAATGACCCAAAGATGGCAGCATAATAGCTGTAAACGAAATTAAATTGTTTTAAAAGCAAAATATTGAGAATTGGGTAAATCTTCTTTAAATGGGGAGTATTGTGGTAAAGCTTTCTAATTTAGTTAATTATTAATGTAGTAAAAACATACAAGACGCAAATATGAAGTTTTGAAATACTACTTTTTATTAAGATAAGGAACATATCCTGCTAAGTTCTGTTTAACGGGAAATTGAGAAATTACCACTTCCTAGCGATTACGTGGGAAGGTGTGGTTGATAAAAATGTATAAAAGATACATTTTATCGGAAGGGGGAATCTTATACTAACTTTATGCCGGACTGAACTCTGGTCCGTTGTTTTTAGAAATACCTTGGAACTTTGTCTTATCATTGTAAGTGTCTAATTATCTATTTATATATTATTGTTGTTTTTGAGACTTGTGGTCTACTTTGGACAGCCAGTCCCAGTAGACAGAATATATCCGATTATATTATATGTTAAATGAATAAAAGTATTGTATTTTAGACAACCTCTCTACGATCTACCTTTAGCCTCTCGAACATACCCAGTCGGTATGCCTCATTAGTTCGGTTACAACCTAAGGCACGATACCAAAGTTTAATTACCTTAGGGCCAGAGTGTATCTCCCCTATAAAGGGAGAATAAATGCATCTACAACTACAACCCCCAAATACCATAGAATAACACTTCACAACATTTTTTTGAAAATTTCCAAGAATCAGATGTTTTTATCGTCGTTTTTGTCTGGGTCCGGGAATTATGAATTTGTCTTCTAAACCTCTTAATAGTGAACAGGAGGCAGTTTTGTCGAAGGGTTCTAAGTTCTGTTTTCCAACACCAATCTCTTATTCAAAAATAATTTCAAAGGTGGAGTCAGGATTTATAGCTTCTATTGATAAAGTTGAAACTCCTCAAGAACTTAGAGCTGAGATCGTAAGGAAACTAAACACCTTTACTAAGAGCAAAATTGGAAAGGACATCTCACAAAAAAATTACATTAAAATACTTACAGATTTGGAAAAGTATAAATTCTTTACTATCACCAGAGCCGATAAAGGTAATACTATTGTAATTATGAACATTGATGATTATGATAACCAAATGAAAACCATTATTTCTGACACTATAACTTGCAAAAAACTGGATTTTGATCCTACAGATAAATATGTAAAATCGACAAGAAAGGAATTGGAGGCATTAAAAAACAATTTCTACATTAATCCACAGTTCTATAACAAATTTTATCCTAGGGGGTGTTTTGCACCCAAGATCTATGGTCTACCTAATATTCATAAGACTGGAGCCCGCCTCCGTCCCATTGTGTCAACTTTTCCGTCACCTCTTTCGAAATTAGGAAAATGGCTGTCTGTGGCATTGCGTCCTCTTTTGGGAACACAAAGATCATATTTGAAAAATTCGATTGATCTTACCAATAAATTAAGAAATTTCCCATTGGAGGAGATTTCAATTCTTTGTAGTTTTGACGTTGTGTCTATGTATTCAAATTTCGGTTTAAAAAGTGTGAGGACATTTTAAAGAGTAAATTAGAAAACAATTTGATTTAATACAAGATGTAACCTTAGCCAGTTTGGATATTGATGCCGTTATGAAACTTGTTATCCTGGTAAATTTATTTTGTTTTGTTTTAGAGGGGAGTTTTATAGGCAGGTTTTTGGGTTACCTATGGGGGCTTCTCTCGCTCCTTTATTGGAAAATCTTTTCATAGGTTCTATTGAAAACTCCGCTATAAACAGCTTTAGAATCTCCCCTTTACTTCTGGGGTAGGCTCATGGATTATGTAGTCTGCGTTTGGAAACATGGGTTGGGATCCTTAGATCTATTTTGTAAACATTTTGATAGTTTTGATAAAAAATTAAATTTACAGTTGAGCTTGAGGAAAATAAAAAATTGCCTTTTCTGGATATTTTATTATTTAAAAGGGATCTCCACTTACTTTCCCCGTTTTATAGAAAACCTACGCACAATGATAGGCATTTGAATTTTCATTCGTGCCACCCTATGTCGGTGAACCGAGGGGTTGTGATTTCACTAGTGGATAAAGCCTTCAGAATTTGTTTCCAGGAATTTCTGGATTCGGAATTGTTATATTTGAGGGATATTTTGTTTTGTAATAATTACCCAATAAAGTTCATTGACAAAATAATTCAAAATAGACGTGGTGAACATGACAGTAAGGTTATTGGGATTTCTCAGTCTTCAGAATGAAACGTATCTAAAAGTTTCATTTCATTGCCATATGTACCTGGATTGGGTGAGAGGCTTTCACGGATTTTGCGTAAATTTAACATCGATACATGTTTCCAATCATTGAGACCAAGGGGTAGTTTCTTTAGTTCTGGAAATGATTTAGCCCGCGAAAATTTAGTAAGTGGGGTGTATAAGACCCCATGTTCTTGTGGGAAGTTCTATATTTGTAGGACTCACCAAAAATTTGTGGAAAGATTTATTGAGCATCAAAATTCAATAAAAAAAACTACAATTAACCAAGCCTCCGGAAACATTTAGTTCTGCTTTAACAGAGTATATTTGGTTTCAACCTGGTCATTTTGTAAAATTTGATGACGTCTTAGCCATTTCAAATGATGTCAGTTATACCCAATGGACGAGAGAAGCCATAGAAATTAAAAAACATAAGTTTGCTAACCTTTCGATAAATAAGTACACAAGATATTTAAATATTGACTCAATTTGCGATAATCTTTTGATTATTTCACAACAGAATGATTAACCTAATTTCATTTTTTTATTTTTATTTTTACCTCAGTTGCTTTGGTGTCCTTACTGAAGTAACTCTAATAGCTGATTTTCCCTACGGGGATTCGTTTGCGCCAATTGTATATTTTTTGGTAGTGGTTTTATTTGGTTTTTAGTTTCATTTTTTTTATCTTGTTCTTCTTTTGTTTCTCTTTTGTTGAAGACACCTTGTTTTATACAGCGTTGTTTTTCATTTTTCGTCTTTTCTTTCCACTGGCCATAGTCTCGTTTGTTTGTTTGTTTGTTTTTTGTTTTTTTTTTCATTGAGAGTTTTCTCTCTGTTGGTTTTTGTCATGGCTGGCCAATTCGGCTTAAGATCTTTCATAAAGTTTCAGGTTAGTACGCTCAGCCGTTTCTTAGATATTTTTGATATTTCCTTTTCATAAGCAGTAAGCACATGGTGTGTTTTGATTCTGTTTGGCATCCCTTTCAGATTTTTCTTAAAGTTTCACCTTAATCAAAAATGTCTCAACTTAAAGATCAAAAATGCTTCTTTTTAGCCAAAACTTATTATGTTAAAAATATGCAGCTTGCATAACGTATATCCCTGACACCGACAGCTTGGAGCGAGGCTAGTAACCCCAGAGATATAGTTTGTTGACTTCTGGACCATTTTGAACAAAATGACTATCTCAAAATTGTGGTCAGATGTATTTGGGGAAAAAGGGAAGAGGGGCTGTTTGTCCTCTGGTCACTTTTGACTATAAAAAAGAGCACTAAAGCTTCCGATGACCAATCGAATTAGCCCCTTCCGAAACTTATACGACTATCTCGTCCATATGAAGAGTCACTAACAAAATAAAACATAATAGGTTGAGGACTTATGGCGCTTTGCTAAAGACCTATCAATAAGCTCTTCCATTCTAGGAATGATGGCAAAAATTATTTGTTATTTTATTATATTTTCCGTTACATGATAAGTTGTTCTAAGTTGCCGGGGGGAAAAAGTCAAACTTTAAAGGAACTAATATTTTTCTTCGGATTAAGCCTGTAAATTGAAGCTGAGTAATGATAGCTCCCTTTTTTGCAGAAAAAAAATATGTGTCAAGCAGTTCGTAGCACAGAAATGTTTGAAAAATCGACTCGTGTAAAGTGTTCTAATAGTAGCCATATAAAAAAAAAAATTCTTAATTTAATTTCACAACCAGCCAAAACCGAAAATGAAATCTTTTCTGGAAAATTCATTGAAAATAAAATTTTCAAATTGATCAGGCTGTACAGTAGACCACTTTGCATAAAGAGTTACTAGACGAGGTTAAGTTATTTCATATACAATTAACTTAATTATGGTTGTCTGAATCAGAGCGTTCATTTATGAGAAATAGATTTGATAAAGAGAACTTTTTCACGACCCAAGTAATCCTGTGTATAAGGCATTGAGTGGCTTTTGCCTGACATATTAATTTAAAAAAAACAAAGTTTTCCGAGGGAAGCAAAGAGCGAAGTTGAAACTTAAAACGGACAAAAATTATTACTTCGCAGCGTATTTAATATATATTAATGTAACTAGTACAAATAAACCAACTAATTATGTTTCCCTATGCTGGTTTTATTATACAAAACTAGCTAAAACGAAACAATAGTAAAAAAAAAATAGTAAAAACAATAGTAAAATTTTCACCCTCTGAATTTTTTCATTCAGTTACCCTTTCATCGTTACATGGAGAGGGTTTTCAAATTTTAGTTGTGCTTTGTTTTAAGGTTTGAATTTTTTTTTGCATAATATCCTTGGATTTTTATTAGTAATTTTAATATTATTATCTTGCACTGAGGATGTTCAAGCGGAGGTCTTGACCGAAATATTTGCATTTTAGTCCATATTTTTCACAGGCTTGTATAGTCCTCGTTTTTCTCTTTTTTTTACTATTGTTTCGTTTTGTCATGATTAGCCAGTGTGGTCTCAGAAATTATTAACAAAACTAGCGCTTTACTGAAAACACAAAAGTCAAGTATAAAAACAGGATTAGTGATTCAAGAGTCAAAAGTGAGTGTGTAGCCTGACAACACTAAACGAATCTATAAAGCTTTTCATAGTCTTACACCATTTGCGACATTAGTAACTTTCAGTATACAATTATAATTATCTTAAAACATAAGCGTAAAACTCAATATTTTTTAATAACCGCGAAATAATTGAACAGCATACTGAAATATTGGATTGATATATCAAGCAGTATTTTGCTCTCACCAGCTATAATTCCAATAGTGGGTAGTATAAAGTCTTAAACTGTAAGAAATATGCTTTAGTATCACTTGAAATGAAGATCAAATAAAACATAATATGAACCCTAGAAATCCGATTATTTCTCTCTTTACAAGAGGGAATTTCAAGCTATGATACAAATTCTAAAGCTAGTCTATAGTCCTAATACTATCAAGATGGCCTTAATTTGTACTTGTGTACAAACTAAAAATGACATGTCCTTTTAAGAACCAAAACGAAAGCCAGTCGTTGAACTGAGCCATTGTGCAGAAGTAATACCAAATTAAACGTAAAAAAATAATGAAATCCTAAAATGGATTGTTGCTTTATTTTAAAAGGGATTGATCCTAAAAGGGATGAATAATGTTTTGATTCTATTAAAGGTGTCCGTAATTGGTTTGCTTTTACTGTACCAAAACTCCTATATTATTTTGTGTTTTCAGTAAAGTGCTAGTTTTGTATGATAATAAAAGCATAGGGAAACATAATTGGTTGGTTTATTTGTACTAGTTATATTGATATATCTTAAACAGGCTGTGAAGTAATAATTTTTGTCCGTTTTAAGTTTCAACTTCGCTCTTTGCTTCCCTTGGAAAAACTTTGTTTTTTTTTAATTAATCTTTGTTCGTTTTTTATTGAAATTTAATGCAAAAACAACGCTGCTATGATCTTTTTTATTTATACGGAATAATATATGCTCGTTTTAAGTTTTAATGTCACTCCTTATTTTCAGTTGAAAACTTATTTTTAATATAATTTCTAATTATCACCGATCTAGGGGAGATAAGACACCTCAAAAAAAAAACACTGGAAACAACCTTGACATTTAGAAAAAAATTTAGTCTATAACATAAAGTTCATTATCCATACTTCACAAAACAATACATGTTTTTCAGGCACATTTGTTTTTCGACGAGCAAAAAGCTGTTTTAACTCGGCCGACTTCGCCTGAAAAAGCCATAATGAAGACAGGGCTTTGTAAAAACACCTACTGACTAGCAGAAATTACATGCTTCTGTAACAAAAGAAAGCTGTTTAAGGGCTCATTAAAAAGTTTATATTTATACTTAATTGTTTTTTTTCATAAATTTGACTTGATAGCACATTTCCACAAAGTGCACTTTCGGTTGTTTACCCAACTTTTTTAAATGAAACAAGTGCCTTTTCCAATGAAATGGCCAAAAAAGGTGATTTCAAACCTAGGCAAGAGTAAAAACTAAGGGGGCAACGATGTCCCTTTCCCCGAATTATCGCCTTTAGAACTAGCACACAGGCTTCATCACAGATTGAAGTTTGAAGGTTCAATTCAAAACTGTTGATCAGTAAGCTTAATTTTTGGTAGATGTTTAGTTGAAAAGTTTTTAGTTTTGGTTAATTTGCTTTCGCAATAATCTTTTACTTTTAATATGACTAGTTGATTTATGAAACTTACTAAGAGGGTCTGGATAGGGAGTATATGGGAGGGGATCTTATAAGCCTCCAGTTAAGGGCTTTGGACCATAATTATTGCGATGGTACAGTTTTTTGCTTCCAAACGTTTCCACTTGAGAAGTGGTACCAAAAGTGCCGTTTTTATTGCTATCTGGCACTTTTGGATGGTAAAATTGATAAAAAGCGAGTTGATATAAGTAATAGGTATAAAGTCTACCTTCCCGGATATGCCTTAAAATGAGTGCCATTAAACATCACTTTTTAAAGTTCTGCTAGCCCAATAGCCCCGCACTGTAAAAAAAAATCGTTTGAGATTCAACAAAAATTGTCTGTAATGTTTATCAACAACAAAATTTGAATTTTAACAGCTGACATTTAATATTGGAGACCATTTTGGAATTCCATGGTCATTACTGAATTTCCAGTTTGTTGAGAAACAAAAATGTTGAATTCCCATACCCGAATTGATTTTTCAGTTTGTTGACAAAACAACATGTTGGATTTTAAAATCCTTATTGGATTTCCATCTTGTTTGCTGGATTTCCCGTTCTTTTATCGGATTTTCCTCACTAGCGTGGTTCAATTTCCTAGGTCTACAGTCTAATATCTAGTTCTCAGGATTCAGTTTCCTTTTCTTCTTTCTGAAGCATCAATAAATAAAAAAAATTATCTCATTTATTTTACAAGAACACAAAATTCCAACAAAAAATTTCTCTCAGATAATATGACACCTCTTAACGGCTGCATTTTTTCATAGTGGAAATCAGTAAATCAATGGCGTAGTAGCAGGCCGACAGAAGACACTTGAGTAAGAAATATCTTCCCATCAGGAAAACAGTGACACTCGGACCTGAAGTGAAGATGAAATCAAATCGAGGCACAAATAAAAGAAAGACTTCCCCCCTTTTTTCTACCTCCAGAGGTGAACAGTTGCAATAATAATGCCAGAATCCTGTCTTTTCTGAATACGTTTGACTTACTCATCATATCTCATCAAATCTCTTGTTCGCCACCTCATAAAATCTGCGTGTTATAAAACTGAAACCTTGCAAAATAGATCTTCTGCTTACATGAAGTACAACAAAATTGTTTTCAGTTTCACAACTATGCTCAATCCCAATTTATAAGGTTTTAAAGATATACAAATACATTTCCTGAATTTTGAAAAAAAAAAAAATGACATGGCTTAAAATTCTACTCAAATAACAGGAATTGCATTTTTGGAACTAAACCTTGAGAAAAAGAAACTGATAACTGAAAATTAAGGTAGAATGTTGTTTTGTCAAAATTTCAATAAGTATAGACCTGTCATGTAGGCAAATTTAAGGACCCTCTAGAGGGAGAAGGAGTGGAGGTAGGTACTTCAAAAAACCTTCCCGGGACATACTTTGATACTTATGTACTATCTGGAACACATGCGCTATATTATATAGGGAAGATACGGGTTTCTTTCAATAGCGAAATGGATTGTAAAGCGTGGTTTGTTATTGGGTTTACAATATTTAAGCTATTGTTTTATGGGGTTTAGGGGGGAAAAGGTACCTAGGTTTGGTTAGGTTAGGCATTTAATATATGATATGCTTTACCCCCCCCCCCCCAGCCTGTAGACCCATCCCTGAAAGTTTCATTTTCCTAACCTAACCCCTTTCGAAGATAGCCAAAAGTAGCTAAAGTAGAATTGGTACTGTTCTATTAGCTGTAGGCCATGCAAGATAGATGATAAAAGAAACTAGTCAAACAGCTACTCTCAACGGAGAAATGGATTGCAAACAGTGGTTTCTAACTGCGTTTACAATATTTAAACTTTAGTTTTTTGGGGTTTAGGGGGGGAAAGGGTACTTAGGTTAGGCTACGTATTTAATATATGCTATGCTTTACCCCCCCCCCCTAATGTGCAAATATATAACCGAATTTTGTTTCTATACTATTACATTTTTATCCTATTTTGTTTTATTTCATTAGCATTAACCAAACTTCACTTCTTGCATGGTTTACAGCTAATAGAACAGTAGCGTAGAATTTTACCAAACTTTTTTTATTTATAAAAAATGAACTGTTTTAAACATTTTGGGAAACATAAGACACAAGTTATCCGGGTTGCAGCGGTAGCTAGCAACCTAGTAAGAGACGATCACGTCCAATGTTAAGAAATATAAAAACCCATAGTTCCTAACAAAGGAGTCAGATCAAAACAAAAAGTACACCATTAGAACCGCCTTGTCCGAAACCCCTGTATAGGAAACTTTCTGTCCCTTGGCTTGAACAGCAAGGGAAATATATTGGCTTGAAAATCAAGAAAATTGACTTTAACCACGTTATTCTCCCCAAACGGGATATTTTTTCTCTTTTCTTTTTTTTTTCTTTTCCACAGATAGCTTGGCACTGGAACATCGTAGAGGGTTGTTCAATAGCTCATTTTAAAGGAAATTAATTGGGTTAAAAATCTATAGTAACTAAAATAAATTATTTCTAAAAGAGAATAAATTTTTCCACCAAAAACTGCATTTTTGATGTCTTTTTATAATAAAGATCGAACTCTTCCCTATACTAACATGCATACGCAACTTCACTATAGTTAAGATTACAGTATTTATATTTTTACCTTAAAAGACGATCACTGAAATAACAAACCATTCCATACATTGGACTTAGTTAGCTACTTGATTGTTTGAGTTTCGTCTCTTACTATTTAAAAGAAGAAAAAGCCGTAGGCTTTTTCCTGTTTGTATTTATAGTTAAAAAACGAACTCAAGTCCAAAGAAACTGAACACTGTGATTCATTCATATTATCTTCATTATTTTAGCTAGAATGTAAATAAACAAGTTTCTTTTTTAAATTTTAAATTGAAAAGATAGTGCATTTAATTCAACATATTAAAAGTTCTCCCCGACGGGGAATCGAACCCCCTTCTTCCATGTAACAAGCGGGCATACTTACCATTAGACTATCGAAGACTTACAAAATAAATGTTACATATAAGATATGATAATAATTTTTTAATCCGGGTTACTTAAAGGCTCGATCATTGAATTTTTACATTAAAGAACGAACTTTAGTCCATAGTTTATATTAAAGGACGATCATTAGAAAAGGACACCATTGCATATATTGGACTGAGTTAGTTTTTTTATAATAAAGAACGAATATTTTACCGATTATCTACTAATAACCATATATGACGTAATAAGTGACATGACGTAATATCTAAAACCTATTGTGTACTAATAACCATATATGACTTAATTAGCGACGTGACGTAAAAATTGAAAAAATTAGTTTTTATTTTATTTTCGTTTTTAGTTCAGAATCGCTAAAGTTATAAACTGCAAATTTACAGTAAAGAACGATCTCTCATCCATAGTAACTGATAAATGGTGGTTCCAGGGATAGTTACTTGAGGTTCGTCTCTTACTATTTCAAAGAAGAAAAAGCCGTAGGCTTTTTCCTGTTTGTAATGATATAACATAAAAAAAACCCAAGTGGTAACTGATTCACAGTATCCGGGTTGCAGCAGTAGCTAGCATTGCAGTAAAGAACGATTTCTCGCCTATATTTTACAATAAATATTACAGTAAAGAAAGACCTCTAATTACATTTTGTAATCATGAAATATAAAATATAGTAATACTAGGTTGCTAGCGGTAGCTAGCAACCTAGTAAGAGACGATCACGTCCAATGTTAAGAAATATAAAAACCCATAGTTCCTAACAAAGGAGTCAGATCAAAACAAAAAGTACACCATTAGAACCGCCTTGTCCGAAACCCCTGTATAGGAAGCTTTCTGTCCCTTGGCTTGAACAGCAAGGGAAATATATTGGCTTGAAAATCAAGAAAATTGACTTTAACCATGTTATTCTCCCCAAACGGGATATTTTTTCTCTTTTCTTTTTTTTTTTCTTTTCCACAGATAGCTTGGCACTGGAACATCGTAGAGGGTTGTTCAATAGCTCATTTTAAAGGAAATTAATTGGATTAAAAATCTATAGTAACTAAAATAAATTATTTCTAAAAGAGAATAAATTTTTCCACCAAAAACTGCATTTTTGATGTCTTTTTATAATAAAGATCGAACTCTTCCCTATACTAACATGCATACGCAACTTCACTATAGTTAAGATTACAGTATTTATATTTTTACCTTAAAAGACGATCACTGAAATAACAAACCATTCCATACATTGGACTTAGTTAGCTACTTGATTGTTTGAGTTTCGTCTCTTACTATTTAAAAGAAGAAAAAGCCGTAGGCTTTTTCCTGTTTGTATTTATAGTTAAAAAACGAACTCAAGTCCAAAGAAACTGAACACTGTGATTCATTCATATTATCTTCATTATTTTAGCTAGAATGTAAATAAACAAGTTTCTTTTTTAAATTTTAAATAGTGCATTTAATTCAACATATTAAAAGTTCTCCCCGACGGAGAATCGAACCCCCTTCTTCCATGTAACAAGTGGGCATACTTACCATTAGACTATCGAAGACTTACAAAATAAATGTTACATATAAGATATGATAATAATTTTTTAATCCGGGTTACTTAAAGGCTCGATCATTGAATTTTTACATTAAAGAACGAACTTTAGTCCATAGTTTATATTAAAGGACGATCATTACAAAAGCACACCATTGCATATATTGGACTGAGTTAGTTTTTTTATAATAAAGAACGAATATTTTACCGATTATCTACTAATAACCATATATGACGTAATAAGTGAGATGACGTAATATCTAAAACCTATTGTGTACTAATAACTATATATGACTTAATTAGCGACGTGACGTAAAAATTGAAAAAATTAGTTTTTATTTTTTTTTCGTTTTTAGTTCAGAATCGCTAAAGTTATAAACTGCAAATTTACAGTAAAGAACGATCTCTCATCCATAGTAACTGATAAATGGTGGTTCCAGGGTAGTTACTTGAGGTTCGTCTCTTACTATTTCAAAGAAGAAAAAGCCGTAGGCTTTTTCCTGTTTGTAATGATATAGCATAAAAAAAACCCAAGTGGTAACTGATTCACAGTATCCGGGTTGCAGCAGTAGCTAGCATTGCAGTAAAGAACGATTTCTCGCCTATATTTTACAATAAATATTACAGTAAAGAAAGACCTCTAATTACATTTTGTAATCATGAAATATAAAATATTATAATATAAAGTATTACTAAATAACCATATATGACGTAATGAGCGGCTTGACGTAAAAATTTAAAATATAAATTTTTATTTTATTTTCGTTTTCAGTTCAGAATCGGTAAAGTTTTTACATAAAGGATCGATCTGAAAATTAGTAAATAACAAACAACAGCATGTAATTGAATAGCTTAGTTGCCTGATTTTCACAGAGCATAGTTGAAAACAAAGGTGGTAATAATTCCTTCGACCTGGATTTGAACCAGCGACATACGTCCGTTTGCCGTCCGACGACTCTACCAACTGAGCTACCGAAGGCTTGCACTATTATTTGACTAAATATTATATCATGTATATCCGGGTTGCAGCGGTAGCTAGCAACCTAGTAAGAGACGATCACGTCCAATGTTAAGGTATATAAAAACCCATAACTCCTAAGAAAAAGGTCAGATCAAATCTAAAAGTACTCCATTAGAACTGCCATGTCTGAAACCCCTGTATAGGAAATTTTCTGTCACTTGGATTGAACAGCAATGGAAATATATTGGCTCGAAAATCAAGAAAATTGACTTTAACCACGTTATTTTCCACAAACGACATATTTTTTTTCTTTCTCTTTTTTTCTTTTCCACCGATAGGTTGGCACTGGATCATCGTAAAGAGTTGTTCAATGGCTCATTTTAAAGGAAATTAATTGGGTTAAATTATAAGAGACGATCACGTCCAATGTTAAGAAATATAAAACCCCCTAACTCCTAAAAAAAAGAGTCGAATCAAAACAAAAAGTTCACCATTAAAACCGCCTTGTTTGAAACCCCAATGAAGGAAACTTACCGCCCTTTGGCTTGAATAACAAAGAAAATATATTGGCTTGAAACTCAAGAAAATTGATTTTAACCACGTTATTCTCCACAAACGGGATATTTTTTTTTCTTTCCACTTTTTCTTTCTTCTCAGCTAGCTGGGCACTGGAAAATCAGAGAGAGCTGTATAATAGCTCATTTTAAAGGAAATTGCTACATCTAGTGCCTTTTTTAGTTAATCAATATCAAGGAGGCACACTTGTGCCTCTATAAAGAGGTGACCCACCACAATGTTAAGCGATTTCAGGTCCTAGAGGTCGCAGAGAGACGGCGGTAATCGCATTTTGTAGCCCAAGCTCAAACTAAGAAACTTGCAAAATTTCATCCTCCTCCGACTTTATCTTCATGGGGTAAACTGGGCCGGAAGTTTCAACCCTCCCACCACAGCCCCCCTTTAACGTTGTCAGATTGGGCTGAAGTTTAGAGGTCAAGCTTTCCTAGGGCCCGGGAGCTTATCCTCGAAATTTCAGCTCAATCCGATCACTCCTTCCCTGTTTTCAAAAAACCAAATATACCCACTTAAAATTCATTTCTTTTTTTTTCTTATCCACGCCTACAGGCCACAGTTGGCAACTGATCCGGTTGAATGAGGACTCATTCGAAGCAGAATTCGACCTGTTAGGGTCTTTTGATATTTTCAGACCGAAAAAATTATCCCCCGAATTTACATTTACGAAAAACCTCGTTTTCCTATAATAGCCCATGTTAATTTTTCCCACCACAACCCCCCTTTAACGTTGTCTGATCGGGCTGAAATTTAGAGGATAATCTTTCCTGGGGCCTGGGAGTTTATCCTCGAAATTTCAGCTCAATCTGATCACTCCTTCTCTGTTTTCCAAAAACCAAATATCAAGTTTTGTGGGAATTTGCTTGCGTCGAAAATAGATTCCATTTACTAAAAAACAATTACAATTGTGTCACTTTACTAAAAACAAAAACAATTACAAATAAAAATAAATTTTTATTTTATTTTCGTTTTCAGTTCAGAATCGGTAAAGTTTTTACATAAAGGATCGATCTGAAAATTAGTAAATAACAAACAACAGCATGTAATTGAATAGCTTAGTTGCCTGATTTTCACAGAGCATAGTTGAAAACAAAGGTGGTAAAATTCCTTCGACCTGGATTTGAACCAGCGACATACGTCCGTTTGCCGTCCGACGACTCTACCAACTGAGCTACCGAAGGCTTGCACTATTATTTGACTAAATATTATATCATGTATATCCGGGTTGCAGCGGTAGCTAGCAACCTAGTAAGAGACGATCACGTCCAATGTTAAGATATATAAAAACCCATAACTCCTAAGAAAAAGGTCAGATCAAATCAAAAAGTACTCCATTAGAACTGCCATGTCTGAAAACCCTGTATAGGAAATTTTCTGTCACTTGGATTGAACAGCAATGGAAATATATTGGCTCGAAAATCAAGAAAATTGACTTTAACCACGTTATTTTCAACAAACGACATATTTTTTTCTTTCTCTTTTTTTCTTTTCCACCGATAGGTTGGCACTGGATCATCGTAAAGAGTTGTTCAATGGCTCATTTTAAAGGAAATTAATTGGGTTAAATTATAAGAGACGATCACGTCCAATGTTAAGAAATATAAAACCCCCTAACTCCTAAAAAAGAGTCGAATCAAAACAAAAAGTACACCATTAAAACCGCCTTGTTTGAAACCCCAATGAAGGAAACTTACCGCCCTTTGGCTTGAATAACAAAGAAAATATATTGGCTTGAAACTCAAGAAAATTGACTTTAACCACGTTATTCTCCACAAACGGGATATTTTTTTTTCTTTCCGCTTTTTCTTTCTTCTCAGCTAGCTGGGCACTGGAAAACCATAGAGAGCTGTATAATAGCTCATTTTAAAGGAAATTGCTACATCTAGTGCCTTTTTTAGTTAATCAATATCAAGGAGGCACACTTGTGCCTCTATAAAGAGGCGACCCACGACAATGTTAAGCGATTTCAGGTCCTAGAGGTCGCAGAGAGACGGCGGTAATCGCATTTTGTAGCCCAAGCTCAAACTAAGAAACTTGTAAAATTTCATCCTCCTCCGACTTTATCTTCATGGGGTAAACTGGGCCGGAAGTTTCAACCCTCCCACCACAGCCCCCCTTTAACGTTGTCAGATTGGGCTGAAGTTTAGAGGTCAAGCTTTCCCAGGGCCCGGGAGCTTATCCTCGAAATTTCAGCTCAATCCGATCACTCCTTCCCTGTTTTCAAAAAACCAAATATAGCCACTTAAAATTCATTTCTTTTTTTTCTTATCCACGCCTACAGGCCACAGTTGGCAACTGATCCGGTTGAATGAGGACTCATTCGAAGCAGAATTTAACCTGTTAGGGTCTTTTGATATTTTCAGACCGAAAAAATTATCCCCCGAATTTACATTTACGAAAAACCTCGTTTTCCTATAATAGCCCATGTTAATTTTTCCCACCACAACCCCCCTTTAACGTTGTCTGATCGGGCTGAAATTTAGAGGATAATCTTTCCTGGGGCCTGGGAGCTTATCCTCGAAATTTCAGCTCAATCTGATCACTCCTTCCCTGTTTTCCAAAAACCAAATATCAAGTTTTGTGGGAATTTGCTTGCGTCGAAAATAGATTCCATTTACTAAAAAACAATTACAATTGTGCCTCTTTAGTCTAGCGGTTGATACTCCAGAATGTCAGGCGGAAAAACCGGGTTCGATTCACCGTCAGAGCAAATTTTTTATATACTGAATTTAAACTTTAAAAAAGAAACTCAGTTTCTTTTTTAAATTATTTGAAAAAAATTACGTTTTCTAAAGAGTTAAAGAGGCTGAGTTACAAGGTCGACCCTTAAAACGTACAGGGATTAGGAGGCACAGTTGGGGGGCTGTTAAAGAGGCTGAGTCACAAGTTCGAACCTTAAAACGTACAGGGATTAGGAGGCACCCTGTACGACGTGATTTGAGTATTCAGGAAGTAAAAGTGTTAACACAAGAATGTTCAAGAGCGGGGGGTTTGGGTGGCGGTGCCCCCCAACTTTAACTCCTGACACGATCAGCTAACAGTTAATCAAGCAATAATAAGTAATAAACTGTACACAAACGTGCAGAAATTATTTGAAAAAAACTACGATTTCTAAAGAGTTAAAGAGGCTGAGTTACAAGGTCGAACCTTAAAACGTACAGGGATTAGGAGGCACAGTTGGGGGGCTGTTGCCCCCCAAACCCCCCGCTTTCGCAGCCTTTAAATAAAAAAAAAATTCTTTAAACTGAAAGTAAGGAGCGACGTTAAATCTTAAAACGAACAGAAATTATTCCGTATATGAAAGGGCTGTGCCCTCCTCAACGCCTCGCTCTTTACGCTAAAGTTTTTATTGTTTAAAAAAAAGAGTTGTGAGAAAGTCAAACTTTAGCGTAAAGAGCGAGGCGTTGAGGAGGGCACAGCCCCTTTTATATACGGAATAATTTCTGTTCGTTTTAAGATTTAATGTCGCTCCTTACTTTCAGTTTAAAGAATTTTTTTTATTTAAAGGCTGCGAAAGCGGGGGGTTTGGGGGGCGGCAGCCCCCCAACTGTGCCCCCTAATCCCTGTACGTTTTAAGGTTCGACCTTGTAACTCAGCCTCTTTAACTCTTTAGAAAACGTAGTTTTTTTCAAATAATTAACAAACTAAACTGATTACTTACCATCACAATCAGAATGTCTCCTCTCTCTGATCTGAATGCCCCCTAGGTAAAATCGTCGCTTCGTCGTTTGAAGGTCTTGACATTAAATATACTTCTGTATTATACGTTTGTAGGTAGTTGAAGGAGATGATTTTATTTGTTGTCAAATTGATCTTAAATCATAGCATTTGAAAACAAAATAAGAGACAAATTAGGTCTTGGGAGGAGGTTTAGTTGCCCTCCAATCCTTACGGTCTCTTAAAAAGGACACTAGAACAAAAAAAAAAAAAAAAAAAAAAAAAAAAAAAAAAAAAAAAAAAATAGAAACGCATCCGTGATCAGTCTTCTGGCAAAAAACATAAATTCCACATTTGTGCAGATAGGAGATCAGAACCCCCCACAATAACATATTCTGATACGCTGAATCTGAAGGTCTGATTTACATTAAGATTTATTGACGTTTTGGGGGGTGTTTCTCCCTTTTTCGAAAATCAGACTCCCTGTTTTCAAAATCCCTTTTTCTTCTGAGGCTTGGAGCTTTTGGTGGGTAGATATTAAACGTAATGAAATTTATATATTTGCAATCTGCATAAAAACCCAATTCTTATCAATTGTTACCAAATTCCATTTTTGAGTTTCGGTTACAATTAAGCTGAGTCGCTCCTTAATTACAGTTTAACACTATGAACTGTTTGATAAAACTTATTGGGCTAACGTCCTATTTTTTAATTAATCCTGTAGCAAACCGGAGTTTTTGAAGCACGATTCATGCTATTAAAGTGTAGTATTTCGGAGTCCAGTTGAAATGTGCATCATTTTAGAAAATTCTCTTTTTTGGGGAAGCTTTTGGTTCCTTTACGTGTACGTAAAGGACTGAAATACCCTTACAGGCGTCTTCTCTTCTTCGATATATTTGCTTACTTGGTTATTCAGCGTAAGCAGCAAATTCATGGCAAATCCAGGGAAGATTTTTTTTTTTGAAAAGCTTTTTGTGTCTCATTACAAAAATGACGTTTGTCGCAAAAACATAAGTTGTTCCCACAAAAGGATTTTCGTTCTGAATTAGAAAAAATTGAATTCAGAAAGCAATATATTTTCACCGTTAGTACTGTTAAGATTAGGGTAGCATCTTAAGAAATTTTCTACCTACAGAAACTCACAAAAAATGTATTTAAAAAAGCGATTGTAAAACTTAAAAGATAATTTTTGTATATATATTTCTGCGTGTTCATTTTGCAGACAAGAAAGCTCAACTCATTTTAAAATAAAAATATATTTCCTTGTTTTTTATAATTATCTTTTTATACTCAAAATTCCATTGGCATTCCCCTTTTTCTGCTATAATTCAAATATTTGAATTGACCTTATACTGAACATATTACTTTCAATGGTCCTATATTCATATTTAAAATGATATTCAAGAAGCTTCAAATTACTGTTGAAGTTCAAACCGTGTTGATTGATATACTCTATTTACGGTGAAAATTACATTTTTTCCACAGAAAAGTACATAAATCTTAATAATGTCAATAATCTGTTGGAGTTCAATAAGCAAGTCACAATTCCAACAGAAAAATTGGATTTTTTTGTGACTTGTTTGAATTAGATAAGCACGTCACAATTCCAACAGAAAAATTGGATTTTTTTTTGACTTGTTTGAATTCGAGCAAAACATTTTAATGGAAATCAAAATTTTTTTTCACAGTGCTGCTTTTCCACTTGAAACACGACGACAAAAGTGTCATTTTTAGTGCCATTTGAACTTGATGATGGTGGAATTGATATGAAAGACGTAGATATGTGCAATATCTTTTATATGAGCTATAAAAGATCTACCAACGATGTTCTGGTAGCCTGCTAGTGCCACCCTTTGAGAAATAGCACAAAAAATGCCACTTTAGTGCCATATGGCACTTGCAGACGGCAGAATTTACAAAAAGCACGTAGATATGAGAAATAGCTTTTGAACAAACCATTAAGAATCTCTTTATGATGTTATGGTAGCCCGCTAGACCTGTTGAAAAAAAAACAAAAAAAAAACAAAAAAAAAAAAAAAACGGGAGACAGATCAGTGCTACCGATGCAAAATTAATCAGACCATCGCCCAATATTTCTAATTTCAGATCAGTGTTACCAACACCTAAAAACAAAATGTACCACAAATTGCATGAAAAATGTACCAAAGACAGAAAAATGTACCATATCCCAAATTTTTTTCCACGTCTTACGCTTCGCGTAACACGTGGATCGTCGGTGACGTAAAGTACTATCTATGAAAATTTTGCATAAGCCATTTTCATTCACTTTCTCTCTCCATTTCTTTGTTTTTCTTTCTCTTCTAATACAATACATTACTCCTGACAGTACTTGAAGAAATTGTTCGGAGTAACATATATTACTACAGAAACATTTTACTACAGGCCAACAAAAGTCGTTTTTTTTCGGCCATTTACGACCGTTTATAAACTTGGCAAGCTTTAGCAAACTTTTTCAAACTCAAAACGAGCAGAAATTAATATGAGTAGGGCTCAAAACCCCTACGCCTTCCCAAGGCCTGAACATAATTTGCACTTTACTGAAAAAATATAAATGTTTTTACTTTTATAACTTTAATAAATCAAATAATATTAACATTTTGATTACTAATTATCAGTATATGTATATTAAAATGACAATGCACATTCATTTGTATTTTTTATAGTAAAGAGTAAATTATGTTCTGGCCTTGGGAAGGCATAGGGGTTTTGAGCCCTACTCATGTTAATTTCTGCTCGTTTTGAGTTTGACTCGGTTATTTATTATTATTTCTATTCGCTTTGGTTTTCATTTATTTATCGATGCTGATTTGTGGTAGTTTCACGCTTGGTGGATTATTTGGTTTTATTTTTGCTCATTTTTGGTTTAATGGAGTTCTTTACTTTTCTTTGAAAAACTTATTTTGTGGAAAAAGTTTTTGTAATTAATTTCTGTTTGTTTTATATTGACATATTCTTTTCAGGGAAAAAGAACATAATAGTTTAAATATTTTCGTTTTTTTAAGACTTTATATTTTGGCCTGCTAATTTGTATGCTGGAGAAAAATTTTCAGGAATTTTTAACAACATATACCCTTTTAAAAATCTGGATACACATATAGTGTTTAATTTAGTTTCATACTTCCTCTAGTTGACCTGAAATATAAAACTTGATACCATTCGCAAAACAATCTGTTTACTTTCTTTGATTGCTTGGATACACTTACGCTATTTAGATTTGGTTAAATTTTAAGAGCAGAAGTAGCCCCGAAAGTTTGAACATAATACCCTCAGTCGTTCTTGGGATACTGCTGAGATGCCTTATTGGGAGTTAGCAATAACACAGTTCATTTTGATTTAATCTTAAGGCAAAATTTAGTTTTTAAACATAATGGGCAAATGGGAGGGTGGGCATGGGAGGAGGATTAGTTGCCCTCCAATCACTTTCCACTATTAAAAAGGGGTTTAGACATTCCAATTTCCAATCGAACTAGCCTTTTCCAAGTTTCTACGAAAACTCCTTCGATACGAAGTGCTCTGGTCTAAAGGAAAAAAAAATAAATAAATAATACACTGTGCCAACATCGTTCTTTACTTAGGCAGCACGATTGCGCTGTCTATGATAATTTCTGTTCGTTTTAAGTTTTAATGTTGCTCCTTACTTTCAGCTGAAAAAAACTTTCTTTTTTATTTAATCATTGATAAAGGTACAGCCCAACAATTATATGAGTCTACTGAAACAATATGTCATCTCATTCAGAAGAGAAGAGGCACTCAAGTTCATAGCATTCATCTAACACAGTGGTCAGCAGCCATATTAGTTAAGAGACTCAAATATAAACAAAGGGACGATTATTTAATATCTGACAACAATATATGTTTATTAATGTATCAAATCTATATCACAGCTTTAGACCTTGACTCAATTGCGAATGCCCCACCCGCAATTGCCCCCACCCACAAATATTACTATTTACGTTAGTCCTACCCTAGGATGAAAGGATGATAAACTATCTATCTACAAGTAAAATGAATCATTTCATGCAATTCTGAAAAAAAAGATAACTTTCACTGCTTTCAAAGTTTGGTAACTACATTTACCATTTGTTAAGTATAATACTTAAAATTTATTGGTAAAACAGAAGAATTGAAAAGAAAAGAAAAGATTGAAAACGAAAATAATTCAAGATAGGCAAAAGCCACTTAATGCCTTATACACAGGATTACTTGGGTCTTTAAAAAGTTCTCTTTGTCAAATCTAGTTCTCATAAATGAATGCTCTGATTCAAACAATCATAGTTAAGTTAATTGTCTATGAAATAACTTAATCAAACAGTTCGTGGTAACGAACTGTAAGTAAGGAGCGACCCGGCTCAATGGTAACCGAAACTCTAGAAAACGGGTTTTTGATACCAATAGATATATCAAAAGAATCAGATTTCAATGCTGATTTCAAATATATAACTTTCATCAAGTTTAGAGCTACCCATCAAAAGTTACGCGCCTGAGAAAATTTGGCTGATTTTCAAAAAAAGGGGGAAAGACCCCCTAAAAATGATAGAACCTTAATGAAAATCACACCATCATATTCAGCGTATCAGAGAACCCTAATGTAGAGGTTTCAAGCTCCTATCTACAAAAATGTGGATTTTTGCATTTTTTGCCAGAAGAAAGATCACGGATGCGTGTTTATTTGTTTGTTTGTTTGTTTGTTTGTTTGTTTTTTTTTTTTCCCAGGGGTGATCGTATCGACCCAGTGGTCCTAGAATATCGTGGGAGGGCTCATTGGAACGGAAATTAAAAGTTCTAGTGCCCTTTTTAAGTGACCAAAAAAAATGGAGGGCAACTAGGCCCCCTCCCACGCTCATTTTTTTCCCAAAGTCACCCGATCAAAATTTTGAGATAGCCATTTTGTTCAGCATGGTCGAAAATATGATAAAAATGTCTTTTAGGATGACTTGATCCCCCAAAGTCCCCAGGGAGAGGGCTGAAAGTTATGAACTTTACTCAATGTTAACATATAGTATTGGTTATTGGGAAGTATACAGACTTTTTCAGAGGAGATTTTTTCTGGTAGGTGGGGGAAGGAGAGGGTCGGGGGCTATATGGAAGGATCTTTCCATGAAGGAAGTTTTCATGGGGGAAGGGACATTGCTATGAAGGGGGCGCCGGATTTCCCAGCATTATTAAAGAAAAAGATCAGGAATTAAATAAAAAAAAAAACAAGTTTTTCAACTGATCAACTGATTGTGATTAAGAGGTCATTTTTAAAGAACTGGAAAAAAAATTCGAACTATAGTTTAAAAGCAGGGTATTGACTAGGGGGCGAACCCCCTAATATACGTGTTAAAAATTTATGAATATAGAAGTTCGTTACGTAAGTTAATTCTAAGTTACGTATATTTATTACTAATAAAAACGTTCGTAAATAAAATTAAACAAGTTTCGAGAAAGCCATTTAACCAAATATATTATGCAAATTTTGTTTTAATTATTCATGTACGGTGAGCCAAAATCAAAACCTGCATTAATTCAAAAACGTTCAAAAATTAAATAAAAAAAACAAGTTTTTTTAACTGAAAGTAAGGAACGACGTTAAAACTTAAAACGAACAGAAATTATTCCGTATATGAAGGGGCTGTCCCCTCCTCAACGCCTCGCTCTTTAGGCTAAAGTTTGACTTTCTCACAACTCTATTTTTTTAAACAATAAAAAACTTTAGCGTAAAGAGCGAGGCGTTGAGGAGGGGACAGCCCCCTTCATATACGGAATAATTTCTGTTCGTTTTAAGTTTTAACGTCGTTCCTTACTTTCAGTTAAAAAAACTTGTTTTTTTTATTTAATCTCGTCTAGTAACTCTTTATGCAAAGTGTTCTACTGTACAGCCTGATCAATTTGAAAATTTTATTTTCAATGAAGTTTCCAGAAAAGATTTTATTTTTGGTTTTGGCTGGGTGTGAAATTAAATTAATTTTTTTTTATGTGGCTACTATTAGAACGCTTTAAACGAGTCGCTTTTTCAAACAGATCTTTACCACGAACTGCTTGACACATAATTTTTTTTTTCCTGCAAAAAAAGGGAGCTATCATTACTCAGCTTCAAGTTACAGGCTTAATCCGAAGAAAAATATTAGCTCCTTTAAAGTTTGACTTTTTGCCCCCAACAACTTAGAACAACTTATCATGTAACGGAAAATAAAACAAAATAAGAAATCGTTTTTCCCATCATCTCTAGAATGGAAGAGCTTATTGATGGGCCTTTAGTAAAGGGCCATAAAGCCTCAACCTATTATGTTTTATTTAGCTAGTGGCTCTTCATGTGGAAGAGGTAGTCGTATAAGTTTCAGAAGGGACTAATTTGATTGGTCATCGGAAGGTTTAGTGCTCTTTTTTATAGTCAAAAGTGACCAGAGGACAAACAGCCCCTCTTCCCTTTTTCCCCAAATACATCTGACCACAATTTTGAGATAGTCATTTTGTTCAAAATAGTCCAAAGGTCAACTAATTGTATCTCTGGGGTTACCAGCCCCGCTCCAAGCGATCGTGGTCAGGGCTATAGGTTATGCAAGCTGCATATTTTTAACATAAATGTGTTTTGGCTAAAAAGAAGGCATTTTTGATCTTGGATCTCCAAAAAAGCTTAGGTTATTAAGGTGAAACTTTAAGAAAATGCTGAAAGGGATGCCAAACAGAATCAAAACACACCATGTGCTTACTGCTTATGAAAAGGGAATATCGACAATATCTAAAAAACGGCCAATCGTATTAACTTGAAACTTTATGAAAGATCTTAAGCCGAACTGGCCAGCCATGACAACAACCACCAAAGAGAAAAATGTCAATGAGAAAAAAACAACAAATGAGACTACGGCCAGTGGAAAGAAAAGACAAAAAATATAAAACAACGCGGATATTTCGCCTGTATAAAACATGGTGTCTTCAGCGCAAGAGAAACAAAAGAAGAACAAGATAAAAAAATAAAACTCAAAAGCAAATAAAACCACCACCAAAATAAAATATACAATTGTCAAAAAACTAATCCACATAGGGAAAAGCAGCTATTAGAGTTACATCAGTAAGGACACCAAAGCAACTGAGATAAAAAAAAAAAAATGAAATTAGGTTAATTATTCTGTTGTGAAATAATCCTCTCGTTGGCTATTACTGAAGCAAATTGTTTTGGTCTAGTAGGTAAAATATCCCCTTTGTGGTTATTAAAGATCTTAATTCCCTTATTGACTGCTGATTCACTTTTCAAAAGATTATCATAAATTGAGTCAATATTTAAATTTCTTGTGTCCCTATTTATCGAAAGGTTAGCAAACACATGTTTTTTAATTTCTATGGCTTTTCTCGCCCATTGGGTATTACCGACACCATTTAAAATAGCTAAGGCCTCATCAAATTTTACAAAATGATCAGGTTGAAACCAAATATGCTCTGCTAAGGCAGAAACAAATGTTTCCGGAGGCTTGGTTAATTGTAGGTTTTTTTTTATTGAATTTCGATGCTCAATAAATCTTTCCACAAATTGTTGGTGAGTCTTACCAATATAGAACTTTCCACAAGAACATGGGATCTTTTTAACCCCACTTACTAAATTTCCCCGGGCTAAATCCTTTCCAAAACTAAAGAAATTACCCATCAGTCTCAACGATTGGAAAAATGTATCGATGTCAAATCTACGCAAAATCCGTGAAAGCCTCTCACACAAACCAGGTACATATGGCAATGAAATGAAACTTTTAGATATGTTTAAATCTGAAGACTGAAAAACCCCAATAACCATACTGTCATGTTTAACACGTCTATTTTCAATTATTTTGTCAATGAATTTAATTGGGTAAATATTACAAAACAAAATATTCCTCAAATAAACAATTCCGAATCCAGAAATTCCTGGGAACAAATTCTGAAGGCTCTATCCACTAGTGAAATCACAACCCCTCGTTTTACCAACATAGGGTGGCACGAATGAAAATTCAAATACCTATCACTCTGCTTAGGTTTTCTATAAATCGAGAAAAGTAAGACCCCTTTTAAATAATAAAACATCCAGAAAAGGCAATTTGTTATTTTCCTCAAATCAACTGTAAATTTAATGTTTTTATCAAAACTATTTAAATGTTTACAAAATAGATCTAAGGAGTGCAACCCATGTTTCCAAACGCAGACTACATCATCCATGAACCTACCCCAGAAGCAAGGGCAGATTCTAAAGCTGTGTATAGCGGAGGTTTATATAGAACTTATGAAAAGATTTTCCAATAAAGGAGCGAGAGAAGCCCCCATAGGTAACCCAAAAACCTGCTTGTAAAACTCCCCTCTGAAACCAAAAAAAAAAAAATCCATTTACCAGGATAACAAGTTTCATAATGACATCAATATCCAAACTGGCTAAGGTTATATCTTCTATTAAATCAAAGGGTTTTTCTAATTTACTCTTTAAAATGTCCTCACGCTTTTTTAAATCACAATTTGAATGCTTAGACACAACGTCAAAACTACAAAAAATTGAACTCTCCTCCAATCAGAAATTTCTTAATTTATTGGTAAGATCAATCGAATTTTTAAATATGATCTTCGTGTTCCCAAAAGAGGACCCAATGCCACAGACAGCGATTTTCCTAATTTCGAAACAGGTGACGGAAAAGTTGACACAATGGGACGGAGGGGGGCTCCAGTCATACGAATCTTAGGTAGAGGTTGTGATGGCTTGAGTTATTTAGAAGATCAAAAGTCTGTCTCCTCCTTAGCTCCTTACTCTTTACTGTGAAGTTTGGCTTTTGTCCAAATTTTAAAGAAACTTTGCAACTGAAAAAAAAAGATTTTTCAAAGGACTAAAAAAATTGTTTCAATTTGAAGGACTAAAATTAATTTCAATTTGTTTTAAGTTTGAAACTTGCTCCTTACTTTACTTGAAAACCCTTTTCTATTTGTTTAATTACATTTCATGAAACTGTAAAGAATTCTGAAAACAATACTTTTGGTAACGCAGAAAAAGATCCTGAAACACAAGGTTCGTTTAATTAGAACAATACGTAACGTTCTTTAAAGTGCCGAAAAACTGTAGCCTGAAGATCGAGGTGTTAAAGAGGGGCAACGTCCTTACTTTCAGTTGAAAAATCTTATTTTTGTTTTATTTAATGATGCTTAGAGACAAACATTTTTCTAAAGGCAATGGTTGAAATAGGTCAATTAAAGTAAAAGTATACAAAAATGAAAAAAGTAAGTAATCACAAAAAAAATACACTAAACAATAGCCTACGTACAAAAACTAAGATACAAACTCCCAGCACTCATTTTTGTTGAAGAATGCCGAAGCATTGGCCGGATATTTTTTTAAAAATATTGATAGTTTTGAACTTTTTTATCAAACACCAAAATATATAATGCCTTTAGACTACTCAGTGTTTTTAAAAAGTAACGCATTATCAAAGTAGTTTGTTCAAAGTAAAACATTAAAACTAAGATTAAGAAAATCAAATGTAAAATTTTTATTCAATATTTTTAATTTAATTTTGAATACCAAAAACCAATATATTTGACACCTTTATACTTCATAACAGTAAAAAATTTAATCTTTTTCAAAGTGACAACTAGGTAAATACAATCACTCCTGGAAAAAAAATGATAATAAAAGACAAAAAACGTATCCGTTCAGGGAGAAAAATTCCCAGCATTCTGTTCAGGGGAAACATTTTTGAGTATGGTGACTTCATATACCAGCTCATGGGTACTCTTTCAATGCAAGCGAAAGTTGACGGCATATTTTTACCGAAATTAACCCTTATTAAGTTGTTCTCTATAATCATACGAACTTTCTTGTGTTCTAATAACTGCACTAATTACTAATTAACAAATACATATTTAAGATCGCCATAAAAGCTGATTCTTTGATTTAGTGTTATCAATAGTTTGGCTCTTATTCTTTCGTTATTGAAAAGGATCGTTATTTACTTACCATTCGTTACTATGAAGAATTTGATTTTGTTTTGTTTCTCGAACCAAATCTTATATCAAAAATGTTTCTGAAAAACTAGAAAGGGGTCACTCAGTCACAAATTAGAACCTATATTTTCCTTATTAAGGGTCAAAATCTATTGGCAGGTAGCCAACAATGGGGCGACACACATTTTTTCCATGGTTTTTCCCTATTCTGCTCTCTTTCCTTGGGTTTCCTTAAAATTACTTTATAGTTCCAAATTTCCAGGGGGGGTGTCATTTCCTCCCCCCCCCCCCCTTCCACCCCCTGCCGGCGCCCATGGCTTGTATATTAATATAAATGTCTTGTAAATTAATTTGCGGAGTTTGTTGTGTTATATGTATGAATTCTTCATTGAGTCCTAAGTTACTAATGGCCACGAGAGGGGTGGGTGGCTTAGTATTGTTCTAAAAAATTGTTTTCCAAACTTCCGACTTGTGCAGTTTGATTATTTTTTGGTTTGGGATGATTAACGCCAAACCAACGGCCGATGTTTTCAACGTAAGTTTTATTACAGGCTCTTAAATTTTCACTTTTTATTAATTCCTCGCAAACTTCTATATAAATTTAGCCCTACTCCAGTCTCTAAGTTGAGTTGAATGAGAGCAAAAACACGTTTTTGTTGAGAAAGTAAAGCACAAAACTGGTTTTCATGGACGGAGGATTTCTGCAACCTCTAAATATGTGCTCTCTGGTTGAGCTCAAAGAAAGAAAAGTCAACGCCATCTACCATGGCTTGGAGAAATCCCAAAGTTGCCAGCTCTTTTTTTAAGTTTTCAGTCTGTAATGGTAGTAAAGGTGTTTCTTTTTCAGCCTGTATAGAGGCAAGTACGCAGGAGGGGGGGGACTCAGAACCCATCTTTCCCAAAATACAAAATTTAACCAAATTTCAGCACGCTTCTTATTTAATTTATGAAATAATTTTGTTATACCCCCCCCCCCCTCCGAAAAAGCTGCCGAGTTAGTGCTTATATGTTTTATAAGTGTTTTCACATTTCAATATGACTCTGTAGGCTGTCTGAAGTAGAAAGAAGACAAAACTGTTACTTTGTCGCAGGAGATTTTACTATTCATTTTTGCTAACTAACGCTACGATAGCTATGGCACTAGTAGTTCTTATTTTTGAGTTTTAGCGATTTTAGGAAAACCCTAATTAAACCATAATATAAAAAACATAATGTGAGTGAGTGTGGTAAATATCAAGGCATTAGCATGGTCTCTGTGGGTAGATAATTACTTAGTAATATGATAAAAATTTAGACTGAGAGATGCTGTAAACAAAGTGATAAGAGAAGAACAGGGTGGTTTTAGAAAGGGTAGAGGATGTGTCGAGCAAATCTTTACTCTTAGGCTAATAATTGAGAAGTCCCTGAGTAATCAAACACCTTTAGTCCTCAGTTTTATAGATTATGAGCAAGCATTCGATTCTGTTGATAGAAGAGCTTTAGTGAAGGTCTTATCCTTGTATGGTATACCAGGTAATTGCATTAAAGTGATTGGTGCTATGTACGAATATAACACTGCTGCGGTTATGGTAGGAAATGAGGTTAGCTGCTGGTTTCGTATGAAATCAGGAGTTGAGCAAGGTTGTGTTCTATCCCTTTTCATATGGATTATTTTGATGGACTTTTTATTAAGGAGCACAGGAAAGGTAATGGGAGAACATGGAACCGAATGGGGAGGGAAAACTTTTCTGGACTTCGATTATGCCGATGATTTAAGAATCCTAGATGAAAGTGTGATCAAAATGAATGAGATCTTAGAGGTTTAGTGAGTTCAGGGTGCTAGAATAGGTTTGAAATTAATGTTAATAAGACTAAGTTACTAAGGCTTGGAATAGGTGAAGATGAAAAAGTTGCATTGGGTAAGGAAAAGATTAATCTGGTGGACAGCTTCACTTACCTTACCTTTGTAGTATTGTCAGTAAAGACGGTGGGAAAAGTGAAGATTTTAATAGTAGAAAAGTCAAGGCTCAGGGTGTTATTTCACTGTTGAAACAAGTTCGAAAAAATAGGAAGATAAGTCTGCAAACCTAGAATAGAATATTGGAAGCTACAGTGATATCTGTGGTCAAAAATGATTCCGAAGCATGGGCGCTCCGAAAAAAGGATGAATATTTGCTAGATGTGTTCCAGAGAAACTGCCTACGGATTGTTCTGGGTACCTGGCTGACTGACCGTATTTCAAACAGTAGGCTGTAAGAAAAATGCGGTTATATCCCATTTTCTTGGGCTATAATGAGAGAAAGGTTGAAATGGCTCAAGCACGTTCTGCGGATGAAGGATGACAGATTGCCAAAGGTTTTCCTTTTTGGCCAACTGTCAAGGGCTAAACGGAAAACCGTCAAGGGCTAAGTAGGTTGTCCGTGGTTGGAGTAGGAGGATATCATAAAGAAAGATTTAAGGGAAATGGGAACCTCCTGAGAGGTAGTTGAGAGGGAGGCTTTGAATGGATTAGGATGGAGGAGGAGCCTACGTAGCTGTGTTGGCTTCAGGCGGCTTGGTTCTGCGGTGAGTCGTTAATAGTAGTAGGAGTAGTCTTAAATACAGTCAAAATACGTCAAATATGGGTCAAGTATATAGGCCAAAATAGGAAGGAAGTAGGATGTGCTCTAATATTTAAGGAAACATGCATGATGATTACAGGAAGACTTGAAGAAGGTGCGTCGATGTTTGATCCAGAAATGACAGCAATAGAAAAAAATTAGTTAGCCTAATCCATAGAGAATGTCCACAAAATAAAACTGCTGCAGTTTTACCTACTTCGGTATTAGATTAAAATTAGATTAAAATAGGATGGATTAGAAAACTTTAATTGCGTTTCGTTATCTTCTCCTCTATACCTAGTGCGGATTATACCTGCTGCGGTATGTTCGGTATACCTTCGATTGGATGTAGAAATCTGCCTTTTCTTTGATCTAGGACGGGAGATGATCAGAAGTTTAAATTCAAATTTCAAATTGTTCCAGTTCAAGATCACAAATTCATTGCCTAAATAGACATTAAATCGAAAAAAAACTTTGCAATGCAAGAGAGTGCATACAGTTGCAATGGATCTAACAATAATGGCGAAAAAGAGTAAGCTGACAGTTAAAAAGAATAAGATTAAATAACAGGTTTTGCCCGATGAAAACATCTTAGGAAACTTTTGCTGCTGGCCCTAAAAAGAGCTCAAGAAGTTCATCAAAACACATGCTGTCTGCTGTCTACTATAAATTAATACATTTATAATTACGGTTTAACTTCCTATCAGAGAGTAAGGGATACTTATATGAAAAAGTTCCTCAAATAAAAAGATAACTATTAACGCCATCTAGTTACAAAATTATATCAATCTGGTTATCATGACATCGATAGAATTAGGATGTATATTTCTTTTCATCTATTTATGCTTTCATTTTATTTTGCACCAAAATTACACTAAATTGAATCTTAATTAACACAAATAATTGCTAGGAAGTTATAACTCTAGCCACAAAGACCAGCAGCACAAAGTAAGACAAACATTGTCAGACAAAAATGAGACAAGTCAAGAAACAAGCAGCAGAAGGCAAAAGGAAGCAGGCGGTATTTTGATTCAAAAAGCGCTATTTTTAGCTGAAAGCAGTGGCTTACCAATTCAAGGCTTGGTTTGCCAAAGATGAACCAACAGATTTTGACCCAAGGAGCAAAATTCTTCAAGCAATTCTTCTTCGATGAAAAGTTTTGAGTAGCTTGCACATTTAATTGGAATTTGAAATATAAATATATATCTATTGTTATAACTATTTATAAATATATTTTCAAGAGTTTATTATCCACCTATTTTAATGCATTATTCCCTTAAATACTTACAATTATTTTGGTGTTACGATTTAGAGACGCCTTTGGGTTATCTTACGATATCCGACGATAATTCACAGGAGCACTTATAGAGTACAGTTTCAAATTTAGAAACCTTATTTTCCGCAGGGGGGGGGGCGGGGTATTTTCTGTGATGGTATTTTCGAAGGGGGGGGGTATTTTCGCGTCGGTTACTTTCCGTGGGGGAGGGGGGCATTTTCCAGGGGGTTAAACACCCCCCCCCATTCACTATATTCATTTATGCTATTTTACTGTGTTCATGGCCGTATATTTGGCTTTAAAATACACTTATATGTCTGTCTATCTAATATGCAGAATAATTGTACCAAACACATCTAGCATACAGACCCGCTATGTGGAAACTGTACTCGATGAAAAGCCTTTGAGTTTGGGTTTTTTAGTTCGGTTGGGCGTTCAAGCGTTTGTACCGAGTTAAAAAAAAACATTAAGTTAAAAATCAAGTTAAAAAAAATTAATGTCACTGGAAGTGCAGTGCTATCCGGCAAACTAAAATCATTCAAACAGCTTAGTCTTAATTTACTACAATTTTAATTTATTAAAATAGGATTTTTAATTAAAAGCCCAATTTTCCCTAGATCCATCTTTGCTTAAGGACCAAGTTTCTTTGGATCCCACCTGGAATCTTCTAAAAGGTAAACCTCCTGGAATTTGTGTTATGGGCCTAGTTTAATAGAGCTAGATAAATTGCAATGAATACAGCTTCACTTCCAACTTCACTTCCTTGAAACACAACTTCACTTCCTTGAAAAAAAGTTTCAAACATTGAAACCAGGTACGTACAGTAAGATCTTTTTTTAGGGGGAATTGATAATAAAATAAATCAGAAGGAGCCCGATAACTAAATAAATGAAGAATTTAAATACGGAGTTTCCAGAAATTTATGGAAATTTGAACTTTTGGGGGAGTGGGGGAAAGCCCTGATGCCTATCTGGGTACATGGTTGAATTATTTATAAGGGTTTTGGAAATAGTTTGAAATTGCGTATGAGCACTTCAGAAACAGATATTATTCAGCCAACAAAACGAGCAATGGAAAATATGTGTGTGCTTGCTAATGCGAGCAGGCAGAATTTACTGAAGCAAGTTTTGCCTTGTAATGTTGGCTGCTAAAACAAATATTTAGCATTTGATAATAATTTCTTTTTCTGACCTTTGAATAATATTTCAGTGAACGTGAACAGTTCATTTTTCTAGTTTACAGAAAGCTTTTTTCAGAAAAAATTGTGCTGCCTCAGTTTAGCATTCCCCTGTCCTTCCTTGAGAAATGTTTCGTTTAAGAAAGATACAGCAACAATCAGTGGTCCAAGATATCCCGTGATCAAATTTGTAAGATAAAAAATTCTCAAGTCACAAATGAAAGAAATGCACAATGAGAGAGGAGAGGATAATGAAACGGGATTAAAATTTTCTAGTCCATTTTTAAAACCAAAACTTAGTCGTGACGTTAGCTTTTAAGTACAGTACTATAGCAGTTAAGATAAATAGCAAGCGAGACTACACCAAATCAGAAGGGATTATTTATTGTATAATTGTTTTAGATACTTTCAACTTACCTTGCTCACCTGATCCACTTTTAGAACACCCTTCCTCCTACTTTGGGGACTATTAAAGGGACTATTGGGTGCAATGTTTGAGTTAGGGAGCTTTATTCACAAACTTAAAGAGGCACTTGACAAAAAATACCCAGAAACCCCAAAATCGGTATTATGTAGGAAAGTTCTCAAGTGATAAATATTCTTAACATAAAACATTATAACAATGCTTAAATATGTTGAAGTTGAAAAATTGCCCTTAAATTTACAATAATAAATTTTCTCACCCCCCCCCCCTCTCCTTCCTTGTTTCATTTAAAATTTGACATATCTTGCTAGGTGTAGTGACAAGTTAGTTTTCATTTGATACACCAGGGAATATTCACTACAACTCAGACAGTATTAGAAAAGGATTTTTGATTTGCTGTTAAAATCTTTATAAACTTGTTTTATTATTATATATTATTATATTATTATATAATCTATCGTTTTACCTTTTAAACCATGAAAAATTTTTGAAACGTTTTTTCTATGAGTTAATAAAACGTCAATCAAAGTAGTTTTAATGATTAATTTAAAAATTTGATTTTGTTCAAAAGGTTCATTTGATGAGCAAATTCTTACAGACAAAAAATATTTGTTTTAGCGAGTTTTAAAATTACAATGAAGAAAGATTAAAAAGCCTCGTAATTTTACCCACAATTTTTGGACAGCTCCTTAGTTGAAATCTGGCTAATGCCAGTTTTTTAGAATTGGGGTTCAAGACAGTTTTGTCAACGTGAAATCTTTCATATCATCAGGATACTTATACAACTTCTCATGTGTCGGTTCTTAATGGCATGAAAGGGCAAAAATGCTACGTATTTCAGAATTTTCAGGACATAAAAGAGATTACATGTTGTAGATTTATGACACAAAACGTAACATTTCCCACTTGTATATGTAATTTGGTAAAGACAAATGTGTCATCTTTTTTTTGAGCATTCAGGGTTTGATAAAGATGTTGTTACGTAAAAGATTTGCTCTGAAGTAAGGAACTTACATGTTTATATGAGTTTCATACTAAGTTATTTTGTATGGATGTTATATATGATTGTTTTCGTTTTCATTTTATTTGATGTTAACTTGCTGTTTTGAAAGAGGTTTATTAAGCGTCTTTTGGTCAATAATACAACTGGTAAAAAAACGTCCAACTGTTGATATTTCAACATGGACACACTTTAGCTAAAAATGATACATTTTTGGATGTTCAGAGGACACATTCATGGAACAAAATGTTGGTAATCCTGGCTCAGAGATACTTGGGAAATCTCCTGGAGTGCGACACAACGTTGTCCGTATTAGTGTTAGGTGATAAATTGAACACCCGATATATCGATATTTTCACTCAGGTTTTTAATCAGATTAACTCTTGCTTTTGCCAAACTAAAATAATAAAAATTATAATAAAGAGCCTTTGACATTCCTTCAAACTTTGAATAAATTAGAATGAAACATTAAATAAAAATTCCAAGCAATGTCTCAATTTTTGCTGAAGGTCGGTTCAATTTTTCAGCGACTAACTGACCAATCCAGGAAAACACTATCAGAGAGGATACTAATGGTGGAAACGGCCCTTAATTTCAAGACAACCTCGTATAGATATTTCTGACATCCCATGTTACGCAGATCAGTTTCCCTTGCAACTATAGACTCTCTACTGGAAATCTGTAGAGCCTTAACAGCCCACCCCCCAGAAAATCCCTCCTCGGCTATTCCATCCTCGCTTAAATTCCCCATAAAAAAAATTTGATGGATGAATCTGCCTGAAAAATTTTTTTTTGTATACTTTCATTTGAAAAATACTTTAGTTTCTGATCGTTTCTCAAATCATACCAGAAATTCCCCCCCCCTTCGTGGAATTTTTTACCAGATATCCTAGCAAAAAGCTGCCCCCGTAGAAAATTCCCCTATGGAGAATTTATCCCGTAGTAAATATCCCCCCACTCAGGTACATATCAAATGGAAAAGTAGTGGAGCGACCAATCGGCTGCTATCATATGCACAAATTAGACGCCGAGAGCTTATCCACCTCGATTTGTGAAACTATAGAAAAGCTTGGTGTATATTTGATGCGGTGCATTGCCCAATGTTATGACGGTGCATCCGTTATGAGTGGGGAGTTTAACGGAGTTCAAGCAAAGTTTAGGGAGAAGGTGCCTCATGCAGTTTATGTGCACTGTCACTCCCATAGATTAAATCTGGTTTTGACTGACTGCCTAAAAAATATCAGCGAACTTTCTAAATGTGTATCTGTGGTGCAAAGACTTTGCGCATTTATACCATGTAGTAATACTCGACACGAGCTATTTGTGGGATCCCAGCGTATTAGCAGGCAAAAAGTCTTGGAGCTTGAGAGGACCTTCCAGACTCGCTGGTTTTACGCAGTCCACTCTATTTCGAAGGTGAAGGCCAGATTTGATTTTATGGTTGCTGTGCTTGCCGCAGTCTCTGATTGTTCCAACGGCGAGGCAGCGTGTGAAGCAAAAGGACTACTGGACAAAATCAACTCTGCCTCTTTTGTCTCAACTTTGCACATAATGGAAAACGTATTAGTCATTGTAAATTATCTATCAGAGCAACTTCAATCCGAAAGTTTGTGGATTAATAAGACACTTGCACTGATTTCTGGGACATATGAGACGCTCCAAAAGCTGCGAAATGATAACGAATGTCCCAACTTAAAGCAAAAACAAATCCTAATTCTTGGCTTTACACGATATCTAGAAATCGAAATCTCCACAAACCAGTGCTCGAAGCAAGAGAAGTCAAGCCATTTCTATTCGTCTCAAAGACTTTCTTTCAAACTCAACAACCAGTAAACGCAATATTAGTCAGCCAGTTCAATCAGACTCTGGTAAACTTCTATACTTTGAGGTAATAGACCGTTTCACGACCAAGATGGATCAACATTTTATGCAAAACATGCCTCTGCTCGACGCTTTATCTACCTTCGACCCCTCAAATTCCAATTTTCTTGAACTTTCAAAAGTGGAAAGGGGTATCTTTCATTATCAAGGGGTTCTCGATGTTGATGACCATGCCATAGAATCCCAGCTTTCTCTTGCAAGGCTGCATATGTCAAAAAGTGATATTTTAAAAATGAATCTTCTTCGAGCTATCGAAATCTTATCCGACCTCCCAATTGCCTATTCTGCAGTGCTAGAACTGATGAAGCTAGTTGCTACTTTGCCTGTGACTACTGCCAGCAATGAACGATTGTTCTCAGCATTAGGACGTGTGAAGGACTATCTGCGATCGACGATGGGAAACGACAGATTCACTGATCTCATGATAATGGCCGTTGAAAAAGAGGAGGCAAATAAATGGAATTTGGATAGATTAGTCGACGATTTTGCCAAGCCGCGAAGTCACCTCTACCCCTTGTTTTATTTATGTTTGCTCAATACTTTTTTTTTTTTGACATCTCCATTAAAAAAAAAACAAAAAAAAATTAAAAAACAAATCTTTGCCCCTCCCTACATTTCCGTACAGCCGTATATTGAGCAGCCGCTGTCCCAGTGTAAATACGAACCAGTCCAAAATTAAGACTAGTCTATCATTTGTGCGTCTTCACATCCCGGATTAAATAATCTTGAAAATCATGTTCAATATGTCACGAAGGATTCTGTGGAATTAATTCTTCAGGGTTGTATTTATTTGCAACATAGGACATGTGGTACCGGGATAAGAATCAAGCCTCTTGTGACTTAATCAGAAGAAGATAAAGCTTCCTGGAACCAACAGGTACTGAAGAGACAAGAACCTCAGTAACAGCCCATTCCGGTTTAAAATTAAAAATGGTTTAACGGTTTAAACCGTTATACACATTAAAACGGTTTTACAACTCTAATAGATATTTTAGGGGGTGTTACTTTTAACTAACCGTTTATTTCGTCCCATTTATTATCTACATATTAAACTAGTGCTTGCGGTCTTGTATTCAATAAAAAAAGTTTAATAACAAACTTATCCTAATTTTGGAATCCACCGAATTTCAAGAAATGTCAGGTCAGATCCCAATAAACTTATTTTATTTAAAGCTCAATCTTGAATAAATTGAAGTTAAGTTAGTTTAGAATTATTCTAGTTTTTCTGAATAATGCTGCAATGGCACATTGGCATCCTGTTAGTGGCACCAGTAGCGGCTGTTATCAGTGGATTTTGATTTCCTGATAAAAACATATTGATTTTTATGTTCCGTGTTATTATTTCGTGATTGTCAATTTTTTTTTCAGAAGTGTTGTAAGCACTGATGACCTCATCCATGTCGACAACCCAAGCCCAATCATCATCGCTATTATTTTGAAAAACAATAATCAAAGGATCTGAGGATAGAATTCCAGTGTTAACTTCTTTAGAACTTTCCTATTGTGAGTTTTGATCACTAGGCCCAGACCACGTCCTCCTCTGTGTCCTCGTTACGCACCTGATAATTGTTAAAAGAATTGAATTCTTGTAAATGATTCATATTGTTTTAATACTTTGTTGTTTCTAAAATTTAATGTATATTAAAGATTAATGATATCATTATATTAATGAATTACATTAATGATTTACATTAATGTATATTAATGATTCTCTTAACATTCCACCAAAATTTCCGTACAATGTGGAATTCCTACGATTAGCATGAAAACAAACTTAAGGCATTAAAACTGAAAACAAAAAGACCAAATATCGTTCTATATTTTTTCTGTTTGTCATATTGTTGAAAAAATTAAATCAACAGACAAAACAAACAAATTGACACAACAAGCAGCTATTACGTCAATGTTATTCTGGGCTAAAAATACGTGTGACCTAATTTAAAATATGATATGCTAAATGAAATAGACTTTCTCTCAGTGAAAAAAATAATGGAAAAAGCATTGAAAATACAGAAAACTAAAGACCAGAAAACGGAAAAATTGTTCCTAGCGGTTTATGGCACTCGGCATGGTGTGCCATAAATCCGAGTGCCGGTACTCGGCTTTTATATAGGTAATTCTTGTTGTTTACCCTTTACAGACGTTAAACTAACATGTTCCTTCATTCCATTGTAGTTTTCAATTGTCTTCTAACCGCCGATTTTGTTTTGCAACATTTTCGTTTGTAATTCATTGTGATTCTAAAAACTTTACAGCTGTTCGGTGTTGCAGAATATTTAACTTATTTTTATTGCTATTAGTGAAAAAAAGAATCTTTAGTTAATTCCAACCGTCTTGTTTGAAATATTATACTCGTTCTTCTACATTTTCATTTTTTTTTTTTTATGAAAAGGCAATGCGGTCTAAGAGATTATTTACCTACAGCCTAGGGGTGGCAAAACACCAACTCTATTCTACTATTTTTAACTTTAGCAAATAAAATATTTTTTATTGTAAGTACAATATATAATTGCTCAAATATTTTTTTAAATTGTAAGATAAATTAATAAATTGTTAGTTGATAAAAAAAAAACCTTACAACTGTTCGTGTTACATAAAAGATCTAAAAATGATCTAAAAATCTAAAAGATCTAAAAAAAGATCTCAAGTACAAAAGATCTAAAAATGCGCAAATATATTTTTAATTTTAGAGTTTCGCCTACTATCCATTACGGAGCTGAACTCTGGGGGTTTGGCCCGGCAGCACAATTGGAATCAATTCAGCTGCAACACTTTGAAAGATTAATTGGTCTTCATGTAACGACCCACAATCAGGCAATAAAAGGTGACCTAGGAATATTTTCACTGAGAATGAGTAGATTAGCACAGATGATCCGGTACTGGCTAGCAAAAGCAGCTTATGTGGAGATGCTACGATCGAAACGTAAAAGATCGTGGCCGTATCAAATAAAAATGTTTTAGATGGGGTAGGATTATCCTATATTTTGAATGAGGGGCTAGGACCCTCAGATCAGGATGAGCCGTTCTTGGCTATGATTATAGAGAGAATAAAAGACCAGGAAGTCCAAATGTGGACCCAGTCAGTCAAAACATCTGAGACATTGAAATTTTATTCCCAAGTAAAAGAGATATTTGGATTTGAATATTATTTTAAACTGGGATTACCGGGGGAGACACTAAGGACTTGGTTTCAGATCCGAGCGAAGTGCCTGCCACTAAAAAACAGAAAAAGAGTATTTGAAAGAAAAAGGATGGCCCCTTTTCCGGATTACTCTTGCCCCAGATGCAACCTAGGTATTGAGGATGTGGCCCATATTCTCGCCGAGTGCCAGCAACTTTCTCTATTAAGGGGAAAGTATTTTGAGGGTGGTAACTTGGAGTTCTCGGGGATCCTGAAGACGGCTGTAAAAAGAACAATCAGGCAGTTATGTAAATATGTAAATGAAGCGTTGACATCAATGAGGGAAACTTGATATTTATGTTATTTTTCTGGTGGAGTGTATTTAAGAATACTGTGCTGTATGGGCTGTTTTTGGCTTATAATAAATTATTATTATTATTAAAATACCACCGCCTTTCCATTATTATTAGCAAAAAAAATACATTTTTTATTTTAAACTATCTTGTTTGAAATATTATACCCGTTTTTCCTGATTTTCCTTTTGTTTTATTTGTAAATTAAAAAGGCAGTGGGGCCTAAGAGATTATTTATGTATAGGCTATGAGTGGCAAAAGACCAACTCTATTCTATCATTTTTTAATTTACCAAAAAAAATATAATATAATTACTCAAATATTTTCTTAGGAAATTGAAAAATAAATGGTTAGTTGATAAAAAATCTTGCAACTATTCGTATTGCATATAACACCACGGGCATTTTTGTTATTATTAGTGAAAAAATTCTTTTTTGCTGTTTTACGCTATCTCGTTGGAAATATTTTACCTGTTTTTCATTATTTTCATTTTTTTGTAAATAAAAAGGCCGTGGGGTCTAAGAGATTATTTACGTATAGCCTATGGGTGGCAAAATACCAACTCTCTTCTATGATTTTTGAATTTAGTGAAAAAATATCTAATATAGTTACTCAAATTTTCTTAGGAAATTGGTAAAATAAATTAATAAATAGTTAATTAAAAAAAAAAACTCACAACTGGTCGTATTGCATAAAATTCCACCGATTTTACATTATTATTATTATTAGTAAAAAAAAATAATACTTTTTATTTATTTTACACTATCTCCTTTGAAATATTATACCCGTTTTTCTTATTTTGATTTTGTTTGATTTATAAAAGAAAAAGTAGTGTGGTCTAAGAAATTATTTAGGAAAGCTTTGCTGGTGGAATGGATGAAAGAGCCAAGGAGCTTACGATAACACAATCTGTCTTTAGTTTATTATAAGTTAGTCTTTTTTTTTATCAAATTTGCATGTTGAAAAAGTCCAATCAAGGTTTTCCGAAATGTTCGACAGGTAGCCTACCTGTTGCCCATGTAAAGAAAATCCCAAAATTGAACATGAAAGCAGAAGGTAATCTTCCTTTTTTTTATTTATTTAAGGCTCTTAGCATAGAAAAAACTCTGGAATGGGAGAAATTAGATTCTAAACTGATATAGTATCCTGATAATCTGTTAATCTGATAACCTGATAATCTGTTACTCACGTCGGATAAGAGTCTGTATTTTCTGAAATTATGCAGTGGCCATCTACCTTTTATGGATCTACGATAGTATAGACTGAAAATAGTTGCGTGAATTGACTCAAACAAGGTTGAACTTGCTCATCCTATAGATTATCATATGGCTCTTTCAGTCAGGATTTCAGTTTTTTATTGAAAACTATCCAAAAATAAAACTTTCTTTCGAATGTCCGACAACAATTTTGGTTATACATAATAACTGACAATTGGACGATGTTAGAAAATTTCGGATTCATTGAAGCTTTACTTATATTTACACTCAAAAATTTAATTCGATAGTAGTCAAAATCTTTAGTTTTTATGGGAATATATGCAGGAGGCCCCCGGACCTACATTTTAGCCTATGCTCCCCCAGATTTTCCCTTTTACTAAGCCACTTACCACTGTCGGTGAGGTAGCTAACTAAAATAGACTTAGTATTTTATTTTCAAAGGAATCCGTACTGTATTGAAGCCAAAAGAATAATAAATGATATCACAATGAAGAGGAAACATTTATTTTGCCTTTAAAGCTGTATTAAAATTATGTACGAGGTGATGCTCAAAAATTTACAAATGTATGTCAAGATTTGCTAGAATAAAAAGTAGCTCTTGGACAGAAACCAAAATTGAATGCAAATTCTATGTTTTAATTTTCCATGGTAATAATGGTTGACAATCTACTGCAACTCCTTCCCTGGCCGAAGACAGAAACACATCCAGCAAGTACTTCAATGAAATAGTCAAAGAAAAGGCCCTGAAACGACCTTCAAGGACAGATGGCATTATGTCAAGCATGTCCAATGATTTTAATAAGTTTTAAATGAATGATTTACATGAACAATAAATTAACAACAATCTAATTCATTATCTAGTATGATGCTCTATAACATGTACGCATTTTCTTTTTCTTTCTTTTTTTGTTATTTTTTGTTGTTATTCTTTGCTTAGACCAATGTATATCTATTCAGAGCTCATAGCTTATTTATCATCAATAAATTTACAACAAAAAAACACACTTTAACATAGTCTCCCCCGTAAGGCTCTATGGCCAGGAAAAAACAGGAGAGAAGCTAAAATGAAACGAGAACATAAAAAAATATTTTTAAAATAATACATTCACAAATTTAAGAGACTCAACACGCATACAGACACACACACACACAGACAAAAAAAATCACACACACAAAAAAATCCAATCATCCACCTCAAAAATTCCCAAAGTCAAAACCTAGGTAGGGGAATATCAATAATAATAGTAATTTATTTGTACAAAAACCAGCTAGGGCCGTGATAAAACGACCAAGATACCAGCCAACAAGCGACATCGTTGATATCTAACGCATAGATACGTAAATACAATCCAAAATGCTACAAAAAAAAAGACCTCTATGGTTCATTCTTAATCTCGGAGATTTTCCCAGCTTACGAATTTCCCCAAACCCATTCTTTTCTAATTATTCTTATCCAATAATTATGAACAGTAAAGTATTACTCCAGAAACTTATTCCCTTACATCTACCAATCCTTTATAGCCCCTACAAAATGTTAAAGGTTTTCCCTGATACCCCCACACATTTTGCAAAGTATCGACCGTTTTTCTGCTGGGCTTAAACCATATGTTTACTTCTTTCCCAAAGTGGTAACCCGTCCACTCTCATGCTTACCAACCTCATCTCCCCACAATCGTGCCCTAAGATAAATCTCTTAGCCCCACACCTATTTGACCTGTTCGTACTTATATAGTGACCAGGTCTTTGCCACCTCTTCGTGCCACATTTGAATTTTCTGGTCTAGCAACATTTTTTTCACTCTTTCCGCAATCACTCCGACATTAATGTTGACAACCACATCCACAATGTCTATTAACCAGACAAGACAAATATTTGATCCGTTGTGATATTTTATGAAATAAAATCCTATGTTTTTCGACAAACTTTCTATTTGAATTGAAATATTACTTCAAACTGGGTGAGTTACTAAAAAGAGATTTTAAGTTTTACTCTAGTCTTAGCACAAAGCCAACCAATTAGTGGAAAATATGTTTCTTTTCTGCTTTTCAACGTAATGCGCAGTGTTTGAACCCGGTTATGAGAGTTCTATGGGCCTTAATAGCCAAATACCTAGGGGACCCCTTTTGAAATTGGCACGACAAAGTAGAAACAACTCAACACAGATGAGGCAAAGATGCATCCCCAGACCTGGGAAGAAGGAAAAACCAAATGAGCTCGTTCTCTATGGCGGCTAGTATGAAAAACGGAGGAAGACGAAATTTAATTCTTGGGTAGGATCTACTTTAAAAGAATCATTCAACTATATCTACTTGGGGCAAATCCAGGACTTGAGCCGGTTTATGAGACGTCTAATAGGTCTCAATAACTTTTTAAATAAAAAAAGTTTTTATTAAAAAGTTCTGCCAAATCAAAGTAAAGAGAAACAATAAAATTTAAAACGAACAGGTATCATTCCATAAATAAGTGGAGCTGCCCTCCTCCTCAACCCCTTGCTCATTACACTAAAGTTTAGTAGTGTTTTTCATTCAAACCCCACGGCCCTTGTGCTAGAGCAGCCCTTCCTAATGAACTGGGACAAAAAGCCAAGTTTTAGCGTAAAGAGGCAATATGCATTTTCATTACATAGTTTCCATTATGATAGCACATTTCTAGTTGAATGGAAGATATCACCCTGTTTTGAGAAAATTTAATTCCTGTTTCTAAAAATATGTAAATTTTCATGTTGTAATAGCTCTTTATGAGTAACTTTAAAATTAATACACTTATTAATTAATATAACTTTTATATTAATAACTTTGCATCTTTAGAATCAGCATGATAAATATATATTTTATTGGCTATGTTGTAGTCGAAACTTTGACAAGAGTTAGTCTTAAATTACAGTTTAAATTAAATTTGAAGGAGGGCTACTACTCCTTACTTCAAATCCTATTTTTCACCTTCAAGATAAATATATGTAAAACAGTGTTTCGAGAATTATATTTATGCCTGGAATAGACAATGAACCCCTCGAATATTTATTATGAGTGTGGGGGTTGGAACATCCAAAATTGTTTATAGGGTCATCACTTCATGTTTTAAAGGCGAACCCTTCAAACAGGCATTTTTTATTGGGATGTTCCCCATGGAAGTAAGTAGGGGTTCGACACCTTCCGAAGACATTAAATACTATACATGAATAGGAATTAAGAAGTATTTCTTGGCAAGGTTGATGATGCTTGCCCCAACTTTTTCACCTCTGTGCCGGTAGGTATGTGAATATAGGCCTACTCCATTATGCTACACAGAAAAAAATTGCCTTAATGGGACGGGTGTTATCGCCTCTCAGCACCAATAATAAAGTGTAAACCAAAGATTTTTCCAGGAATGATGAGGGACCATATATCAATTTCTAACCCCTCTCCTTTCACCAAAACTTATTTTATACCTATCTGAGTGTAAAGTAAGAGTTTGGAAATTTAGGCATTAAAATGCATTCTTTGAGACATCTATCCTCCTTTCGCTTACAAAATTGACTCTCCACCTATCCTTCCGAACAGCTGATGCCTTATACTTACACGCCACTGTATATAGTATTTCTGAAACATCAAGCGACTCAATTTTTAAACCAGCTTTTTAAACCAGTAGGTAAGAAGGAGTAGTAACTCTATTAATCTGAATTTGAAGCTTCCCTATGCGAATTATCTTCGTCAAATTAAAAATACATTTTTCGCTTAAAGATACATTTCGGTACCTGTGTATTATATCGTACACACTCTCAGGATTTGGATATACAGATCAGACAATAACCGGTTTATACCTATCAGTATTTGAAGAAAATTAGCCTAGGCTCAGTTGAAATCTAATTTTTATATGTATATTTTTACTAAATATTTAATATATAGAGATGGCATTTTGGTTTGGTTAGGCATTAAATATAATGCGTCCTTCCGAACAGCTGATGCCTTATACTTACACGCCACTGTATATAGTTAACTATATATAGTTACTGTGTATACACAGTAACTGTGTATAGTTATATAGTTAACATTTCTTGGCAATAAGAAGAAAGCTATCACCGCAAACTTCTCTTCTTCAGGCTTAGTCTTAAATAGAGAGGTTATAAATTAATTCCGACCCCCCTCCCCTTAACAACACTTCCCATAGTTATCCGAAGGCTCCTGTAGAGTTATTAAATTATTGTATTGAATGCAGTTTTTGATATATCTGCACCCCCCCCCCTCCCTGCGTACATAATGTTCCAGGGCCCCTCCTTCACAATATCGGATATCCAATTATATATAATTGGTTATAGATTTATAAGAATGCAAGTGAATCAATTTTGTTAAATAAAATATTAAAATAAATGTGTATATCAGCCATCTATGCCCATTTACCTTGTAGCCTATAGACTAAGGACTTCTTAGAAACGAATGCGCGACCATGCTGCATTCTTAAGTGGCAACTGGGGAGCTCAATAAATGGTTTTTCGATACTTTTAAATCTGTTGACTATTTCAGAATTTTCAATCGATAGCAAATTAGTCCTCTTTTAGGCACAATTGTAATTTGGTGCCACAAAATGCCAGAAAATGCCATTTTCCCATTGCACATTTTTTCTTGGCCACTTTAAATAGCCACTAGAACTTCTTATTGCCACTCAAATGAACCTTCTTTGATATCCTTGGGCCATTTCTTCGGCACGATAACAAACGAATAACAAACGGATAACAAACGACAGACTAACAAACTAATAAACATGCATCCGTGATCTTTCTTCTGGGAAATAATCCAAACCCACATTTTTGTAGGTAACAAAACCTCTAAAACCTCTAAAACCCACATTCAAACCTCTAAAACAGGGTTGTCTGATATGATGAATTTGATGATGTGATTGCTATCAAGGCCAATTGCGTTTGTAGGGTTGTGTTTCCTATTTTTTGAAAAATTAATTAAAAAAAACTTTCCGAAAGAGAAGTTTTCTAAAGCAAAGTAAAGGCCATATTAAACTTAAGATCAGATGAAATAGAAACCTACTATAGCTCTAATTCAAAAAGACTAAAAATTACTATTAAAGAATAAATGAAACCCAAAACGAATAGAAGTTAGATAAGCAATCATAGCAAACCAACATACAACAGTTACCAATATAAATGAATATATAAATATTAAAACGAGTAAAACTTGTATTGATTATGAAAATCAAGCTTAAAACGAAAACAATCTTTTATAATGAAATAATAAATGAAATCCAAAACAAACAGAAATTAAATAAACAATCATAGCAAATAAGCTTACAACAGGTGCTAATATAAATGAATAAATAAATCTTAAAACGAGTAAAACTTAAATCGAATATGCAGATCAAGCTAAAAAGGAACAAAAGTCACTACAAACAAGAGTTTGGCTACTGCCCACTTCCCTAACTGTAGAAGTCTAAAGCCTACTATGTCATTGGCGCTTTAGTGAAACCGAATTATATTGCAAATATTTTCTTTCGTACTTATTGCAAAATTGAAAATAAACATAAAAATTACACTAAAATTAAATTTTGTACTGATGAGCTTTCAGCCATTAATATTATTATATATCCAATATTCATTTTAATTTTATTAATTCTCTCCAAGACTGTTCAAGGCAAATATAGCTTCACTACAAACAATAATTTGGATACTTCCCCCTTCTCTAACTGTAAAATTATATTTCCTACTGCGTCATTGGTGCTTGAATGAAAAGAATTATGCTACAAATATTTTCTTTTTCAGCTACCGCATCATTGAAAATGAAAATAAAATTACAGTGAAATAAAAACTTGAACGGATGATCTTTCAGCAATTAATAGCATTATATATCAAACAGTCAGCTTGATTTTATTTGTGCTTTCCAAGACTGTTCAAAATACGTATAGTTTTCAGTAAAGCGCAATTGAAGCGGTAGGTTTTAGACTTTTACAGTGAGAGAAGGAGGCGAAACCCAAACTCTTGTTTGTAGAGATTTGTGTTTGTTTCAAGCTTTATTTTTTAGTTTGAGTTATCGTATGTTTCTATTTCTTCTGATCTTAAGTTTAATGTGGTCTTTACTTTACTTTGCTTTAGAAAACTTCTTTTTCGGAAAGTTTTATTTTTTTAATTAATTCTGTAAAAATTTAATCGGATGTATTTGGTGAAAAAGAGGTGAGAGGGGGCTGGTTGCCCTCCTTTCACTTTGGAAATTTAAAAAGCGCAACATAATTTTGAATTTTCAATAAAATCTGTCCTTTCTGAAGTGTTTATGACCACCCCTTACATGTGAAGTGGCTCTGGAAAAAAAAAATTTGAATCCTTATGGCTCTTCACTATAGGCAACTCTAGAGAATTGTAGAGAGAGCTCGATTTCGTATAGCGTCACTAAGGCTCCTCCAACTAATATCTTCATCAGACAAGAGTTTAGCTCATTAAAGCACAAAATAAGTGTTTATCCCGTGTTCTTTCAACAATTCATCAATTCGATAATATTTGTAGTGAAGTTATAATTAGTTTGCTTGTTTATCAAATTATTAATAAAAAAAAAGAAAATTCTATTGGATGTAAAGAGGGAAGTTGAAACTTAAAACAAAACAAAAATATCGTTTTGCAGATTACCGCTACTACTTCTAATAACTTCAAGCTACTGTAGCTGCCTGAGCTGCAAGCTGTAGCTGCAAGCTGCCTGAGGCCAACACTGTTATCTACGCTCTTCTTCCATCCTAATCTATTCGAATTATCTCTCATTGCCCCCTTACAAGAAGTTCTCATTTCCGTAAAGTTTTTCCTTACGACAGTTTAGAAAATTATTTATTCATGTAATTTGTTTGTTAAATAAACTTATTCCTAACTTATCCTCCCACGCTTTTCGCGGACAACCCGCTTTTTGCTTGGCGCTAGACAACTGACCAACAAGGACAATCTTTGGCAATCCTTCATCCATAGAATGTGTTCTAGATATCTTTCCCTGTCTCTCATTATAGCCACAGAAAGTCAAAATGAGCCACATTTTCCACACAGCTTACTATTTAAGATACAGTCAAGCTACAGAAATTTAATTCAGTGACATTAGTAGAATAAAATGTTGTTTTCTTACTTGTAGATTGCCAAAAATCATGCAGAATGGTAATCTATTTCAATACCATTTCCCTTCTCCATCCATTTGAAATTAGATGATAAACCAATTTTTTATTGGTTGGAAGACAATATTGTTATTCAAAAATTTGCACTGAATATACTAATTCTGTCGAGAAATTTAAATGGTTGGCTAAAATCTTAATTCTTAAGCAGAAAAACTAATATGAAAAATGTTTAAAATATTCCTATTATTAATCAATCAAAAATAAAACCAATTAAAATGAAGTTAAACTAAATGAAAAATCTTTTATAAAAAGCACTTAAAAAAAAGCAAAAATCTATATTAAAACTAAATATCAGCAATAATAAAGTAATGCAACAATGCCCTTTTAAGCCCAACAGAAATTAATATTAAAATAAATAAGTGAAACCTCAAATGAATATAAATTTAGTAGAATATTCAAGTCAAACTTAAGACGAACAGAAATTTATCACAATTAAAAGTATGGCTTCTAACACCCTGTCAGGCTTCTAAAGACCAGAGAATCATTTGCGCTTTACTATGCACAAAATATATTTGAAACATTCTCTGTTTTAGAACGTTAAAATGTCAGCAATTAATAAGCCATTAAAACGAAATGAAGATTATAGAAAGTTTTGTAATATTCTAATAGATAATAAAAAATACAAAAACAGTTTTTTTTCTAATTACAGTCAAGGTCTGGACACTTCAGCTTTTCTTCTGAAAGCCTTCACAAATGGAAACAAAAAGAACCAAAAGAAAACGAGAATATAGTATGCGAAATTACACAAATGCATATAAAGAAAAGGAAAAAAAAAATCTGAAAATTACTTTCTGACCCCATCAGTTGATATCATTTAACAGGGGTTCTTATTTAAGCATTTCAGTATTTCCCCATTTTCAGTATTTAAACAGCTTTCACCCCCCGTATCACCATTAAAAAATTTTACATAAAAAAGAATATAAACTTTTGTTTGCAATTAAATAAAAAAAAACAAGTTTTTTTAACTGAAAGTAAGGAGCAACATTAAAACTTAAAACGAACAGAAATTATTCCGTATATGAAAGGGAATGTCCCCTCCTCAGCGCCTCGCTCTTTATGCTAAAGTTTTTTATTGTTTTAAGAAATAGGGTTGTGAGAAAGAGTCTAACTTTAGCGTAAAGAGCGAGGCGTTGAGGAGGGGACAGCCCATTTCATATACGGAATAATTTCTGTTCGTTTTAAGTTTTAATGTTGCTCCTTACTTTCAGTTAAAAAAATTTGTTTTTTTTTATTTAACTTTTGAACGTTTTTGAATTAATGGAGGTTTTGATTTTGGCTCACCGTATATGAATAATTAAAAAAAAATTGCATATTAATTTTAATTTCATTTGGTTAAATGGCTTTCTCGAAAGTTGCTTAATTTTATTTACGAACGTTTTCATTAGAAATAAATATACATATTTTACGAATTAACTTACGTAACGAACTTCTATATCAATATATTTTTAATACGTATATTAGGGGGTTCGCCCCCTAGTCAATACCTCACTCTTTACGCTAAAGTTCGAATTTTGTTTCAATTCTTTAAAAATGACCCCTTAATCACAAAGGCTGTTAATTAGAATAAATAGCTCTTATGAAAGTACTAAAAAATCTTTGGCTTAAAGAGCGAGGTATTGACTTGGGGCCGAACCCAATCATATACTTAATAATTTCTGTTCGTTTTAAGTTTTGACGTTGCTCCTTATTTTCAGTTGAAAAATTTGTTTATTTTTTTATTTAATTCCTGATCGTTGTTTTAAATAATGCTGGGAAATCCGGCACCCCCTTCATAGCAATGTCCCAATGTCCCTTCCCCATGAAAACTTTCTCCATGGAAAGATCCTCCCACATATCCCCCTACACCCCCCCCACTACCAGAAAAAATCCCCCTTGAAAACGTCTGTATACTTCCCAATAACCAATACTATAACATTGTAAACATTGGGTAAAGTTCATAACTTTCAGCCCCCCCCCTGGGGACTTTGGCGAGTTAAGTCATCCTAAAAGACATATTTATTATATTTTTGACCATGCTGAACAAAATGGCTATCTCAAAATTTTGATCGGGTGACTTTGGGAAAAAATGAGCGTGGGAGGGGCCTAGTTGCCCTCCCTTTTTTGTCACTTAAAAAGGGCACTAGAAATTTTAATTTCCGTTCGTATGAGCCATTCCACGATATTCTAGGATCACTGGGTCGATACGATCATCCCTGGAAAAAAAAAAACAAAAACAAAAACAAATAAACATGCATCCGTGATCTTTCTTCTCGCAAAAAATACAAAATTCCACATTTTTGCATATAGGAGCTTGAAACCTCTAAAGGAGGGTTCTCTGATACGCTGAATCTGATGGTGTGATTTTCATTAAGGTTCTATAGCCTTTAGGGGGTCTTTTCCCCTTTTTTCGAAAATCGGCGAAATTTTCTCAGGCTCGTAACTTTTGATAGATAGGACTAAACTTGATGAAACTTATATATTTGAAATCAGTATAAAAACTTGGTTCTTCTGATGTATCTATTGGTATCAAAATCCCGTTTCTTAGAGTTTTGGTTACTATTGAGCCGGGTCGCTCCTTACTTACAGTTCGTTACCACGTTTGATCTCCTCAAAAATATTGTCTTCATTATATTATATACTGCGATCAATCTAAAATCCTTTAAAAACGAAAAAGTAAAAGTAAAAGTAAAAAAATTAAAACTGTTTGATCTCCTCAAAAATATTGTCTTCATTATTTTATATACTGCAATCTAAAATCCTTTAAACAGAAAAAAGTAAAAGTAAAGAGTAGGCCTACTATTAAAACTTAAAAATAAGTAGAAACAAGTTCACAGAATAAGTGAAATTTGTAACGAATTTGAATAGCTAAGGATGGTTATATGCATATAAACTAATTTTAAAGACAATCTTTAGACTATAAAAAGTAGGCTAACACAAATCCTAAGAGAAGAAGCCGGAATCAGCAAACTTCAAACTTCGAATTTAGTCCCAAATGCTAGAAAGATTGCCTTTTTTACCAAATGCCTTTTTTAATCCATTTTATTCAAATTACTGAAAACTTTTAGCTAAATTTTATTAAACAAATAAATGGAAATACGGATTTTAAAAAATGAACTATTTCTGTACAACTTCATAAAAGCTTTGTCCACTTTTGGGATCGAGCGGGACTTAGCTCGTTTTTGCATTAAATCACGACTTAACCTGTTTTTGCACTTTCTCACTGAGTGGAGATAAAACTTCAAACGAATAAAATTACTGCTTCACCAATTACGCAAAATATTTCTACAAAACAAGTTCCAACATATTGACTCGTAATATTTCTCAAAATCTGTTGTTTTTTTTTTCTGTAAGCTAGCCTGTACAGAAAACCGCTTAAAAAATCATCCCCCCCAAGAGTTCAAAAAGATAGAACTTTATAATCTAGCTTGTAAATAAAAACACTTCACCCCCCCCCCCCCCCCCCCGCCAAAGCCCAAAGGAACGAAGCGCGACATAGCAGTCATCATTTCTGAGTAGCTTTCTCTCTTTAAACACTTTTAAAACACAGATTTAAACTATTGGTTGCTGTGGCTCATTCTACAGTAGGTTGCAGCAACCAACTCCAACACAAGGAGTAATTATTAAAAATTAAACGAGAATATTTTAGTAAAAGCTTACACTGCTAGGCGTAATTTAAGTAGTGTACAAGCCGGCAGTCCCCCCATGTAGCTACAATGCTTACAAGCGGGCAGTCCCCCCATGTAGCTATAACAGTTTCAGGAGGGGTCTCCCCCCATGTAGCTATAACAGTTTCAGGAGGGCAGGTAGCCAATATAGCTACATCAGTTTCAGGAGGGCAGGTAGCCAATGTAGCTATAACAGTTCCGACGGGGGTAGTACCCATACCATACAACGGGGGTAGTCATTAACATGTATCATAAGAAAAATCACCACGTCTAAAATGTCATATCTGTGGTTGGTTTTTTATGTTCTAATTAGAATCAGCCTACCATGATGGTTCGTGTTGTTCACGAAACAATGCTTTTAATATTAAATTCCATGTTTTCTGTTAAAAGACATGACTGTTTTCATGGTATGTTGATTCTTTTCCTGGTATGAAGTTACGAAATTCTGTCTGTTAAGCAATTTGTTAGGCGTGGTAGTTTTATGTTTAACCTTGAACACGGGTATAAAAACTCTGACAATGAGTTATTTTCTCAGTTCAAAGTTGGTATTTGAAATAATACCATGCATTCTAACAAAAGGAATATTGATGAAAGCTACAAGCAGGAAGTAAGTTATTCTTTTATATTCTTAGTGGGTAAAGAAATTAATTCTAATATAATTTATCGAGTGGTTTATACAATCCCCTTATAGTTAACAGATTGTTAAATATTTTTGAATCTGGATCTTCAGAGGTCGGTAAAGAGCAATATCAAAACAAAAAAAGTGTGTAAACACTGCATTTGAATGGCTTGCGAGCTTAGTACATGAGGTAAATCATACCTATTTTTTATTCTGACCAAAGTTCCCCACCCCCCACTATGCCACAGCCCTCCACCCCCCTTCACCCTCCCTTCAAACCCCCCTCCTACCTCCCTCCAACCCCCCCTCCTCCCTCTAAACCCCCCCCTACCCCCCACTTTTTTTGCAGTTTTTTTTTTAACTTTTTTTACATATCTTAGAATGTCATGAAATATACTTAAAATATAAAAAAAAATCACATTTAATATTTTCCAACTTCAAAATGGGAATGATATAGATATGTGTTTCGCGACTTTTACTATTGGAAAAATAATGTTTGTAGTGAACATTTTTTATTTTATTTTTTGTACGTCTCTAAATAATATCAGAAAAATAGAATGACACTTTTGATTTAAGTTTTTAAACATATTCTTGTGCATACTATTGATGAGGACTGATGGTTCTCATTCAATATTTTTTCATGAAAAACAAACTATTTTTTTAGGATTTTCCAGAGCTCCCCCTACCCGTTAAGAAGACAAGGAGGGGTGAAGCAACTCCAGTGGTTATTTCAAACAGACCAACTGTTATACAATATGGTCTTAGGTCGAAACCATTAATCCCATCAAAATCCACCGTAAACCACCCAATAGCCAACTGTCCAGCTGCCACATCCAGCATCCACAACAATATGCCACAACCATCCGGACCCATTATACACCAGCCAACAGTCAACTATACAACTGCCACACCCAACATGCAACCTACAATCCCATTCCAAGAAGTTGATGAAGTCATTGAACCAGTTGCCTCTCTCCATGATTACGTAAGAAAACATTGAATCTTCTCTCTCTCTCTCTCTTATCTCTGTATATATCTATCCCAGTTTGCGTTTTATAAAACAAGCGAGTTATTAAGTGTATGTTTGTGAACTATGTTTTAATAACAAAAAAAACACAACGTTTCGTAGGTCGTAGGTCGAAACCATTAATAAACACACAAACACACACACACACACACATACACACACACACACACACACACACACACACACACACACACACACACACACACACACACACACACACACACACACACACACACACACACACACACACACACACCACACACACACACACACACACACACACACACACACACCACACACACACACACACACACACACACACACACACACACACACACACACACACACACACATACATACATACATACATACATACATACATACATACATACATACATACACACACATACATACATACATACATACATACATACATACATACATACATACATACATACATACATACATACATACATACATACATACATACATACATACATACATACATACATACATACATACATACATACATACATACATACATACATACATACATACATACATACATACATACATACATACATACATACATACATACACACAAACACACAAACACACACACACGCACACACACACAGAGACAATCTAAATATTCTTTTTCCGGTCAAAGAAAAAATAACTTCACATTCACTTTTTAGATAAATGTACAGGAACTCCCACCACCAAAACAATTCGAAGATAATCTCCATATTGAATCACAGGAATGGATTATAAATTTGTTAAGTGATTGGTTTGGTGATAATTGTAGTCGTAGTAGTAGTAGTATGCTTCTCAGTCCTGATACACTCGAGGGTTTGTTGAGTGAGTTTGGGGATTCCACACAACGCAATATCCCCACCAGTGAACAAAATAGTGCAGGACATGAAATCCCTGTACCACCTCCCGTCATGTCCGATTTTAATTGTAGTATTCTTCTTCCAGATAATGGGGATAGTTACATTAATGTACGAAGTATATCTACAGGGGGTATGGTTCAACAAACTATCCTCGAATGGGCTGATCGTCTCAGTCCTGATACACTCGAGGGTTTGTTGAGTGAGTTGGGGGATTTCACACCACGCAACATTCCCATCATTGAGCAAATGGGCGGAGGACGAAATCCCCGTAAAGCCCCCTGTCATGCCCGATTTTAATTTAGTTGCCTCTGCCTTGCACAGTGTGTATTTTTATGGGGCTGAGTTTGGGGATCCATTGAATTCACTAACATCAGGTAGGATCATAACGAATCCGGTAGACATAGTACACTCCTATGTGGGCAAGATTCGAGCCCTTCTTGAATGAGTGATTCGGGAGGGAGATGGGAGGGACGGGATTAAGGCTGCCATCGCACAAAAAATAATTTATTTGAATGAAAAGGCAGATGAGGTGTATGAGCGTTATTTACGTACTGAAATGCTACCACTTCATCCGGACCTGAATAATTTTGAGGGTGTTTTTATGGAATGGGTTGATAATATAGTAACGAAATTGGATAATTATACTGAGGTGAGTAGTGGGTCGGTGGTTTTATTTATTGGGAGTTTGGATATTAATGAGGGTAAATTAAAAAAAATATTTTAAGGGGAGGTGGGAGGGGGGCGGTGGGACCAAAATATAATGAAGATTTAAATGAGTGTAAAGGTGTACAACGCTTCAATTTCGATACAGGGCTTCAATGCTTCAAATATGCATTTCTTGTGGCAGCTCACAAGCCTCTGAAAAAGGAAGCTAGTAAGATACTGTTGGACGATTATGCAGTTAATGGGAGTCCAAATTTCCCTATAGTAAATTTTAATTGTTTAAATGATCAATATCCAGTAACACTTAATGGGATAACTATTTTTGAGCGGGCTAATACACATTTAAAAATTGGTGTTACTGTGCTACAATATTAAACAGAATTTGAGGGGGGTGAGCACAAAAAGGGGGTTATATTTCCAGTGAGGGCTCCGTCTATTGAATCAGTGGAACATTGGGTTTGGCTTCTTTACAAGCCAGCCAGTGATCCCCATTCAATTAAACATTTTTTTCCAATACCAAATATCAGTCGGGTTCTGGGGGAGGGTAAAGGGAATCAACGGGGGGGGGGGTACATGTTACTATTGTCCAACATGCCTTTCTAGATTCTGGTCAGAATTTAAGTTAAATAATCATATGAAGCATTGCAAGCGTCACGGATGTCAATCTGTGCAAACGGTTAGCGGTAACAGGGCCACCTTGTGATTTAAGAACTTTCAAAATTCACTCCAACAGAGTGACAAGGTGGCCTTGGGCTGCGAAGCCGCTCTCATAGATGCGTATGATCCATTGAATTCAAAGCCTGTTAAAAAACATGAGGTCATCGCAGTCTCTTATGCTCACGCACAAAGAGACTCGTGTAATTCCATGTAATTGGTAAATGTAGTTGAGAGATTGGGTGGTGAGGATTTTATGCTCTCAGCCGTGACAGCACTCATTAAAACAGCAAATAAATCGATATCACGGCTGTGAAATACATCCTATCCAATGACTCTATCACCAGAGGACGAGTTGGCCAATAAAACTGAAAAAATATGTTGGGTTTGTAAGGGGGAATTTGTTGAGGGTAATGGAAAAGAGGGAAAGGGGTAAGGGGAGAGGGGGTAAAGGGATGGTCCGCGACCAAGATCATTTGGGCAACCAAATTGTATCGGGATTGAGCAATTTTCGTGGATTGGCCCATCAATCATGTAATTTAAACGTTAATCAACAATATTTTCTACCTGTTTATACACACAATTCCAGCTATGACCTGAAATTTATTTTACGGGCGTTGGCACGATTGCAACGAGGTGGAGTTGAAGATGGCACATGGGTAGATGGTTCTGTTTCTTATAATATCATACCCAAATCGTCTGAAAAGCTGCTGCTCTTAAAATTCAAATGGCAAATAATAGATAATAATAGATTGTGCATGAATAAGATCCGTTTTTAGACTCTTTTAGCTTCTTCCCCAAATCCCTAAGACCACTCATTGAAGTACAGAAAAGTGACGATTTTAATAGTTTCCCCATCCTTAAGCAACACCTCCTTAAATAGCACTTTCTAGACGGTGAAATGTATGGTTTATTAACGTGTAAGGGCATATACCCATATCACTACTACAACTCCACCGCGAGGCTTTCTGAGGAACAATTGCCATCCATTGCCTCGTTCTACGATTCACTTTACAAGTGTCAATGCATCACTGTCGACTATGAATTTGCAAAAAAAGGGTTTGGGCTAAGGGAGGGTTTAAAAATGGTTGGGATTATTGTAGATTGTACCTGGCAAGTGATGTATTGACGTTGCTGGATATTGTGTGTAAGAACACGGATAAAATCTATGGTGAACTTGGGTTGGATTTAGGTTATTATTTTTCCACTCCTCATTTGGTGATGGATTTAATTCTTAAAATCAATACAGAGGAAAGAGGGTTCGTGGATCAGCATCTATTTGTAGAGAGATCTGTGAGGGGAGGGCATGTTTTTCATGGAGATCGTATCCTTAAAACTGACCCGACTGGACAAGACACCGGCGTAAAGTCGGATGCAGTTTCTTAGATATGAACTCCCTCTATCCTTCGGCAATGTCTCACTACTCTTTGCCGTGTGGACATTATAAATGGCTTAACGATCTTCCTGCTTCAGGTTTCCCCAACATTACCAATGTTGAGGACAATGGACCGCGGGGATGGTTTTTTGAAATCGATGGTGGAATACCCGTGGAGCATCATGACTCGGTGAAGGATTTTGTTTTCCCGTGCATAAACAGAGCGGTGACTAGGGACTCTTTGAGTCTATACAATATTTCTTAGGTAGAGGATGGTGGTGTGCACTGGACACCTTCAAAACAAATACTTATCGCCGACCTTCATCCGAAAGAGAATATCGTTGTACATCACGTTCTTTTGTGGTGGATGGTAGCCAACGGTTTCAACACAACAAGGATACATAGAGCCCTCCAATTTGACCAGAAACCCTATTTGAAAACGTTTATTGACACTTTTGTCGGTAAACGTTCCGAAGCGAAAACGAAGGTTGAAAAGCAAATTTTAAAACTCATTTTGAACTCAACCTTCGGTAAAATGTGCAAGAGTGTACGTAATTGAAGTCATTGTGACGTTGTGACTGACCCAAAAGAATGTGCTCGAATCGTTGCCGATCTAAACTTCACATCATTCACCATCATAGACTCGAATATGGTCCTATTGAATCGAAAAAGAGAAACGTAATTCTAAATAAAAAACTCATGTTGTCATTCTATTACGTTGTGTGTAGGCGCTAATGGCTGGGGGAGGGAGAAGTTCAAGTATATTATGGGGATACCGATTCACTTTTACTAAAAGTTAGAACCGCGAATTTATTGGAAGATTTGGAAAAAGGCGTGCGCATTAGCTCCCGAATGGACTTTACCAATTGAGACGAGTCCATTTACCCGGAGCTAGTGAAGCGTCAGGCCCCAAATCAGTTATTAATGTTAAAATCAGACACGGGAAGTGACTTTATTTCCAGAGGTGTGCTTGCAGGTCCGAAGGTGTACTGTGTGCAAACACACAACGAGGTAATCAAAAAAGTCTGCAAAGGGGTGCTTAGACACTACGTGAATAAGAATTTCGAAATGAATGTATATAGAAACTGTGTGGAAAATAGTATAGTTCCAAGGGCGAAAATCATGGCGATTCGCTCTTTAAAATTTAAGAACCACATAGTTTTAGTTGATAAAATAGCCATGTGTCCCGTGTCGGATACAGTCTATGTGTGTGCAGATGGTTTGAAGGTGCTACCCCATGAACATTATCTAACTTCTGACCGAAGTGTATGTCGAGATTATAGACATCGCCTCAGTCGGGAAAAAATTCAATATTAAATGGTTGGGTGGTGGGATTCTGTTTAATATATATTTTTTCCCAATTCAGGATTAGTTGTTTTTTTTCATAACTCAGCAGTAGTTTTTTTCCCAAACTCAAGGTAGAGTCATGTTTTTTTGTAAATAGAAAAGTTTTCAAATTTTTTTTGGCCCCGCGCCGGCCTGGGGGGGGGGTACCGGCCTTCGGCTGGCCACCACCAGCGGCCACCGCGCCCTTCCGATGGGGGGGTTGAGGACCCCTTTCCAATTATGATAAGTGCTTTTTTAGTGTCTTGCTATTGAATTTATTACGTGATAGTGCCTTTTTCATGGTGTTTTATGTGTGTGTATGTATTAATGAAACATTTAGTATTTTTTTTAGTGATGTTTTTATTCTGTAAATATAAAACATGTATCATTCTTAAAAAATGTTTTCTTGTTCTCGAATCGGATTAGGGAAATTACTATTATTATTTATTCAAGGGAATGATGCAATCTACAGTCAGTTGTGTTTTGACATCGATGCAAGTGGGGACTATGTATCAATTTAAAACTCCATTTAGATCGTTTCTTTGCGGACCATCAATGTCCGACAAAACGACACTTTTAACAAAAATAATTCAAAATCGTGATAAAATGTTTTTAGAAAATCCAACAAAAATTTACTATTGTTACAGTGTTTGGCAAGAATCCTATGATAGAATAAAAACTATTGCCCCAGACACGAAATTCATACATGGTCTTGACATTTTCAAGTTAGTATTGAATCAAATTCTTGGTTGATTATTGAGGATCTGGCTGAGTCCATTGAAGATTGGTCTCAGGAGATGATACAATTGTTCACTGTCCGATCTCATCATCAACGGATCTCCGTAACCCTAGTTCTTCGCAATGTCTTTCAGCAGAGCAACTGTTTGAGAACACTTGCTTTGAATTGCACCTACTATATCATCTACAGGGTTGTTCGTGATTCCAGTTCCCTCATAACGTTAAACAGACAGGTGTATCCGGGTGAACCAAAATTCCTACTCTCGGCCTACAATCAGGCTACCAACAAACCCTACGTATATATTCTATTGGACCTGAATCAGAACACACCCGAGGATCTGCGTGTAGTCATCGTTATTTTTGACAATGAAATTACTGTATATCTGCCGGTGAACAGTAAAAAAGCTCGTTAGCTGCAATCATGACACTGAAGAAACTACATGAACATCGACATTTATTCACCGTCCTAGGCAATTCAAAACCACGACTTAGGAAGGCCATACTCAAACATGGTGTCGACAGAGAATTCATTAATCTTGTATCTGAACTTTGTTTAAATCTAACCGAAGGCAATGATCAACTGCCAGAATGTGTTAAGCAACATATGAAGCAACATCGTTCCCTTGTACGCTCCCTAGCATCAGCGGCAAACAAAAATAAAGGAAACGATTTTAAAAGAAAATGACTTCTTCAAGCGGGGAGTAACTTCTTTACACGTTGACTGTCAATTATTGCAGGACTTGTAAACAGTTTTCTCTAGAGGGAGAATGGCCAAACCCTATAAGTTGACACCAATTGAACTCGCCCTTTCGCCAAAGGAACATTTCGGGGACAATCTCAATAAATTCCTTAACAATTACACAATTGCCGACGATGAAAAATTAATTCTTCTTCAAAATGCACTTCGCCGAGTCGACAAACATAAACCCTATCGAGAGAGACCCCTCAAAGTAAATGTCATTGATCACAATAAGGAAATGACTCCATCATCATCATCATCATCGTCATTACCAACAACAATAATACCAAAAGAAGAAGATTTATCTAAAGTTATGACAAGTGTTGCAGATCTAATACCACATTCCTATCGTGAACAGTGTAAAAGACTATTGACATATCTCAATGACAGTGAACATGTTCAAATTGATGCTAATGGGAATCAAGTTGTAATCCATGACAAGACCTATATTCTACTTGATTTATTACCAGATTTGGTCACGAATCGTAAAAGCCTTATATCATTTGACAGTCATCTGCATACATGTTTAAACTCATCAAACTTTCCCAAAAGCCTTATTGTATATAAATATATTTTAAAACGATTAAAGGGATTTAGTCAAATATCAAAAATGTTTTTAAATTATTTTCGTAAAATACTAGCACGCTAATTGGAAATGATTTGACAAGAGCTATGAGTGGTGGAGTCAAGCGAAGACGTCTTAATATCACTGCATCCCCCTCACCATCACCTGTTAGTATGCAAATGGGCAGTGGACACTTCACTACGTGTTTACGTTCAAAATGGTTGAAGCATTGAAACATGTTTATGAGAATATTGGTGCAGTGAGAAGTTTAAGCTTACCCACCACACTTGCTCAAGTCACTGGACTTGAAAAGAATCGGACGGCAGAGTATCTACAGAATGAATCAAGTTACACTTTATATCGTAATCGTAGAGTTCGCGGTAATCACTATCGAAAAACTAAAGGCTTTTCCCCATCACAAATACTACAAGCAGATCTTTTGACTCTCGATGATATTCAACGGCGTCACAATCACCCATACAAGTACATTCTACTTGCAATCAGTGTTTTTAGTCGCTATGCATATGCCGTTCCACTGCGGTCAAAGAGCAGCGAAGAAGTTGCTAAAGCTCTTGAAATCATCCTTGAACAGGATTGCTATAAGAAGATTCAAACGGATTGGGATAGTGAATTTGTTAATCCCCATGTAATGAAGGTTCTACTGAAATATAATACAATCCTCTATTATAGTCATAGTCCAGTAAAGGCAGCATTGGCCGAACGGCTGATAAGAACTATTCGAATTTTGATTTCTAGATATTGCACTTTAAAAAATACTGCTGCTTTTATTCATGATTTGGATAAAATCATGTTGATTTATAATCAACGTCCACATCAATCCCTGTCCAACTCAACCCCAACGGAAGTTCATCATGATGTCAATACATTTGACACTTTTCTTAAACAATATTCCAATGGTGATGGTGGTGTTGGTAATGAGAAGAAAAAGAAGAAATTCAATGTTGGTGATACTGTTCGAATCAATTGAACTACTAATGTTTTTTAAAAGGGTAATTACTTATGGTCCACTGAACTTTTTGAAGTCTCCAAACTCTTGGACACTACACCCATAACGTATCGTCTACGTGACATGAAAGATGATGAGATTCTTGGCGGCTTTTATGATTATGAATTACAAAAAGTTAAAAACACTGGAATCTATCAGATTGAAAAGATATTAAAGACTCGTACTCACAGGGGCTTGAAAGAGTTGCTTGTTCGTTGGCTTGGATACAACTCTGATTTTGATTCTTGGATCAGTGTTGAAGATATTGAAAATACCCAATGATTTTTATGTAACGTTTATGTCTAATGTCTCCGACCCTCTCTACAATGATTTGAATAAAACTAGTGATTTTTGGACGAAACTCTCCCCCACCATCAAATTCGATGATGGAAAGTATGAAGTGGCTCTTGTCGACTGCATTCTCAAAAATACCCATGATATCCTGAGGAAGGATCGTGTGTATGAGATAAAAGTTACACCATTCCATTGGTCACTCTTTGTCGAGTATGAATGGGTTGAAGCATGTAAATCTAGTGAATATCCCCATGTTACATTGAGATATAAAGAATATGGTACTATGACAGATTTTTGTCGTGCAATCAATAGAAAAATCTCATATCCTAGGAATGGTATATTCCATTTTAATTATTCAATGGAACACGATAAGATTTACATTACCTCACCTGTTGACACTGAAATGATTCATCTCAATGATAATCTGAGAGATGTTCTTGGCTTTAAACAGAATAAGATCAATGTGAAAAACGCAAGCACTGTTAGCAGGATGGATCAAGTTATTTTTGCTGATTATCCACCTGGTCTCGCCTCGGACTCTTGCATATTTCTTTATGCGTCCTTTGTGGAAACATCGAGAGTTGGTAATTCAAATGTCCCCCTCCTACGTGTTCTTGAACGAAAAACAACCCATGAACATGTTTCATCACTATAATATAAAGCATCTTCAGTATGTTCCTGTAAACACTTCGTATTTGGAACTCTTTTAGTTAACACTAAGAAGTGAATTAGCTGATCCTCTAGCAATAACAAAAGGTTTGGCCGTGATCACGTCATTTTCGACCCATTCAGCAACAAAAAAGGGCTAATAGAAAAAATATATTTGTATGTCCTGATATTGATTGCTATGTTACTGCTCTCCAACCACGACAATTGGGTCATGGAATGGACTATTATAAAGGCCGTTCGTCAATGTCGGGGTACGGTCTTGGCAGTTGGTTTGCTAAGCTGTTTCGCTCTGCAATACCGCTGGCTAAAAAACATATTGCGCCGGTCGCCGCAGATTTTGCATCCTCTACGCTACACGATTGGGGGAATGGTAAAGATTTTAAAGAAGGGGTTTCACAAAATCTCAGGTTCAGCGCACAATCCCTTGGCGAGCGATTGAAATCGCGACAAAGTGGAAAAGGTTTTAAAAGGAGGAGAAAAATCTTATCATTCATCAGTCTATACTCAGGTCAGAAGCGAAAGACATCACTCTTGTCAAAGAAAAGTAAGAATAAGAAAAAGAAACCAAGAAGAAAAATTTTTAGATCGAAAAGGGATTTCCTTACCTAGATGGTATATCTACCCCACAAGGAATCTCATCCCACTGTCACCACATCTCTAAATCTTTTCAATGCAGAAAGTGTGGATGTCAGTGTAAAACACGGGTACTATGAACAATTCTATCCACAGCAACCCCTCTCTGAAAACATACATTTTCAAATTTATTCCAATGAAGACTACTTCATAGATTTATCATCTACATTTATCGATTTAAAACTTGTGGTGAGGAAAAAGTCTGACAATTCACCTCCCTCCAACGTCGATGGATTATCCTATGAAAATGGTATACTACACAATTTATTTAAACAAATATGTGTCTACATAAATGGAACACTGCTGAGCACTAGCAACAATCTATCAAACTCTGCTAGTTACATATAACTTATGTTGATGACTCCAATGGCCTATAAGAAATTGAGAGGTCTGCCAATGGGCTATGACTATAGATCAAATGTTGATACTGACGGTGAACTCACTCGGGCAGTGAGCAAGGAGTATCATTTAGTTGGTAGACTCAATCATGAAATATTCAATATATCCCAATGGATTCCCCCCAATGTTAAAATTGATATAAAGTCACAACTTGCACCGTCCAGTTTCATATTGAGCAAAACACTTGATGCAGCACCTGATGCTAATGTCAATCTCACCTCGGCAATACTTCATGTGCGAAAACAACAGGTTATGAGTTCTGTTGCTTTGGCAATTGAAAAACTAAGAGCCTTGGGGAATAATATCAAACTGCTCGTTCCTCACATAATCGCCAATCAACGTCATATTGCCACTGGATCAAGTACCTACACCGATTCTTCATTTATTAATGGTGAAATTCCTTCGAAACTTGCCTTGGCTTTTGTAAAAAGTGCCAGTGCCATAGGATCGTGGACATGTTCGCCACATGAATTTGAATTATTTGGACTTTCCTCTCTTGTATGTAAAGTAAATGGAATTCCTCTCTACAATTTGTCCTTTGATAAATCCTATAGGACCCTATTTGAGTTGACAATGCAATCCCTAGATCGAGATTCTCAACTATATAAAAATGGTATTACCGATTTAGTGTTCGCAAAAAGTCATGGTATCATTGTTTTGGACTTGTCTGGTACTCAAGATATGAGTATTGTCTGAACGGGTACTGTACGTTTACAGTGTGCCTTTGACAAACCGTTGACAGAGAGTGTAATATTAATCTCACGCAATCAATTTGAAACCTATTGGGAAATTACCCCTGACTGTAGTGTTCTTTTAGACTTGGCACCATGAACACCAATCAAATAATCAATGTATTTAACATGGATCCTTTTATGTCCAAATACAAATCCTATTGTATACCCTCAGATTTCCTTGATTATATTCATACTGTTAACAAACCATTATCATTGTTAATAGTAGTCCATCGACTGTGCAGACGGGTCATTGGCTATGCATCTATCAAACAGCAAAGAATATAGAATTTTTTGATCCTCTTGGTCTACCATATGCATTCTACACACCACATATCAAAAACTACCTTGAAGGAAGTGGGAAAACAATTGTTCAAAATCGGATACGAATACAAGATTTATCAACCAAAAGCTGTGGTTTTCATGCATTACATTATTTCATTTGTTGATGCCGTGACTGTACTTTCAGTGAATTTCTCAACATTTATGTACACAGTAAACGTTTGAATGACTTTCTAGTAGAAAATTTCCTCTCAGACCTGTACAGTATTGATTTCAGTGCCCTAAGAATAAAGTGTTTTAAAAATGTATGTGGATTTGCTTATTAACAAAATATATATGCACTATAAAAAACTCTTTTGTCTTCATTAGTTTAGATTTCTTCTTCTTCTTCTTTATATTCATTTAGATTGTCATCATCATAGTCATCGTCATCGACAACGATTAGTGGTGGCAGATCATTGGATTCAACTTGTACTGATCCTGTTGTGCAAAGTCAGGGTCACATTTTCAACAATATATTGTAACTTCATTTTTATTAAATCTTCTTGTGAAGTAAACTATACTATTACGATTCATATTGAAAAATTTCCCTGTTTCTATCTGATTATTTGAAGTAGTGTCGCACACAATATTCTCCTATGAAGAATCACTTTCTGTCACAGCCAAATAAAAATCACTAGGTTTATAATCATTAGTAGCATTGTCCTCACAACGATAACGCAGGAACCATTCTCTCTTCATGTTTTTACAATTGAAACGTGCTCCAAATTCTTTTTCCCAATACAATTTAAAACCGTGATGATACCAATCCCGTAGAAATAAACTGAAGTCACGTTTAGGGTTTTTTCCAATCCTACCAGGGTAAGTATTTTCCCATTGGTCACTCTTATCGTAACGACAATTGGAGCATAAATACCCATTAGGATGAGAGTCACAAGTCTCTTCAAGACAGGTATTACAGTCCTTAGTTTGTACAGCATATCCTTTACGCAATCTACACTTATTACATAGTCTACACTTTTCATTATAGTCATCAACTCTAGTACAGTTCTCACATGAAGACCAGCTGCCCAATGTATATAAACATAGTGAACATGTAAGATACATTTTTGCGATGTTTTCCGTCTCACTGCCAAAAAGAAACTTACTCAAAATCAATAAAAAAAGCATTGTCTTCTAGGAGGAGGAGGAGGAGAAGAATTAATTGAGTATCGTCACAAAAAACTTATTTCCTATAAGATAGGGGAATTCTGAGTGCTAAATACTTTTCTAATATTGTTTTTTTTGTTTTTTTTAGACAAAAGAATTTTTTCTAGCCTACTTCTTGCCTACCAATCCCGTAGAATGTCCAGTAGAAAGTGACTTCTAAACTGAAGTTTTTACATTTTTTTTCGATGTTGTCCGTCTCACTGCCAGAAAGAAACTGACTCAAAATCAATAGAAAAATAACATTGTCTTCTAGGAGGAGGAGTAATCGAGTATCGCCATAAAAACTTATTTCCTACTGTTTTAAAGAATGAATTTCTAGGTAGGGGTTAAAAGCAGAATCACAATGTCATTTTGCTTCGTTTCGATTAATACATCAATAAATTGAGTAAATGCATTTGATTCACAACGCATAAGCTTCATAGAATTGTCCAAAGATGGGGAATCAGTTCCCATTATACTGTTAAGCATTTCTAGAGAAAATATTTTCCGTTGAAGAGATAATTCCAAAAAGTCATCATCTAACACTAAACATTTTTCCAATTTGACTAGATTCCGTAAGATCTTCTGTTTCTCAAATCCAATCAATTTCGTTCTTGATACTCCCACTACCAACTATAGACTAAAATAACAATTGCAAGTTTCTACTTTGTGCACAATCTCAATACCTTTTGGTCACCCGCTTGTATGGTACGGGTACTGTGCACTTGTATATATCCATATAAAAAGCGGTACTGTCCGCTTGAAACTGTTATAGCTACATGGGGGGACTGCCCGCTACTTATTATCATAGCTACATTGGCTACCTGCCCTCCTGAAACTGTTATAGCTACATTGGCTACCTGCCCTCCTGAATCTTTTATAGCTATATGGAGGGACTGCCCGCTTGTAAGCATTGTAGCTACAATACTAATTTATCATATTTTAAAATTTCTGCACCCGGGTCAAACGCCCCCTCTTTCCTTCCCTTAGAACCGCCTCTGATCAGCCCTCCTTCTATAAAAATATTGTGCGCCAACTTCAATAAAATTAATGGATATGCCCACACTTGTTTGTATTTATTTTATTGAGATAGTCCATCTATTTCGGGTTTTGATTCATATTTAAAGAAGAAATACTTTAAAAAATGAAATAAAAAGTGAAACTTTTTTTTAGGGTAATCATCTCTACCGTTCTTATTTGATTATTTGATCAAGTTCCATTTTCACACAATATATCCTAAGTGAACACTCCTTGTATAATACTTAATTAACACATTAGCATCGCGATCATCTATGATGGAACTCCTCGATTGGTCATCCATTTTTGTGCTATATGAATTTTATGCCTATTATGTTTAATTTCTAGCCAAAAATCATATCAAAATAGATTAGAAAATATATTTTATGGATAATGTTTATCTTGTGTAATGTTTTTCAAAAGTTAATAAGAGCAGTAATAATTTTTAAAATACACTATGAAATTTAGAATCAATTAGTCAACAAAGGTTATAAAGCACAGAATTTAATTCCTAAGAACTAATTTTTTATTACTCTATTTTTCGTTAATTTTCGTCTCCTGTATTGCTTTGCATAAAAACCAGACCGATACAATTTAAGTATAGACGGTTCTTCATATGTTCACAAAAGTATCATTTCCCTGCATTTAGATTACAGGTAAACCATTTTGAATGCAGTATTCCAAATGCTATAAGATTCTTGCACATTCATCATTCGTGGTCAAGACAATATTGACAAAATTAGCCAAGAACTATATTTGAAATTGTTTAACGGAACGCTCAGTTGGATTTTGGGTTTGGAATTGAACTTCTAAAGAAGGAGAATTGTTTTGGAAGCCGAATCATAGGTTTAAATTTGGTTTTCTTTTGCTATTTTTGATTTTGGACATACTGTATTAATGTTTAGTAATGATTGAACGCATAATATATTGAAAGAATTGATCTTTTTCCTGGAATTCTTACCATTTAAATTTTTGTTTCATTCGGTGTGTAAAATTTAAGTTCTTTTCTTTTTTATTTGAGAATTGTACTTGTCATACCACCATTTATCCTCAGACGTATTCACTCAGCACTCCCCTCACAATTATTATTCTGGTCCCTTCACCCGTGTAATATTTTCAGTGGGTGTAATATTTTAAACTGCAGTTTTAGAATCTTTTTACGGTTTTGCAAAGCTGTTAGTTAGGCAAAAAATTTTTACGGAAAGTATATTCTGCTCAAATTCGGGATAGCCAAGTAAATTTGTTTAAATATCTAGGCCTATCCTTACAACTTCTAATGCTTGAACAATTAGTAACCCTCTATGAAGGCTAATTCTGAGATAGAAACAAAGGATTTTAAAGAAATTGTGGTATAATTTATTTCTTCTTAAGAAAATCCCTAAATACAATCTTATTACCATAAAAAATGCACCACCCCTCCCCCTCCTAATGAGAAAAAATTTAGCTATAGACTATTTACAAGGTCGGGGAATAGGGGATTTAAATGGAAGTGATCCCAAAAATATTATTCATAAGGAAATTTAGATTACAGCTGAAAGTAAAAATTTGGTTATTAGGCTCATATTGTTTTCTTGTCAACTTTTGCTTTATTTTCAGACTTATTTATCACGAACTATTAGTTAAAAACAAAAAAAACAAGTTTTTTAAACTGAAAGTAAGGAGCGACATTGAAACTTAAAACGAACAGAAATTATTCCGTATATGAAAGAGGCTGTCCCCTTCTCAACGCCTCGCTCTTTACGCTAAAATTTTTTATTGTTTTAAAAAATAAAGTTGTGAGACAGAGTCAACCTTTAGCGTAAAGAGCGAGGTGTTGAGGAGGGGACAGTCCCTTTCATATACGGAATAATTTCTGTTCGTTTTAAGTTTTAATGTCGCTCCTTACTTTCAGTTTAAAAAACTTATTTTTTTTATTTAATTTTTGATCGTTTTTTAGTTAATGCAGCTTTTATTTTGGCTCACCGTCATTGAATAAGTAAACAAAATTTGCATAAAAATTTTACTTTTCTTTTGCTAAATGGCTGTCTCTAAATTTGGTTCTCACGCAATTTACAAATTAACTTACGTAACGAACTTCTATATTCGTATATTTTTCTTCTGGCAAAAAATACAAAGTTGCAGATTTTTGCAGATATGAGCTTGAAACCTATATAATAGGGTTTTCTGATACGCTGAATCTGACGGTGTGAATTACGTATATGAGGGGGGTTCTCCCCTTAGTCAATACCACGCTCTTTACGTTAAAAGTTAAAAAAAAATTTAATTCACAAACCCCTGAATCACAAAGGCCGTTTAATTAGAATAGATAGCTCTTTTGAAAGCACTAAAAAAAACTGTAGCGCAAAGAGCGAGGTACGTACATGAGGGGGAGAACCCCCTCATATACGTAATAATTTCTGTTCGTTTTAAGTTCTAATGTTGCTTCTTACTTTCAGTTGAAAAAACTTGTTTTTTTAATTTAATTTCTGATCGTTTTTTAAATAATTCTTGAAAATTCGGTGCCCCCTTCATAGAAATTTCCCTTACCCCAAAAAACATCCTCCACGGAAAGATTCTCCCGAGTAAACCCCTCCTCCAGCCCCCCCCACCAGAAAAAAACCTTCCTGAAAATGTCTGTATACTTCCCAATAACCAATACAATATGTAAGCAATGGGCAAAGTTCATAACTTGCAGCCCTTCCCCTGGGAACTGTGGGGGATTAAGTCATCCTAAAAGACATATTTATTAGATTTTCGACTATGCTGAACAAAATGGCTATCTCAAAATTTTAATTGGGTGACTTTGAGAAAAAAAAGAGCGTGGAAGGTGTCCTAGTTGCCCTCCATTTTTTAGGTCACTTAAAAAGGCACCAGAACTTTTAATTTCCGTTCCAATGAGCCCTCCTACGATACTCTAGGATGGCCGCAGGATTGATGGGGAATTGGTGGTTAATCGGTGACAGTACTTATGCATTAAATCTAACACACCGCTATATACTGTATCGGGAAACACTAAAGGAAACCAGTCAAACGGGTATTTTCAATAGAGAAATGGATCACAAAGCGTGGTTTTTCATAGCTTTTACAATATTAAAACTATTATTTTTTGGGTTTAGGGGGGGGGGGAAGGTACCTAGGTTAAGTTACGTATTTAATGTATGTTATGATTTACCCCCACCCACCCCCTTAATGTGCAAATATATAGCCCAAACTTGTTTATAAACTATTATATATCCATCCTATTTTATTTTATTTCATTGGCATTAACCAAACTTCACTTCTTTCGTGTGTAAATTATAATGCATAAGTACCTGGGTGACTATATTGTAATTATGAGGTAGCCAAAAGAAAGGAGAGCATAGTAGAAAGAAACAATGAAAAACTGTATATTCCGAGGAGGTATTTTCCGCGGGGGGTGTTTATTTTTCGAGGGTATTTTTAGCGGGGGTACATTCCGTGGGGGGTATTTCCCACGGTGGTACTTTCCGCGGGAAGTATTTTCTGCAGGGGTTGCTTTTGTGAGGGGGAGGGGATTATTTTCTGTTTTTTTACGTGGGAGATTTCTATTGGGGGGGGGGGGTTAAAGACTTAAGGCCTTAGAATCAGAGAGTAAAACCAACAATGTGTCAATTGTCGTAAATTTCCCTTTTTAATTTAAGTTTAAATTTACTTGTTCTTGCTACTTGTTACTTGTTACTTGTTAAATTTTCACAACGAAAGTTCATTTTTTTTTCCCCCGAAAAATCCCCGAATCGTGAAGACTTGTCCCCGAATTTCAATATTCGAGAGTGGAAGCCCTGATGCCAGGTGTCTGACATTATTTAGCGCACCAAGGGAAAAATGCGCTGATGGCGCATTTTGACTATATATTTTTTGGGTGCAGTTTGAGATTCATGGTAAATTAGATCTTGCAGGGATGAGTGCAAAAAAAAATTGACACCGTTACCAGATAAGCGCAAATTGTGTGAATTTTGCTTTACAGAATACTAGAACTCAAAATTGGTAGGATTCAGTCTTCATTGACAGATTTCGGCACCATATTCCGGCACCATATTCAGTTCTCCGGTATTTCAGAGAATTAAATAAAAGCGGGAATTAAAGATTTTGATTCTTAACTTTATTTCTGACCATTTTTGGCTTAATAGAGCTCTTTACTTTTCTTTGAAAACTTATTATGTGGAAATTTTTTAAATTAATACAAATATATGACACCGTCATTCAGCCAGGGGGGGGGGGGGGCTAGCGCCCCCTTACCCCCCCTTATAGAGGCCCATGTACCAGCACACTACTGACATCCTTTGTAAAAACAAAACTAAGGCTCTTAACAAATGTTCTCAAACTTCTGACCTATCTAAATCGTTTTTTTAAGCCAGAATATACCAGGATGCCAATTTTCTCCATAAATATATATATATATTATATATATATATATATATATATATATATATATATATTATATATATATATATATATATATATATATATATATATATATATATATATATATATATATATATATATATATATATATATATATATATATATATATACATATATATAAATATATATATATATATATATATATATATATATATATATATATATATATATATATTATATATATATATATATATATATATATATATATATATATATATATATATATATATATATACATATATATATATATATATATATATATATATACATATATATATATTTGTATATATATATATATATATATATATATATATATATACAATTTTATATATATATATATATATATATATATATATATATATATATATTATATATATATATATATATATATATATATATTTATATATATATATATATATATATATATATATATATATATATATATATATTATATATTTATATATATATATATATTATATATATATATATACATATATATATATATATATATATATATATATATATATATATATATATATTATATAATATATATATATATATATATATATATATATATATATATATATATTATATATATATATATATATATATTATATATATATATATATATATATATATATATATATATAAAAGAGAGATATAAAAAATGAGAAATATAAAAAAGATCATTTTCAAAACTGTTGCTGGCTTCCCAGTAATTACACTGTGCTTTAGGGTTGTTTTTCAATTTTTTAGATGGGAACCAGGAAAAATTTCTCCTGGAAAAATTGCACAAAAGCTCTTCTTCTGTGAATCAGGGTCTTCGGGGTGTACATTTTCGGAGGAGGCGGGGTAAACTGAATGTCATTTTATGTCTGAAATTCTTCTCACAATGGGAAGTTTGGTCTCCTAGTATTAAAACTGATAACCATAGAAAAAGAATATAGGTTGATGCCGCTTATATGTGCGAATAGTTTTTGAGCCTTTCAAATATGTTGAACAAATGGCTATCTCAAAATTTTGATCGAACAATTTTTTAGAAAAAAGAAACTTATGAGGGCGGCTGGTTGTCCCAATTCTATTGCTCGCATAAAAAAGGCACTAGAAATTTTAATTTCCGTTCAAATGAGCCCTCTTCCGATGTTTTTAGGATTACTGGTTCGATACGATCATCCCTGGGGAAAAATAAACACACATCCGTGATCTTTCTTCTGGTAAAAATTACATAATTCAACATTTTTTTTGCACATAAGAGCCTGAAACCTCTATAGAATAGGAAGTTATTCGTGCTTATTAGGCATTTCAATTACAAACAAGAGAATTAGGAGAATTATTGGAGTATCGATTAGATACTAGAAGTAAAAACTAAACCATTAAACAATTCCCAGAGGGAATACCCCACCCCCTCACTCCCTACCGACTTCAGTCATCAAACTATAATTGACTGAACCTATCTATTTATATTACAAATCTTATTAGAGGCAACGCTATAGCGTTGCCTATAGTAAAGGCCATACGGCTCCAATGTTTTATCATAATTTCTTTTTCCCAGAGGCACCTCATATGCAAGGGGTCGTCGTATAATCTTCAAAGGGGGCTCATTCGATTAGAATCGAGAGTTCTAGTGCCCTTTTCAAGGGTCAAAAGTTATTGGAAGGCAACTAACACCCTTTCCACGCCAACAATTTCCCCAAACACATCCAATCAAAATTTTGAGATAGCTATTTTGTTCTACATAGTTGATTTCCAGATTGAAATTATGTTTTTGAGGAGGACATTCCCCCACAGCCCTCAGGACAGGGGTTGTAAGTTATGCCCTGGGGGCATCTAAGGTTTTTATACAAAGCGTTGTCGTAGAAACTTCAAAAAGGGCTCATTCGATTGGAAATTCAAAGGGCTAGTGCCCTTTTTAATAGTCGAAAGTGATTGGGGGGCAACTAACCCCCCTATCACGCCCACCTTTTCCCCAAACACGTCTTATAAACTCGAGCTACAAATGAATAATCAGATATTGAAATTTCTAGCAACAGCTATTGAAAGTTTACAAAAAAAGCTATCCGCTTAAAGAAAGAGCGAAAACAAACAACCAAACAAGAAAAGAAACACAAGAAGAAATAAAAATCAGTGATCAAAAAGACTGGAGGGCAACTAGCCCCCCTATCACACCTCTATTTTCCCAAAAATTGTTCGATCAAAATTTTGAGATTTTTTTGAGCCATTTTGCTCCGCAAAACTATGTCTTTGAAGATAACATGACCCCCCCCCCCCCCCAGGGCCATTGGGATAGGTCTTTAAGGTATAAAATTGGCCCATTGTTTATGGATAGTATTGGTTATTGGGAAGTATACTGACATTCTTTAGCTTGGGTTTTTTTTTGCTTAGGGTGGGTTTCCACGGGGATAATTTTCCATGGGGAAGAAAATTTCCAGGGGTGAGCTTTCCAGGGAAAATTTTACACCGGGGGGATTTGACAGAATTCCTATATGAAATTCTTTTTATTTGTCTTACTTTTATATGTCTTACTCAATTTTGCATGCGAATATATTCCAGGGGAATTGTCCGGGGGAAATTTTCAGCTTGTTTCAATTTCCGAGAAAAAAATCCATGGAAAGGGGAATTTCCGGAGTGATCAGAAAAACGATTAGATAAAGTTTTTTTTCAAATGAGAGTATGCTAAAAATAATTTTTCAGGCTGAATCGTCTGCAAGAAATTCTACGGATGGGGGGGGGAGGTATTTTCAGCGAAGTTGGAATTGTCCGGAAGGAATTTTAAGCAGCGTGTATTTTTCGTGAGAGGAGCTTTCTACGGAGGAGTTTCCTGTGAAGGGAAGGAACTTTTCATAAAGGGTGAGACAGATTTACCGGCATTATTTTGAAAAAATATCAGAAATTAGACAAAAAAAGTTTTTTCAACTGAAAGTAAGGAGCAACATTAAAACTCAAAACGAAGAGAAATTCTTCCGCATATGGAGGTGTTGCATCCTCATAAATACCTTGCTCATTACGCCAAAGTTTGACTATTCATCCCAATTTCTTAAGAACGACTCCTGACACACAAGGGCCGTTTAATTTGGATAGGAAACATTTTTTTAATAGCTAAAATCTTGTGCTAAAGCTGCCTGGGGGCCAAGGACCATAAGTTATTTAAGTTGCCATTGCTTACAGGTGGATTTATAGGTGGGCTAAAAGGAGGGAACGCTTGATCTTGGTCTTCCTTTCAGCTTGACACTTACAGGGTTTGTTTCCTGGGCCAAGAGAATCATTCTTATTTACTGGAAAATTGAGGATGTTAGGGAAATAGACCAAAAACTTTTTGTCCTTGATTAGTCTGAAGCTTACAACTGAATGTCCCTGGGCCAAGGGACACTAATGTACATAAAACTGGGTTCGAGGCACAGGTCGTCCAAAACACACCACAAAACTGTTTTTACGATTAGCTTGAAGCTGTCCCAAATGGGGGCACTTTCAACTTAAATTCAAAAAAAACAGGAAGGAACTATTGCTTATCTAAAAATCAGGCCAAAAAAGAGCTAAAAAAACAACTTTGGTTTCCGAACGGCTTGAAACTTACTCATGTATGATTCTGGGCTAAGGGAACGCTATTGCACAAAAAAATGGGTTTTGGGCAAGGGCCCCATATTATGTACCAAAGAACCATCTGTACGATTGGGTTGAAATTTTGTGGCAGAAAGTCCCTGGGCGAAGAGGACCGAAAAACTGGAAAAATGTGGGCTCACCTAGGAACGAGGCCCGAAAAAGGGCCAAAAACTTTTCTTTTCGAACGGCGTAGCTTAAAACCGATAGTCCCTGGGCAAAGGGAACCGCAAAAATAATTTGGGGTACGGAACCACCCAAAAACAAGCCAAAAAACCAAAAACAAAAGAGCCAAACGACTTTTTTCCCAATCGGGATGAAAATTACACCCTTAAGTCTTTGGACCAATGGAATCCTAATGTGTAATACAAAAAATGTGGTTCTCCAAAAATATGGTTTAAAAAAGGTCTAAAAAAATGTTTCTCCCGAATGGCTTGGCACTTATATCTGTAGCTTTCTGGGCCGAAGGCACCTTAATGTAAAAAAAGAGTGAGGGAAATAACACCCTAACATGGCACCACAAAGGCACCCTAATATAAAAATAGGGTGGGAAAACTAACCCCCAACCCACTGAAAAAATAGGGCTGAAAAAGGGCGAAAATATTTTTGATTGGATTTTTTGTCTATAAGAAGTATTTGTTCACCTGAAAATAGGGTCCGAAAGAATTTTTTTCCGAGCGGCTCTAAACTTATATCGGTACTTATTAAGAATCCAGAAGACACGCGAGGAACCGAATCTAGAATCTAATGAAATCCTAATGAAAAACAGGTTTTCCGCTGCCATGTGAGGTATTGCTCGCTCGGTAAAAATGCTTAAACCTTATATTTTGGGGGTTGAAGGGGCAAAAATAGGTACCTAGGTTAGATTACTTATTTAATGGCTCTAGGCGTTTACCCCCCCCCCCGCGGAAAATACCCCCCCCCTCCCCTCCGTGGAAAATTAGGCTTTCCAAATTTGAGAATTTTATTTGAGTTTTATTTTTTTAATTTCCATTAGGGGAAGGAATTTTGGTACTTGTGTATTATGAGCCACTCACTCAAGTTTACGCTGTGTAAAATTCGAGAACACAACGGTTTTTTCGTTAGTTTCTTCGTTACTTTAGAAATAAATTTGGGCTATAGATTTGAACATTAGGGGGGGGAGAAAGTATAGCGGGTCTGTATGCAAAATGTGTTTGGTACAATTATTCTGCATATTAGATAGATAGATAAATAACTGTATCTTAAAGCCAAATATACGGTCAAGAACACAGTAAAATAATACTAATGAAAGGCACAAATAACATAAACTTTGATCAGAGATCATCATAAAACACTTAAATGAGTGGGGGGGGGGGTATTTTCCGAGGGGGAGGGGTAATAACCGGGAGGAGTAAACGCCGGCCACCCTTTCTTTGCCCCTAAACCCCCAAAAAAACAAAAGTTTAAATATTGTAAACGCAGTGATAAATCACTGTTTGCAATCCTCAGCATAGGAATTGTGCTTTGAAAGAAATCTGTTTGACTAGTTTCTTTAGCATGTCAAATGTACGATATCGCGTGTGTCTTATAGATAATTAAATAAAAAAAACAAGTTTTTTAAACTGAAAGTAAGGAGCGACATTAAAACTTAAAACGAACAGAAATTATTCTGTATATGAAAGAGACTGTCCCCTCCTCAACGCTTCGCTCTTTACGCTAAAGTTTTTTATTGTTTTAAAAAATAAAGTTGTGAGACAGAGTCAAACTTTAGCGTAAAGAGCGAGGCGTTGAGGAGGGGACAGTCTCTTTCATATACAGAATAATTTCTGTTCGTTTTAAGTTTTAATGTCGCTCCTTACTTTCAGTTTAAAAAACTTGTTTTTTTTTATTTAATTTTTGAACGTTTTTGAATAAATGCAGGTTTTGATCTTGGCTCACCGTACATGAATAATTAAAACAAAATTTTCATATTAATTTACTTTTATTTAGTTAAATGGCTTTCTCGAAACTTGTTTAATTTTATTTACGAACGTTTTTATTAGTAATAAATATACGTAACTTACGAATTAACTTACGTAACGAACTTCTATATTCATATATTTTTAATACATTTATTAGGGGGTTCGCCCCCTAGTCAATACCTTGCTCTTTAAGCGAATGTTCAAATTTTGTTCCAATTCTTTAGAAATGACCGCTTAATCACAAAGACCGTTAATTAGAATAAATAGCTCTTATGAAAGTACTAAAAAATCTTTGGCTTAAAGAGCGAGGCATTGACTACGGGGTGAACCTAATTATATATGTAATATTTTCTGTTCGTTTAAAGTTTCGACGTTGCTGCTGTTGCAGTTGAAATACTTGTTTTTTTATATTAAATTTATGATCTTTTTTTAAATAATGCTGGGAAGTCCGGCGTCCCCTTCATAGCAATGTCCCTTCCCCATGAAAACTTCCTTCATGGAAAGATCCTCCCACATAACCCCTGACCCACCCCTCCCCCCCCACTACCAGGAAAAATCTCCCCTGAAAACGTCTGTATACTTCCAAATAACCAATACTATATGTTAACATTGGGTAAAGTTCATAACTTTCAGCCCTCCCCCCGGGAAGTTCGGGGGATTAAGTCATCCTAAAAGACATACCTATAATATTTTCGACCATGCTGAACAAAATGGCTATCTCAAAATTTTGATCAGGTGACTTTGGGAAAAAAATGAGCGTGGGAGGGGGCCTAGTTGCCCTCCATTTTTTTTGGTCACTTAAAAAGGGCACTAGAACTTTCAATTTCCATTCCAATGAGCCCTTCCACGATATTCTAGGACAACTGGTTCGATACGATCACCCCTGGAAAAAAAAAAAAAAAAAAAAAAAAAAAAAAAAAAAAAAAAAAAAAAAAAAAAAAAAAAACAAATAAACACGCACCCGTGATCTTTCTTCTGGCAAAAAATGCAAAATTCCACATTTTTGTAGATGGGAGCTTGAAACCTCTACAGTAGGGTTCTCTGATACGCGGAATATGATGGTGTGATTTTCATTAAGGTTCTATAACTTTTAGGGGGTCTTTCCCCCTTTTTCGAAAATCAGCCAAATTTTCTCAGGCGCCTAACTTTGATGGGTAGAATTAAACTTGATGAAACTTATATATTTGAAATCAGCATTAAAATGTGATTCTTTTGATGTATCTATTTGTATCAAAATACCGTTTTCTAGAGTTTCGGTTACCATTGAGCCGGGTCGCTCCTTACTTACAGTTCGTTACCACGAACTGTTTGATATTAAATAATAAAAAACAAGTTTTTTTAACTGAAAGTAGGCTAAGGAATGACGTTAAAACTTAAAACGAACAGAAATTATTCCGTATATGAAAGGGGCTGTCCCCTCCTCAACGCCTCGCTCTTTACGCTAAAGTTTTTATTAAAAAAAAATAGAGTTGTGAGAAAGTCAAACTTTAGGGTAAAGAGCGATGCGTTGAGGAGGGGACAGCCCCTTTCATATACGGAATAATTTTTGTTCGTTTTTAGGTTTTAACGTCGTTCCTTACTTCCAGTTAAAAAAAACTTGTTTTTTTTAACTTAATTTTTAAACGTTTTTGAATTAATGCAGCTTTTGATTTTTGCTCACTGTACATGAATAATTATAACAAAATTTGCATATTAATTTTACTTTTATTTGGTTAAATGGCTTTCTCGAAACTTGTTTAATTTTATTTACGAACGTTTTTATTAGTAATAAATATGCGTAACTTACCAATTAACTTACGTAACGAACTTCTATATTCATATATTTTTAATACGTATATTAGGGGGTTCGCCCCCTAGTCAATACCTTGCTCTTTAAGCTGAAGTTCGAATTTTGTTCCAATTCTTTAAAAATGATCGCTTAATCACAAAGGCCGTTAATTAGAATAAATAGCTCTTATGAAAGTACTAAAAAATCTTTGGCTTAAAGAGCGATGTATTGACTAGGGGGTGAACCCAGTCATATACGTAATTTTTTCTGTTCGTTTTAAGTTTGATGTTGCTGCTTACTTTCAGTTGAAAACTTGTTTTTTTTATTCAATTTCTGATCTTTTTTTTAAATAATTCTGGGAAATCCGGCGTCCCCTTCGTAGCAATGTCCCTTCCTCCATGAAAACTTCCTTCATGGAAAGATCCTCCCACATAACCCCCGACCCATCCCCACTACCAGAAAAAAATCTTCCCTGAAAACGTCTGTATACTTCCCAATAACCAATACTGTATGTTAACATTGGGTAAAGTTCATAACTTTCTGCCCTCCCCCGAAAACTTCGGGAGATTAAGTCATCCTAAAAGACATAGTTATCATATTTTCGACCCTGCTGAACAAAATGGTTCTCTCAAAATTTTTATCGGGTGACTTTGGGGAAAACATAAGCGTGGGAGGAGGCCTAGTTGCCCTCCATTTTTTTTGGTCACTTAAAAATGGCACTAGAGCGTTTAATTTCCGTTCCAATGAGCCCTCCCACGATATTCCAGGACCACTGGGTCGATACGATCACCCCTGGGAAAAAAAAATAAATAAATAAACACGCATCAGTGATCTTTCTTCCGGCAAAAAATGCAAAATTCCACATTTTTGTAGATACGACCTTGAAACCTCTACAGTAGGGTTCTCTGATACGCTAAATATGATGGTGTGATTTTCATTAAAATTCTATAATTTTTTAGGGTGTCTTTCCCCCTTTTTTCGAAAATCAGCCAAATTTTTTCAGGCGCGTAACTTTTGTTGAGTAGGACTAAACTTGATGAAACTTATACATTTGAAACCAGCATAAAATCTGATTCTTTTGATGGATCTATTGATATCAAAGTCCCGTCTTCTAGAGTTTCGGTTACCATTGAGCCGGGTCTCTCCTTACTTACAGTTCGTTACCACAAACTGTTTGACAACAGTGCCGAATTTTTCAAAGACCAAAGTAATCCTTTGTATAAAGTATTGACTAGCATTGGCCTGGCATATACAAAATCTTTTCATTTTCAACCTTTTATTTTGTTTTTCATTTTTACTAATAATTTGTACGCAATTAATGTTATCGTTGATCAGACGAACATCAAATGCTCTTGAACGTAAGATTTCATATTGACTAAACTGTCATAGACGGAGCAATTGCTATAAAAAAAGACAAAAGCGCAAAACCCAAAAGAAAAACACGGTTTGTTATAACTAGTTTATACAAGAAGTTACTCCAGCTATTTGCAACCGAAAAAAAATAGTTTTCAGTAACAGTATACATATCAAAGGAAATAGGTTTTTATGTTAATTCCAAACTGCATGTTGTTTCTGCTTTCATATTTCAAAAATATGTGTTTTAATGATTACAAGTCCTTTTGCGTAGTGAATTTCCTAATATGATAAAATGAAAAATATTTTATTTAACAATATGTTATCGTGAGAAGAATATTTTAACTATTTAATGTATTTTTATTTGTTAAAAAACGATTTGAATTTTGAAATTATTTTTATCTGTAAGGACTATAGATTCAATGCGAAACTTTCCGTTAATTACACTAAACTTCATGAAAGTAAACAATTTTTGAAAAGCTGACGCGCCTCGAAAGATGGTAACTCTGACTTCAGGTGTCAGCATGCAACCCTAACCTTATAAATAATAATTCATTCGAAAGAGTATTATCACTATCAGAAGGGCAGCGATGTCAGGCAGGGCTTCCACTATCCCAAAATTTTCGGGGATTTCCAAGAAAATCTATTTGTCTCCCCGAAAATAAATTTGGTTTCCTGAAAATCACCCAAACACGGTGTCACCTGTGATGCCAAACGTGGTACAATTGTACCATTTTGGTACATTTCACCTCTACTGGCACAATCTAGTACAATCCCATAAAATATGGTACATTTTACAAAACTATGGTACAATGTGGTACAATTCAGTATTTTTGTCCCTATGTCTGTATTCTTTGACCTACAAATATTTTATTTCACCCTGATCTGTTCGGCATAGTCAAGATAAGGTACAGATAAGCAGTCACCAATTTTCCTTTTTTCGTAAACAGACACTTCACTTCCGGTGTCCAGAGGTCGACAAAAACGTCTTTCTGTGTATCAACATCAAGTCTTACCGATTGAAAATGAAGCTATAATGACACTTGGATTCGTGATGGTAGGGAATCTATTGGAATAAAAACAAAAGCCAACCACCCAAGGTGAATCTCCTCAGTTTGTAAAATTTTTATTAAGGAAAAACGAGCCTGCTGAGAGAAATTAAAAGTAAGAAGAAATTTAAAATAAGGCGATCTAGCTCAATTGCATATATATATATATATATATATATATATATATATATATATATATATACATATATATATATATATATATATATATATATATATATATATATATATATATATATATATATATATATATATATATATATATATATATATATATATATATATATATATATATATATATATATATATATATTATATATATATATATATATATATATATATATATATATATTGTAGTACTCCTTCGTTATACCTACTCTTTTATATACTGCTAGTTTGGTTAATGCTAATGAAATAAATAGGATGAATATATAATAGTTTAGAGACAAACTTGGGCTATATATTTGCACATTAGGGGGGGGGGGGGTGGGAGCGGGGGCAAAGCATAGCATATATTAATACGTAACCTAACCTAGGTACCTCCCCCCCCAAAAAAAAAAACAACACTTTAAAGATCTTTTACGCAATTAAAACCACGCTATACATTGTATTTCTCTACAGCGGTGTCTTGAATCATCCCGTAAAAATGGGTTTTTCGTCGCGTCTACAGTTTGACATATATAAAAGAGTAGGTATAACGAAGGAGTACCTATATTGTTATAAATAACATAATATACTGTGCAAGGAAACCAGTCACAAAAAAACGCCAGACGGGTTAACTGCAAGAGAACGGTATAGAGAAATACAATGCAAAGCATGGTTTTCATTGCGTTTATGATATTTAAACTGTTGTTTTTTTGGGTTTAGGGGGGGAAGGTACTCAGGCTAGGTTACGTATTTAATATAAGCTATGCTTTACCCCCCCCCCCCTACCCCCCCCCCCCCCCCCCCCCCCCCCCCCCCTAATGTGCAAATATATAGCCCAAATTTGTTTACAGACTATTATATTTTCATCCTATTTTATTTTATTTCATTAGCATTAACCAAACTTGACTTCTTTAGTAGTATATAGCAGTCACCATCTAATGCATAAGTACCGTATATATATATATATATATATATATATATATATATAATATATATATATATATATATATATATATATATATATATATATATATATATATATATATATATATATATATATATATATGTATGTATATATATATACGAGGCATGTTTTTTAAGTAAGTACCGTTTTGCGATTCCGCCGCCGCAGCGCTACGGTTGGCGTTCTGTGCATGCGCGTTGGTTATCTACATCTCTTGTCTACGCACCACAGTTTATAGAATTAGCAGTATGATCATTCTCTATCTCTCCCATTATAAAAACCCGGACAGGGGTGCGAGTGCTCCGGAGAACGTTTTTGCAGATAGAAACATAGGCGTTATCAAATCTTTTTGCGGGTAGACAAGTCAGATTTCTCTTGGACACGAAACAAGTGGAAACCCGCTATTACGAATAATGCACTTGGTAACCATTTCTCAGTGATTGACGATAACAGACTAATCCTTTAAGGCAGAAACAAGTGGGATGAGCTTTTTGTTCGCACCGAGACCGAAGACCAGAAATTATCTGCGATAAGCTTACTGTCTATAAACTGTGCTACGCACCACAGTTTATAGACAGTAAGCTTATCGCAGATAATTTCTGGTCTTCGGGTCGGTGCGAACAAAAAGCTCCTCCCACTTGTTTCTGCCTTAGCGGATTAGTTTGTTATCGTCAATCACTGAGAAATGGTTACCAAGTACATTATTCGTAATAGCGGGTTTCCACTTGTTTCGTGTCCAAGAGAAATCTGACTTGTCTACCCGCGAAAAGATCTGATAACGCCTATGTTTCTATCTGCAAAAACGTTCTCCGGAGCACTCGCACCCCTGTCCGGGTTTTTATAATGGGAGAGAGAGAGAATGATCATACTGCTAATTCTATAAACTGTGGCTACGCACTGACGCCATTACAGTCTGATTCTTCATTGTATACGTTGTTTACTGAGTGTTTAAGATGCCTCCGACAATCGTGATTCCCGCCGAATCTGAAGTACGGGCTGTTATTCGATTTCTTAGTGCTAAAGGCGTAAAATCGATCCATATTCGTCGTGAGATCTGTCAAGTTTACGGACAAAACATTATGAGTGATGGAATGGTAAGGAAATGGGTGAGAGCATTTAAAGATGGCCGCACAAATGTGCATGATGAAGAACCGAGTGGACGTCCTTCGGTCTTTAATGAAGAGTCTCTTTAATGAAGATTTGGTGCAGAAAGTGGAAGAAAATGTGAGAGAAAACAGACGCTTTACAATTTCATCAATATGCGACTGCTTTCCTCAATATTCTCGTAGTGTCTTGTATTGCATTGTGTTGCATTGCGTCTTCAAGACGATAACGAAGTCAAAACAGTTGTGATACAGTGGTTAACAAGTCAGGCGGCAGAATTTTATGAGGAGGTATTCAAAAACCGGTGCCACGTTATGACAAGTGCCTCAATATTCACGGAAATTATGTAGAAAAGTAGATTAAGGTACAAGCTTTTATGTAAAAATAAAATTATTGCGATATCTTTGCACGTCTTTTTTTAATTCCAAAACGGTACTTACTTAAAAAACATGCCACGTATATATATATATATGTATATATATATATATATATATATATATATATATATACTATATATATATATATATATATATATATATATATATATATATATATATAATATATATATATATATATATATATATTTTTTTTTTTTTTTTGATGTGAGGAGGTGAGGTTTTGATGTGTTTTGTGAGGAGGAATAGTCTCCTGGACTTGGATTATGCTGATGATTTAAGCATCCTAGATGAAAGTGTGAGCAAAATGAATGAAGTTTTAGAGGTTTTGCGAGTTTAGGGTGCTAGAACTGGTTTGAAAATTAATGTTAGGAAGACTAAGTCACTAAGGCTAGGAATAAGTGAAGATGAAAAGGTGACGTTGGGTAATGAAAAGATTGATCAGGTGGGCAGCTTCACTTACCTTGGTAGTATTATTAGTAAAGATGGTGGGAGCAGTGAAGATGTTAAAAATCGAATAGCCAAGGCTCAGGGTGTTTTTTTCACAGTTAAAAAAAGTCTGGAAGAATAGGAAGATAAGTCTGCTAACCAAGATTAGAACATTAGAAGCTATAGTGATGACAGTGGTCAAATATAGCTCTGAAGCATGGACACTCCGAAAAGCGGATGAAGATTTGCTAGATGTTTTCCAGAGAAATTGCTTAAGGATTGTTCTGGGTACCCGGCTGACTGACAGTATTTCAAACAATAGGCTATACGAAAAATGTAGTTCAATACCGCTCTCTAGGGCTATACTGAAAGAAAGGTTGAGGTGGTTAGGGCACGTTGTGCGGATGAAGAATGACAGATTGCCGAAGATTGTTCTTTTCGGCCAACCAGTTAGGGCTAAACGGAAAGCAGGTCGTCCCCGTCTGGGGTGGGAGGACGTCATAAAGAAAGATTTAAAGGAAATGGGAACTTCGTCAGCGGGTGTAAAAAGGGAGGCTTTGAATAGATTGGGGTGGAGGAGGATCGTGCGTAGCTGTGTTGGCCTCAGGCGGCTTGGTGCTGCGGTGAGTTATTAATAGCAGTAGTAGTATTTTTGATGTAAGCCCAAAAATGGGGCTATTGAGAAGAAAACGTGTTAAAATGATTCATTTTACTTATTTAAAACTTAAAACGAACAGAAATTATTACGTATATAAGAGGGTTGCCCTCTCCTCAACACCTTGCTCTTGACGCTCAAGTTTTTTAGTACTCTTAAAAAAGCGTCTTAGCCTATTGCTCTAATTATACGGCCCTTGTCTTTCGGGAGTCATTCTTAAAGAATTGGGACAAAATTCAAACTTTAGTGTAAAGAGTGAGGTGTTGAGGAGAGGGTAACCCCCTTTATATACGTAATAATTTCTATTTGTTTTAAGTTTTGATGTTGCTCCTTACTTTCAGTTGAAAAGACTTTTTTTATTTCATTGTTTTTAAATAATGCCAGGAAATCTGGCCCCACCTTCACGGAGAAACCCACGGAAATATCCTCCTGACAATTCGATCCCGGTGAAAATTTATCCCGGACAATTACTCTTAACCACTCCGCGCATAAAATTGAGACGGAAAAGAGAAAGCAAGACATAAAAAAAAACTTTGTCTAAGAATTCTGGCAAATTCTCCCAGTGCATAATATCCGCTGAAAATTTCACTCCCTGGAAAATTTCCTCCCTATGGAAAACCTCCCAGCAGAAAATGTGTCCCCCCCCCACACAATAATGTATGCATATATCCCAATAACAGACACTATGCCCGAACAATGGGCAAATTTATAACCTAAAGACCTATCCCCTGGGGCTGTGGGGGGGCATGTTATACCCGAACGGATGTTTATTGGGTATTTTAACTATGATGAACAAAATGCCTATTTCAAAATTTTGATCAGACGATTTTGGGAAAATGTGCGTGGGAGGGGCCTAGCTGCCCTCTAATTTTTGGTCACTTAAAAAGGGCACTAGAAATTTTAATTTTCGTGCAAATGAGCCCTTTCTTGATATTCTAGGATCACTGGGTCGATACGATCACCCCTGAGAAAAAAAAATAATAAACACTCATCTGCGATCTTTCTTCTGGCAAAAAATACAAAATTCCAGATCTTTGCAGATAGAAGCTTCAAACCTCAACAATAGGGTTCTTTGATAGGCTGAATCTGATGGTGTGATTTTCATTACGATCACTTGACTTTTAGAGGGTGTTTTTTCCTTTTTACAAAAATCAGGAAAAACTTTTCCGGCTCGTAACCTTTGATGGGTAAAACTAAACGTAATTAAATTTATATATTTGAAATCAGCATAAAAAGGCATTTCTTTTGATATATATATTGGTATAAAAATCCCGTTTTCTAGAGATTCAGTTGCTTTTGAGCCGATTCGTTCCTTACTTACAGTTCTTTACCACAAACTGTTTGATAATGTAATTAAAAAAACAATTTTATCTCATGACCAGCGAAGTTCTTCTTTGGTACTTGTATTTGTGAAATTCCTGAAGTTTGAAGACCAGCATTGATGACAAAAAGACAGTGTGAGGTTTTTTATGAAGCCTGTTGGCTAAATCGTAAAAAAAACTCATGTTTAAAAAACAGAGAATAAAATGCATTGTTTTACAGATAAACTCTTTTCAAGAGGATCGAAAAATTTTCAAAATTTAACATCAAAATGTCTCCAGGATATGGAAAGTCCAGAAGAATTTTTCCTCCCCATTTGATTCGGTGATCTCCCATTGCCTTTCCTGTGCTCCTTAAGACATAGTCCATCAAAATAATCCATATAAAGGGGGGACAGAACACAACCCTGCTTAACTCCTGATTTAATACAAAATCAGCTGCCAACCTCATTGTCTACCTTAACCGCAGCAGTTTTATTCTCGTACATAGCACTAATCACTTTAATGTATTTGTCTGATATACCATACAAGGATAAAACCTTTACTAAAGCTCTTCTATCAACAGAATCGAACGCTTGCTCATAATCTATAAAACTGAGGACCAAGGGTGTTTGAAAACTCAGGGACTTCTCAATTATTAGCCTAAAAGTAAAAATTTTGTCGACACATTCTCTAACTTTTCTAAAACCGCACTGTTCTTCTCTTAAAACTTTATCTACGGTATCTCTCAGTCTTAAAAGTATCATATTACTAAGTAATTCACTACCTACAGAGACCAGACTAATGCCTCAATAATTACTGCACTCACTTTTATCACCTTTCTTATAAAGTGGTTTAATTAAGGTCTTCCTAAAATCGTTAGGTACTTCTAACGACTGGAAAAGGGTGCAGAAAATCTGCAACTGCAAGTGCCGCCATGGCTTCTGACTAAGGTAGTGATGTCTTATGTCGTGTTTTCAATCTTTTCTGATGTATAGTTTTTTGTAGTATAGATTAGTTGGAACCTCAGATAACTCAAAGTTTATAAAGCCAGTTCCAGTTTTAAATATAAAAGATGATTTAAGGTGATTTAAAAAATATTGAAAGACATGGTCTCTATTGTACCATTTGTGGGGATATATCAAACTCGACCTTACAAGGTGAGTTGAGTATTTTTTAAAGGCATTTTGGAGAAAAATATTGCTTCAACATTAAAATCTCCATTGCGTGTGAGACCAGACCATAACCCCAAAGTCATTTCTTTAATCAGTCTCAATTTAAAAAGAATTTTTTTCTTCCCTGTATTGTTTGTAGGCGGTAGCTTATATTAGGGAGGGCTACAGGAGCGATCCTCCCCTCTATCGAGATCTTCATAAAAGGGAAAAAGGGAATTTTATAGAAACTATTAAATGGAAAATTAGGCCTCAGCAACTGCTTTTCGGCAATATGCTGTAAGAATACAAGGTTAAAATGCAATTTTAGCCCCTGATTTGTATTAAAATCGTCATTTGTGATCAATTTCAAGCGGTGCTATAAATGGTCGTAAATGGCCGAAACGACTTTTGTTGGCCTGTAGTAAAATGTTTCTGTAGTAATATATGTTACTCCGAACAGTTTCTTCAAGTACTGTACTGCATTAGAAGAGAAAGAAAAACAAAGAAATGGAGAGAAAAAGTGAATGAAAATGTCAGTGAATGCAAAATTTTCATAGATAGTACTTTACGTCACCGACTGGGATATGGTAAAAATTTTTTGTCTTTGGTACATTTTTCATGCAATTTGTGGTACATTTTGTTTTGTGGGGTTGCTAACACTGGGTGTCACCCCTAGTGACTATCCCTAGCAAATATTATTCTACATACCATAATTTTTTACTACTCTCTTGTTCGTTAATTTTCGTCTCCTGTGTTGCTTTGCATAAAAACAAGACCGATACAATTTAAGTATAGACGGTTCTTCATATGTTCACAAAAGTATCATTCCCCTGCATTTAGATTACAGGTAAACCATTTTGAATGCAGTATTCCAAATGCTATAAGATTCTTGCACATTCATCATTCGTGGTCAAGACAATCTTGACAAAATTAGCAAAGAACTGTATTTGAAATTGTTTAACGGAACGCTCAGTTGGATTTTGGGTTTGGAATTGAACTTCTAAAGAAGGAGAATTGTTTTGGAAGCCGAATCATAAGTTTAAATTTGGTTTTCTTTTGCTATTTTTTATTTTGGACATACTGTATTAATGTTTAGCAATGATTGAACGCATAATATATTGAAAGAATTGATCTTTTTCCTGGAATTCTTGCCATTTAAATTTTTGTTTCATTCGGTGTGTAAAATTTAAGTTCTTTTCTTTTTTATTTGAGAATTTTACTTGTCAAACCACCATATCCTCAAACGTATTCACTCAGCACTCCCTCACAATTATTATTCTGGTCCCTTCACCCGTGTAATATTTTCAGTGGGTTTAATATTTTAAACTGCAGTTTTAGAATCTTTTTACGGTTTTGCAAAGCTGTTAGTTAGGCAAAAAATTTTTACGGAAATATATTCTGCTCAAATTCGGGATAGCCAAGTAAATTTGTTTAAATATCTAGGCCTATCCTTACAACTTCTAATGCTTGAACAATTAGTAACCCTGTATGAAGGCTAATTCTGAGATAGAAACAAAAGATTTTAAAGAAATTGTAGTATAATTTATTTCTTCTTAAGAAAAATCACTAAATACAATCTTCTTATCATAACAAATGCACCACCCCTTCCCCCTCCTAATGAGAAAAAATTTAGCTATAGACTATGTACAAGGTCAGGGAATAGGGGATTTAAACGGAAGTGATCCCAAAAATATTATTCATAAGGAAATTTAGATTACAGCTGAAAGTAAAAATTTGGTTATTAGGCTCATATTGTTTTCGTGTCAACTAATAATTTATTTTCGGACTTATTTATCACGAACTGTTGGTTAATAATGCCAAATTATGTTAGTGTAAAGAAAAAGAATAAATGATTTTTATATGATTTGTAGCCTATAGCTATCATATCCAGGCATTAGATGGGCTGATACAAAAATGAGACTGCAATAAGTATTATATTTGGAACATGGATGGCCGAAGGGTTAATGGGAGGATTGGTGGTTAATCAGTGACAGTACTTATGCATTAAATCTTACACACCGCTATATACTGTATCGGGAAACACTAAAGGAAACCAGTCAAACGGGTATTTTCAATAGAGAAATGGATCACAGAGCGTGGTTTTTCATAGCGTTTACAATATTAACACTATTTTTTTGGGGGTTTAGGGGGGAAGGTACCTAGGTTAAGTTACGTATTTAATGTATGCTATGATTTACCTCCACCTCATCCCCTAAATTGCAAATATATAGCCCAAACTTGTTTCTAAACTATTATATTTGCATCCTATTTTATTTTATTTCATTAGCATTAACCAAACTTCACTTCTTTCGTGTGTAAGTTATAATGCATTAGTACCTCAATCAATCAATCAATCAATCAATCAATCAATTTATTCAATCAATAAACTGAACAAAACACTTCATATATAACACTTCATATACACTTCAATATAAACTCCCCCGTAAGGCTCTATGGTCAGGAAAAAAACAGGGGAGCGACAAAAATGAAACAAATACATAAGAAACAAAACATTTTCTACATCATACATTCAAACCTTTAAAAGACTCAACAGAAGAAAAAAAATGATATACAAAAAAAATAAATAAATAAATACGAAAAAAATCATAAAATACAATGATCCACATAAAAAAAAAAAAAAAAAAAAAAATCAAAAATCAAAAATCCAAAACTAAGCAGGGGACTACCAAGCAATTAATTTATTCCGCGTGGACCACCCTATGATCAACCAATCAATCAATTTAATCAACCAATAAATTTACGACAAAAACACTTCAATATAGAACCCCCCGTAAGGTTCTATGGCCAGGAAAAAAAACAGGGGAAAAACAGAAATGGCATAAATACTATAAAAAAAGAAAGTATTTTCAATATAATGCATTGCATTTCAACCTTTCAAAGACTCAACAAACACACACACACAAAACAAAAAAAAACAAGAGAAAAAAAAACAATAATTAAAAGACCCAAACAAAAACCAATTTTATGAGACCCCCCCCCCCCCAAAAAAAAAGGGATATAGGACATTCCAATAAATTAAACCAAATTCCAAATATATATTTGAAACGAAACCACAAAAAAATTAAACAAACTCAGTACCCCTCACAACAAATGTTTCCAACCCAGGCTAGTGTCAACCGCCCCCACCCCCCAAATAATAATAATAAAATTAACAAAAATATATTTAAACATGAAAAATCAAGACATTAAAAAATTTCTTAACATTCTTTTGAAAGTACCAAACGAGTGACGTTCTTGAGCTGACTCAGGTAGGCTATTCCAAACGATATGACAAGCAGTTAATGGATTAAAGTCAGACCTCACCGATGGAGTAAATAGAGTATTAATATTCCTTGAATTGCGAAGATGATGCGAAGACCTATCAGTGACGAAAGAAGGAGTAGTTTGAAGGGCTGTGGGAACATCACCGTGAATTTGATGAAAAGTGAAAGACGCACACGAAAGAATGTAGAGATACTGCAAATCAAGTAATAGGCTAGTTGGGTTAGTTGTAGAACAATTTGTTTCCCGTATAAGCCTTCTTGCCTTATCATATAACTTAGAAAGTGGTTTCAAAAAAGAAGAGAAAGTTGACATCCATATTGTAGGGCAATAAGAGACGTAGGACTGAACTAAGTAATGGAACAGAATTTTTAAAACTGACCCAGAAAAAATTTGTTTTAGCTTCCTCAAAATTCCAAGACTCCTTGAGATCTTTATTTTAATTAGTCCAATATGATGCTTGAATGAAAGGTTTTCATCGAGAAGAATACCGAGAAATCGGACATATCGTTCCTTAGGTCTACTGAGAGAGCCCCTTGAAAGCTGGATGTTAGGTAACTCAGGGCACGCCAGAGAAATACGGAAAAAAAAATTAAAAAACTTGACTTAGCAAAATTTAGGGCAAGGCAATTTGCATCAAACCAAAGAACAACTCTCTCAAAAAGGTCAACTAATTTGGGAAGCATCTCAGACTCAGTTCCTACCACAGTACCAATGGCACTGTCATCAGTGAAAGCAACGAGAGTTTCCACATCCTGCGAAAAAGATGGATTTTTTTTTAGCATTGAAAGAATCAGGATGACATAGACGACAGCAAACTGTAGGTTTTTGATTCATAACCACAACTATAAGGTCATTAACATAAATTAAAAACAGAAACGGTCCAAGAACAGAACCTTGAGGAACACCAAACTCAACTTCAGACGAAATGTGGGAAAGGTAATCTACGGAGATAGTTCTACCTGACAAATTGGAATCAAACCAAGCATGAGCCTGTCCTCTTACACCATTGTGTGATAGCTTATACAGCAAAATCTCATGAGTTAAAGAGTCAAAAGCCTTACGGACATCTAGGAATATATCTGCAGGAATCAAACAAGAGTCAAGCGCGGGGTGGAGAAAATTAAAAGACCTACAGACGCATGCTTCTTAGAATGTTTAGCTCGGAAGCCAAACTAAAAACCATGAAAAAATCTTTTAGCCTCTAGAAAAGCAAGTAGACGGGAAATCATGGTCTTTTCAAAAATTTTGCTAAAAACAGACAGCAAAGATATAGGACGATAATTGGCTGGGTCACTTCTTGGTCCACCTTTATATAAAACAATTACTCTAGCTCACTTAAGAGAACTGGGAAAAATCCCATTTTCAAAAGAAAGATTTATAAGCTTTGTCAATGGAGAAATAATTGAAGGAAGAATGAACTTAACTACCATTGTTGGAATACAGTCAGGGCCAGACGACGAAGAGCCCTTCAAGCTATTTACAATCCTGGCTACTTCAACATCAGAAGCCGGATATAACACCATTGATTTGAGACAAGGCGGACCAAGATAAGATTTGTAATCTGGTTGTGACTGTGAAGAAATGACTGAAGAAGCAGTGGTTTTCCCAATATTGGCAAAATATGATGTAAATGCTTCTTGAACAGATGGAATACCCTCAACAACCCCATCACCAACTACAAGACTTGGAGGGATAGAAGGAGCCGGAGAAGAACGTTTGAGGACGGAATTGATCACTTGCCAAGTTTTTCGAATATCTTTCCCACAATCCGAGAATTTTTTGGAGTAATAAAGGAATTTAGCCTTCCTGCATAAAGAATTAAAAACATTCCTGTAGAGTTTGAATTGCTGAAGACGTGCAGCATTCAAAGATGGCTTTGCTGACTTAAAAGCTTTCCAGAGATTATTTTTTCTTCTCTAACTCTTTAGAAGACCAGGGGTCATCCATGGGTTAAGAGGAATAGATCTTTTTGACCTTGAAGTAGAGGAGGACAGAGCACATACGTCAAAAATAGACTCCTTTACTGACTCATAAAAGGAATTAAACTTTGAACAAAAATCTTTATCATCACCAAAAATATTCCATGTCTTCTCAGCTAAATGGGATCTAAGGCGGATCAATTCATTCAAACTAAACCTAAAAGAAGCTGAAGCAGATTCTAGAGTGGCCCTATTCATTGTTTTTTCAAGGATAAAACTGGAAAATACAGGAAAATGGTCTGAAATATCACTCACTACAACAGAATTCCGAACCAAATTAAGAGACGAAAAAATGTTGTCAATTAAAGACGCTGACGTATCAGTTACACGTGTTGGAATACGGGTTGTTGGTAGAACCCTAGCAGTGAGCATATCTGAGAGAAAATACATTGTAGTAGAGGAAGCCATGTCAATTAGATTTAAGTTAAAGTCTCCTATTATTACAAGTTCACATGGACGTCTGCCTATTAAATCCAAGACCTCATCAAGGACCTGAAGAAAAGAAGGGACGGATCCACTGGGAGATCTATAAACATTACCAATTATCAAAACCTTGTTTTTTAATTTGATTTCAATAAACTGGGATTCAAAAACCCCTTCGTCATTCCTTGACAGATCGCTTCGAACAGTATAGGGAAAAATATCAGAAATATACATTACTAGTCCACCCTTTGCCATCCTTCTGCGATTTAGTCGCTCCATTTTGTAACCGGGTATATCTAAAAGGATTTCATTGCTAGAATTAATAAAAGTCTCACACAATCCGATAACATCGGGTCGCCCATCAAAAACTATTTGCCTCAACTGATCAATCGATGATCATAGGCCCTGAGTGTTGAGTTGAAGGACCGAAAAATGATCATCTCGTCTAGAAGCCCACTTTAAATCAGAAACAAACTTACTATTAATTGATTGGGAAGTATTTAGGGATTTTCTTTTAATTTGACCAATAGAATTATTAATAATACTCAAAACATCTAAGGGGTTTCTTTCTAATTGAAGTAAACGCCCATCAAGGGAGTAAAAATCCCCAGAGCCAGAGTTAGAAAAATTCATATAATTTACGGAGACTATGTATCAAACCTGCACCGCAACACACACAAAATATAATAAATAAAAAATCTGGAAGAATAGGAAGATAAGTCTGCAAACCAAGATTAGAATATTAGAAGCTACAGTGATGACAGTGGTCAAATATGGCTCTGAAGCTTGGACGCTCCGAAAAGCGGATGAAGATTTGCTAGATGTTTTCCAGAGAAATTGCTTAAGGATTGTTCTGGGTACCCGGCTGACTGACCATATTTCAAACAATAGGCTATACGGAAAATGTGGTTTAATACCGCCCTCTAGGGCTATAATGAAAGAAAGGTTGAGGTTTCTAGGGCACGTTGTGCGGATGAAGGATGACAGATTGCCGAAGATTGTCCTTTTCGGCCAACCATCTAGTGCTAACCGGAAAGCAGGTCGTCCCCGTCTGGGGTGGGAGGACGTCATAAAGAAATATTTAAAGGAAATGGGAACTTCGTGGGCGGGTGTAAAAAGGGAGGCTTTGAATAGATTGGGGTGGAGGAGGAGCGTGCGTAGCTGTGTTGGCCTCAGGCAGCTTGGTGCTGCGGTGAGCTCTTAGTAGTAGTAGTAGTAGATATTCCTAATTTGGGCAACATTAATTTCAGTCACGTTCATTTTGGTTACGAAAACTTGCAGGATTGTTGATTGGAGGTCAGATCCGGACTGCTGCTTAACACCATGCAAAGTTAGCGAATCAAGCAGCACTTCTTGTTCAAATGAATCTAGTTTCATCTCAATTTTCATGATTTTCTCTTCTTGATTTATAATATGTTTGCGAAGAGTTTTCAGCGACTGTTCAATTTTTTCAAATTTTGGTTGATAATCAAGAGTAATCGCATCATATATTTAACAAATAATGTCGTGGGATGACTGGCAGAAAGAATCAGCATCCGAAAACTTTCATTAACCTTCTTAGTTATATTTTGCATTAACTCTCGCTTAGTTTTTTCCAGGTCAAGTTCCGTAGAAGTGACTTTATCTATCAACGAAGCACATTCTCCTGTATTAGATTCCTTAATTGTTAATGCATTATATCAAGGAGGCACACTTGTGCCTCTATAAAGAGGCGACCCACCACAATGTTAAGCGATTTCAGGTCCAAGAGGTCACAGAGAGACGGCGGTAATCGCATTTTGTAGCCCAAGCTCAAACTAAGAAACTTGCAAAATTTCATCCTCCTCCGACTTTATCTTCATGGGGTAAACTGGGCCGGAAGTTTGGACCTCCCACCGCGGCCCCCCTTTAACGTTGTCCGATTGGGCTGAAATTTAGAGGTTAAGCTTTCCTAGGGCCCGGGAGCTTATCCTCGAAATTTCAGCTCAATCCGATCACTCCTTCCCTGTTTTCAAAAAACCAAATATAGCCACTTAAAATTCATCATCATTTCTTTTTTTTTCTTAGCCACGCCTACAGGCCACAGTTGGCAACGGATCCGGTTGAATGAGGACTCATTCGAAGCAGAATTCGACCTGTTAGGGCCTTTTGATATTTTCAGACCGAAAAAATTATGCCCCGAATTTACATTTACGAAAACCTCGTTTTCCTATATTGGCCCATGTTAATTTTTCCCGCCACAACCCCCCTTTAACGTTGTCTGATCGGGCTGAAATTTAGAGGATAAGCTTTCCTGGGGCTTGGGAGGTTATCCTCGAAATTTCAGCTCAATCTGATCACTCCTTCCCTGTTTTCCAAAAACCAAATATCAAGTTTTTTGGGAATTTGCTTGCGTCGAAAATAGCTTCGATATACTAAAAAACAACTACTATTGTGTCTGTATAGTCCAGCGGTTGATACACAAGACTGTCAGGCGGAAAACTCGGGTTCGATTCACCATCGGAGCCAATTTTTTGTTTACTGAATTTAAACTTTCAAGAAACTCAGTTTCTTTTTAAATTATTTGAAAAAAAATTACGTTTTCTAAAGAGTTAAAGAGGCTGAGTTACAAGGTCAACCCTTAAAACGTACAGGGATTAGGAGGCACAGTTAGGGGGCTGTTAAAGAGGCTGAGTCACAAGTTCGAACCTTAAAACGTACAGGTATTAGGAGGCACCCTGTACGACGTGATTTGAGTATTCAGGAATTAAAAGCCTTAACACAAGAATGTTCAAGAGCGGGGGGTTTGGGGGGCGGCAGCCCCCCAACTTTAACTCCTGACACGCTCAGCTAACAGTTAGTCAAGCAATAATAATTAATAAACTGTACAAAAACGTGCAGAAATTATTTGAAAAAAACTACGTTTTCTAAAGAGTTAAAGAGGCTGAGTTACAAGGTCGAACCTTAAAACGTACAGGAATTAGGAGGCACAGTTGGGGGGCTGCCGCCCCCAAAACCCCCCGCTTTCGCAGCCTTTAAATAAAAAAAAGTTTTTTAAACTGAAAGTAAGGAGCGACATTAAATCTTAAAACGAACAGAAATTATTCCGTATATGAAAGAGGCTGTGCCCTCCTCAACGCCTCGCTCTTTACGCTAAAGTTTTTATTGTTTAAAAAAAAGAGTTGTGAGAAAGTCAAACTTTAGCGTAAAGAGCCAGGCGTTGAGGAGGGCACAGCCTCTTTCATATACGGAATAATTTCTGTTCGTTTTAAGATTTAATGTCGCTCCTGACTTTCAGTTTAAAAAACTTTTTTTTTATTTAAAGGCTGCGAAAGCGGGGGGTTTGGGGGGCGGCAGCCCCCCAACTGTGCCTCCTAATCCCTGTACGTTTTAAGGTTCGACCTTGTAACTCAGCCTCTTTAACTCTTTAGAAAACGTTGTTTTTTTCAAATAATGCCTTGGAAAGGGATGAACTATATTGAACTCGGTGACTGCATTGTAATTACGAAGTAGCCAAAAGAAAGGATAGCATAGTAGAAAGAAACAATGAAAAACTGTATATTCTGAGGAGGTATTTTCCGCGGGGGGTGTTTATTTTTCGGGGGTATTTTTAACGGGGGTACATTCCGTGGGGGGTATTTCCCACGGTGGTACTTTCCGCGGGGAGTATTTTCTGCAGGGGGTATTTTTGTGAGAGGGGAGGGGATTATTTTCTGTTTTTACGTGGGAGATTTCTATGGGGGGAGGGGTAAAGACTTAAGGCCTTAGAATCAGCAAGTAAAACCAATAATGTGTCAATTGTCGTAAAAGTTCCCTTTTTAATTTAAGTTTAAATTTACTTGTTCTTGTTACTTGTTACTTGTTAAATTTTCACAACGAAATTTTTTTTTTTCCAAAAAATCCCCGAATCTTGAAGACTTGTTCCCGATTTTTAACATTCGAGAGTGGAAGCCCTGATGCCAGGTGTCTGACATTATTTAGCGCACCAAGGGAAACGAAAATGCGCCATCGGCGCATTTTCGCTATATATTTTTTTGGTGCAGTTCGAGAATCATGGTAAATTAGATCTTGCAGGGATGAGTGCAAAAAAAATTACTTGTTAATTTAGTTCTTGTTTGTTTAAAGTTTTAATGTTGCCCCATACTTATAGGTTTAATTTTGTCTATTTAACTTACCTATGTTGAAACAATATTTGTTTTTGTTTTTAAATATTATTAATGAATTACTGAGATTAATGACTTAATGAAAAATTGCTACTGGTATTTACAGTTCACATGTGTACACTTTTTTTTTAATTTGAAAACAATTTTGAAGTTCTTACCGCAATATCAAGGAGGCACACTTGTGCCTCTATAAAGAGGCGACCCACCACAATGTTAAGCGATTTCAGGTCCTAGAGGTCACAGAGAGACGGCGGTAATTGCATTTTGTAGTCCAAGCTCAAACTGAGAAACTTGCAAACTTTCATCCTCCTCCGACTTTATCTTCATGGGGTAAACTGGGCCGGAAGTTTCGACCCTCCCACCACAGCCCCCCTTTAACGTTGTCCGATTCGGCTGAAATTTAGAGGTTAAGCTTTCCTAGGGCCCGGGAGCTTATCCTCGAAATATCAGCTCAATCCGATCACTCCTTCCCTGTTTTCAAAAAACCAAATATAGCCACTTAAAATTCATCATTTCTTTTTTTTCTTAGCCACGCCTACAGGCCACAGTTGGCAACTGATCCGGGTGAATGAGGACTCATTCGAAGAAGAATTCGACCTGTTAGGGCCTTTTGATATTTTCAGACCGAAAAAATTATCTCCCGAATTTACATTTACGAAAAACCTCGTTTTCCTATAATAGCCCATGTTAATTTTTCCCACCACAACCCCCCTTTAACGTTGTCTGGTCGGGCTGAAATTTAGAGGATAAGCTTTTCTGGGGCCTGGGAGCTTATCCTCGAAATTTCAGCTCAATCTGATCACTCCTTCCCTGTTTTCCAAAACCAAATATCAAGTTTCGTGGGAATTTGCTTGCGTCGAAAATAGCTTCGATTTACTAAAAAACAATTACAATTGTGTCTGTTTAGTCCAGCGGTTGATACTCCAGACTGTCAGGCGGAAAACCCGGGTTCGATTCACCGTCAGAGCAAATTTTTTATATACTGAATTTAAACTTTAAAAAGAAACTCAGTTTCTTTTTTAAATTATTTGAAAAAAATTACGTTTTCTAAAGAGTTAAAGAGGCTGAGTTACAAGGTCGACCCTTAAAACGTACAGGGATTAGGAGGCACAGTTGGGGGCTGTTAAAGAGGCTGAGTCACAAGTTCTAACCTTAAAACGTACAAGGATTAGGAGGCACCCTGTACGACGTCATTTGAGTATTCAGGTATTAAAAGCATTAACACAAGAATGTTCAAGAGCGGGGGGTTTGGGGGGCGGCAGCCCCCCAACTTTAACTCCTGATACGATCAGCTAACAGTTAGTCTAGCAATAATAAGTAATAAACTGTACAAAAACGTGCAGAAATTATTTGAAAAAAACTACGTTTTCTAAAGAGTTAAAGAGGCTGAGTTACATGGTCGAACCTTAAAACGTACTGGGATTAGGAGGCACAGTTGGGGGACTGCCGCCCCCCAAACCCCCCGCTTTCGCAGCCTTTAAATAAAAAAAATTCTTTAAACTGAAAGTAAGGAGCGACATTAAATCTTAAAACGAACAGAAATTATTCCGTATATGAAAGGGGCTGTGCCCTCCTCAACGCCTCGCTCTTTACGCTAAAGTTATTATTGTTTAAAAAAAAGAGTTGTGAGAAAGTCAAACTTTGAAAGTTGTGAGAAAGTCAAACTATATATATATATATATATATATATATATATATATATATATATATATATATATAGTATATATATATAATATATATATATATATATATATATATATATATATATATATATATATATATATATATATATATATATATATATATATATATATATATATATATTATATATATATATATATATATATATATATATATATATATATATATATATATATATATATATATATATATATATAATATATATATATATATATATATATATATACATATATAATACAAAAATACAAATGAATGTGCATTGTCAGTTTAATATACATATGCTCTTATTTGTTCTTTAAAATCTTGATAATTTTTTACTTATTAAAGTTATTAAAGTGATAAATTGTTTTCAGTAAAGTGCAAATTCTGTTCTGGCCTTGAGTAGGCATAGGGGTTGTGAGCCATAATCATGTTATTTTCTGCTCGTTTTGAGTTTGACTCGGTTATTTATTGTAATTTCTGTTCGTTTTGGGTTTCCGTTTTAGGTTTCATTTATTTATTGATGCTGATTTATGGTAGTTTTACGCTTGGTAGATTATTTTGTCCTATTTTTGCTCATTTTTGGTTCAATGGAGTTCTTTACTTTTCCTAGAAAAACTTATTTTGTGGAAATGGATTTTTTTTTAGATAATTCTCAGTAATAAACGGAAATATATAGGGAGAAAAACATTTCTTTTGGATATTTTCTTTATTAAAGAAACAATAAGACCGATACTTATCAAAATTTGTGAAGGGCGGTACAATTTTTTTCCATGAAAAATATAAAAAAGATCATTTTCAAAACTGTTGCTGGCTTCCCAGTAATTACACTGTACTTTAGGGTTGTTTTTCAATTTTTTAAATGGAAACCAGGAAAAATTTCTCCTGGAAAAATTGCACAAAAGTTCTTCTTCTGTGAAACAGGGTTTTTGGGGTGTACATTTTCGGAGGAGGCGGGGTAAACTGAATGTCATTTCATGTCTGAAGTGTCACAAAGCGAAGTTTGGTCTCCTAGTATTAAAACTAATAACCATAGAAAAAGAGTATAGGTTGATGCCGCTTATATGTGCGAATAGTTTTTGAGCCTTTCAAATATGCTGAACAAATGGCTATCTCAAAATTTTGATCAAACGATTTTTGAGCAAAAAGAGACGTATGAGGGTGACTGGTTGTCCCAATTCTTTTGCTCATATGAAAAAAGGCACTAGAAATTTTAATTTCCGTTCAAATGAGCCCTCTTCCGATGTTTTAGGACTATTGGTTCGATACGATCATCCCTGGAGAAAAATAAACACACATCGGTGATCTTTCTTCTGACAAAAATTACATAATTCAATATTTTTTTGCAGATAAGAGCCTGAAACCTCTATAGAATAGGAAGTTATTCGTGCTTATTATGCATTTCAATTACAAACAAGAGAATTTGGAGAATTATTGGAGTATCGATTAGATACTAGAAGTAAAAACTAAAACCATTAAACAATTCCCAGACGAAATACCCTACCCCCTTACGCCCTACCGACTTCAGTCATCAAACTATAATTGACTGAACCTATCTATTTATATTACAAATCTTATCAGAGGCAACGCTATGGCGTTGCCTATAGTAAAGGCCATACGGCTCCAATGTTTTATCATAATTTCTTTTTTCCCAGAGGCACTTCATATGCAAAGGGTTGTCGTATAAACTTCAAAGAAGGCTCATTCGATTGGAAATCGAGAGTTCTAGTGCCCTTTTGAAGGGTCAAAAGTTATTGGAAGGCAACTAACACCCTTTCCACGCCCCCCATTTCCCCAAACACATCCAATAAAAATTTTGAGATAGCTATTTTGTTCTACATAGTTGATTTCCAGATTAAAATTATGTTTTGAGGAGGACACCCCCCCCCCCACAGCCCTCAGGGCAGGGGTTTGTAAGTTATGCCCTGGGGGCATATAAGGGTTTTATAGAGAGCTTTGTCGTAGAAACTTCATAAAGGACTCATTCGATTGGAAATTCAAAGGGCTAGTGCCCTTTTTAATAGTCGAAAGTGATTGGAGGGCAAATAACCCCCCTATCACTCCCACGTTTTCCCCAAACACATCTTATAAACTCGAGCTACAAATGAATAATCAGATATCGAAATTTCTAGCAACAGCTATTGAAAGTTTACAAAAAATGCTATCCGCTTAAAGAAAGAGCGAAAACAAACAACCAAACAAGAAAAGAAACATAAAAAGAAAAAAAAATACAGACCGTACTGTCGGTTGGTTTCCAAAGATTGTTCGGTACTTGTCTAGAATCCGGTAGCACGCAAGAAGTGAAGTTTTATTAATGCTAATGAAATAAAACAAAATAGGATGAAAATGTAATAATCCCAGAAACCTATTTTGGCTATATATTTGCCCATTAGGTGGGTGGGGGTAAATCATAGCATATATTAAATACGTAACCTAACCTAACCAAACCTAATCCAACCTAGTTACTTTTAGTCCCCCCAAACCCCAAAAAACTAAAGTTCAGATATAGTTCCCGAAGTGAGAAACCCTTTGTTTATGCATTGTCTCATATAATAAATCACTTAATAAATTTATCACTCCAGACCGGCGAGTTCCCTAGTTGTCTTAATATGGCAAAGGTAATAACATTGTATAAAAGGGGGAAGAAACAAGAACTATCGATTTGGCGACCGATTTCGTTATTACCTATTTTTTCTAAAATCTATGAAAAGATAATTCACAGGAGACTTTATGAATATTTGGATAAACTAGGAATATTGTGTGACAGCCAATTTGGATTCCGCAGTAAATATTCTACTAGCCATGCTGTTCATCATCTTCTGGATGTAATCAATGGAGCTCTAGAAAAAGGTCTTATTCCTTTAACGATCTTTGTTGACTTCAAGAAAGCCTTCGACACTGTGGATTTTGAGTTGCTGCTGTGTCGCCTATCTAGTCTGGGGATAAAAGATGTTTGCTTGGATTGGTTTAAATCATACTTGTATGGAAGGTCAACTAAATTAATGATAGATGACATCGTTAGCGGAGTCTATCCTGTAAAATGTGGAGTTCCTCAGGGCTCAGTCCTTGGTCCATTACTCTTTCTCGTATACATAGATACTCTGAGGTTCTACATGCCTGAAGCAACTGTTACAGCATTTGCAGATGATACTGCTTTGACGATTTCTGCACACTCACTGGAAGAACTAGTGGATAAAGCAAACCGAACGCTGGAAAACCTTTTGGTGTTTACCTCCTTGAGTTACCTTGCTGTTAATACTTCTAAGACAAATTATATGATTTTTAGTAGGGTAGGAAAAATTGTTAATAGTGCTTCCGTAGTATTTGAAAATTTGTCGCTTTCACAGGTTTTTGAAAATGAATATTTAGGATTTTATGTTGATAATAATTTGAGTTGGAAGAAACACATAAATATGATTTCTTCTAGACTTGCACGAGGTCTTGGAGTGATGCGGCGTTTGAAACACGTGTTACCCTTAAGTGTTTTAAGAAATATATATCATACTGTTTTTCATCCTTTTATTGTTTATGGTTGCTGTATTTATGCATCCAATTTTACTTCAAATATTAAAAGACTGCAGATTCTTCAGAATAAGGCACTTCGAGTACTGGGTGAGTTTGTTCAGTATGAGCATACGCGTGAATCTTTTATTAGTTTTAGAATTTTAAATATTCATCAGATCAGGGACCATCAGGCGGGAGTGTTTACTTACCAGGTACTTAATAGATTATCTCCAGAATATTTTAGAGATTTTTTTAAGTTTAATTCTGATTATCATCATCATAGGACTAGAGGTCGTGGAAGCTTAGTCTCAGAAGTAAGGAGTACGAGTCGATCTAGTTTTGTAATTAGAAATTATGCAGTTAATTTGTGGAATGGTTTCCCGGAGAGCATTAGGGAGTCAGAAAACCAGTTTCAGTTTAAAATTAGATTTTAAAAGTTTTTGTTGGGTGGGAATTAAAAAAAAAAAAATAATTTTTTTTTTTTTTTTTTTTTTTTTTTTTTTTTTTTTTTACTTTAAATGTTAAATTGTAATTAAGTTGTAAAATAAAAAGTTAAAAAAAAGTTAAATTGAGTTAAATTGTATTGAATGGTATGAAAAGAGTAGAAAGAGTGAATGAGTTTTGGTTTATGATAAAAGATTGTGTGACGCTGCTCAAGTCACAATAGTGGCTTAATAAAACGTCATACGTTCTTACCATTTCTACGTTTGTTGATAATGTTATTCAAAAATGTATTGTAAGTGCCAGTTAAGTAGGATGTATTATTAGTTGAAAATAAAAGTCAAGTCAAGTCAAAAAAAAGTCAAGTATTAATTTCCGGGTAATGCCTATCTGATCTTCGCAATATAATTCTCGCGTGCTAACCGGATTCTAGACAAGTACCGATCGTTCTTTTCCGCCAGCCATCTAGGGCCAAACGAAAAGCAGGTTCTCCCCGAATGAGGTTGGTGGAGGTTGTATGGAAGAATTTAAGGGAAACAGGAACTTTTTGGGAGAGTGTAAAGAGGCAGGCCTTAAATGGATTCAAAAGGGGGAGGAGCGTGCGTAGCTGTGTTGGCCTCAAGCAGCTTGGTGCTGCAGTGAGTTATTATTATTATTATGAGCAGTAATATTACATTGTAAAAGGTGCTTAGTACTTTTACCAGCAGGTAGTAAAAGTGGCTTTGAAAATTATACTGATTAAACAGTTCGCGGTCATGAACTGTAAGTAAGGAGCGACACGGTTCAATAGTAACCAAAACTATAAAAACGGAATTTTGAAATCAATAGATATATTTAAAAGAATCGGTTTATTATGCTGATTCCAAAAAATTAATATTCATAAAGCTTAATTTTACATATAAAAGATTACGAGCATGAGATAATTTAACTGATTTTCGAAACGGGCGAAAAACCCTAAACATCAAGTATTTTCATGTAAGCCACACCCTCAGATTCAGCGTATCAGAGAACCCTACTGTTGAGGTTTCAAGCTATCTGCAAAAAAAATAGAATTTTGTATTGTTTGCCAGAAGAAAGATCACGGATACGTATTTACTTTTTTTTCCAGGAGTGATCGTTTCGAACAAATTGTCCTAGAACATCGGGAAAAGGCTTATTTGGACGGGAATTAAAAGTTCTTGTGCTCTTTTCAAGTGATCAAAAAGACTGGAGGGCAACTAGCCCCCCTATCACACCTCTTTTTTCCCAAAAGTTGTTCGATCAAAATTTTGAGATTTTGTTGAGCCATTTTTCTCGGCAAAACAATGTCTTTGAAGATAACATGACCCCCCCCCCCAGGGCCATTGGGATAGGTCTTTAAGGCCCATTATTTATGTATAGTATTTGTTATTGGGAAGTATACTGACATTTTTTAGCTTGGTTTTTTTTGCTTAGGGTGGGTTTCCACGGGGATAATTTTCCATGGGGAAGAAAATTTCCAGGGGTGAGCTTTCCAGGGAAAATTTTACACCGGGGGGATTTGACAGAATTCCTATATGAAATTATTTTTATTTGTCTTACTTTCTCTTTGCCAACTCAATTTTGCATGCGAATATATTCCAGGGGCATTGTCCGGGGGAAATTTTCAGCTTGTTTCGATTTCCGAGAAAAAAATTCCATGGAAGGGGGAATTTCCGGAATGATCAGAAAAACGATTAGATCTGAAAGTTTTTTTTTTAAATGAGAGTATGCTAAGAATAATTTTTCAGGCTGAATCGTCTGCAAGAAATTCTACGGATGGGGGGGGGGATTTTCAGCGAAGATGGAATTGTCCGGAAGGAATTTTAAGCTGCGTGTATTTTTCGTGAGAGGAGCTTTCTACGGATGAGTTTCCTGTGAAGGGAGGGAACTTTAGTAGAAGGGGGTGGGGGGTACCAGCCCTACGAGAACACCCTGCTGCCACCTAAAACTTTTTTGCACCCCAAATATGGGCATAGAGTCCCTAGAGAGAACATGTGGTTAATGGGGTCAATGACCTCTTTCTCCAGGGGTGTTTTGGCCAAGTGCCTGGGAAGAATGTTATGATCTAGGAAAGAGTATTTGTTGTTGTTGTTTTTGGCCAAGTGCCCGCTAGGGAAGAATGTTATGATGTCAGGAAATAGTATTTGTTGTTGTTGTATGCTAGGGAATAATGTTATGATCCAGAAATAGTATTTGTTGTTGTTGCTCGAGGTGAATGTTACGAGTTTCCAGGAAACAGTTAGATCACATGTTTCCTTCTCAGCCAATCAGAGGGCTGGTTACATATCCTTTCTCAGCCAATCAGAGGGCTTGTTACATATGATTTCCCCGTTACATAACAATTCGCCCTTGAGATTTCGTATATAACGGACATGCAATGTGATTAAATTATCAGAAAGTATTTTGACACAATGGATAAATTTGATGAATTAGAAGCATTGGCAACCTCAATTTACCATGTAAGTTCCGTTTTTATTTTCAAAATAAAATTATTTTCCGTGGTCACCCTCCAGTATATTCAGGTAAATCCCCCCCCCCCATACAATACAAACATCACTATACAATCTTTATATTCGATAGAAAACATAAAAGGTGTTCTTTTACCCTCAAAACCTAACCCCCCCCCCTCCATCATTGTTTTTACAACCAAATTCTCGCAAAAAGAAATAATTATCCTTTCGAAAAATTCAGCTTTTCCATATTGTAATCTTTTCTCTAACTGAGACTTCCGTCACTGTTGTTATTAAGCGTTCTGTTTTGACATAATGCTCCAGCGCGAAGCCTATAATTAGCTGTCACCCCTTTTCCTGTTTGTATACATTAGCTGGTTTTAGGCAATCGAGGTTTTCAGTGCTTTTACGTAATTCAGTGTTTGTCTGAAAATAGCGGTCAGCTAATTTTGTCTGCAAATTAGCGATAGACCTAGGGTGGGTTAATTTTCATAAGTTTAGGGGAGGGGGCGTGAATCCGTGATTTTTGATGGGGAGGGGTTTAGCACTTTTAATAGTGACAAAATAGAAATGAAAAGATAATTGTTTCTTACTTCAGTGTCTAACCATTTCTCTTTGATATTTTAGTGATTTTAGCTATAGCATTTGAATAAAAGGTAGTAAGATATATTCTTTATTGATATGCCTTGCGCTTGCAAAAAAAAAAGATTAACTCAATGAGAGGGTAGGTTAATTTTCCTAAATTTAGGGGAGGGCGTGTATCCAGGGATTTTTGTTGGGGAATGGGTTAACGCTTTTAATGGTGACAAAATAGAAAATGAAAAGATAATTGTTTCTTTACTTCGTTGTGCGAACCATTTCTCTTTGACATTTTAGCGATTTTAACTATTGCATTTGAATAAAAGGTAGTAAGATATATTCTTTATTGATCTACATTACGCTTGCAAAAAAAAAAAAATTAACTCAATGAGATGGTAAACCAACATGCATTTTTACTTTTTGCTTTGCTGAAAAAGGGTGGAGGAGGGAGCTTCTTAGTGATAAGTGCTTTTCTAGACAAAATTATATGGATGAGGGTACTAACTTTCTTTCTGTAAAAAGGGGGGAAATTATTTTGATACTAACTTTTTTCTCTTCTTTAAGGCCAATTATGAAGAATGCGTGCCCCCTCCTTCCAAGAGAGCAAGAGAGGGTGTGGCAGCCCCTTTTACTGACAGTCCCCATACAGTCTGGGCATAAACCAAAAAGAGAATGGGCCATAAGGACGGTGAACCCCTGCTGGCTCATCTATGCAATCCCATAACATCGCAGTCCAATCTGCACAAGAACATAGTGACGCCGCCCCGTCCGCCCTCCAACACACACTACCTGGACCATCCGGCACCCAAGTGCAGCCAGGATTTGCAAATGTGAGTATTTTTTCCTCAAACTATCTTATATAAATATATATCTATTTCTTCCAATGTTTTTTTTTCTTTTCACTATTTTTCAACACTGTGTAAAAGTGTATCTCAGCGGGATATTAACCCCTCACCCCAACCATTGTTTTTCTCTGCTCCCCCCTCCTTCGGAGATATCTAAATATAATGTAATTTTTGCAAAGAAACCGCTCCTCTTTTTTCTAATCTTTACTATTTTCTCTGTTGCTATTGCTTCGATATCTCATAAGCGAATATTTTTAGGTACCTTTGAAACTCAAAATACTATTCTTCAAAATTGAATATCACATAGTTTTAAGAGAGAGATTATTCCATTTTATCCATCTATTGCATATATCGGCGTTCTAATTTACACTGAATATTTTTTAAATAGCTTTCAATCTTGCCAAAATTCTAGTGAGGGGAAACCAGGCTAACGGTTCCCGGCATTTTCCTCGTCTGAAGTTCAATCTTTGGAAATCAGAACACTCGCGCGCGATAGGTTACAATAATTAAACTCATGAGTTCACTGAATCTGTGTGGAATTAGAGAAAAAATAGCGACTTATGCAGTCTAAGCGAATATTTCAACTTTTGACGGGCATTATGTAAATGCGGGTCGGGAAGCGCTGTGAGAAGCACCGCGGGAAGCGCCGCGGGCCCGAGAAGCGCCGTGGGGATGCGCCACGGGCCAGAGAAGCGCCGCAGGATGCGCCGCTGGCCCGAAAAGCGCTGCAAAAAAAACAGTAGGGCTGATTTGAACACTATGAAAATAAGCTATTTTTTGAATAGAATCAAATTGCCGCCTTCTATGTAAAGCAGTGTTTTAGATTGTAAATATCTTATATTAAGTTTGATTTTCTTTCAGTTGAATTAACCAAATGCTGCTATACGCATACTGCTACTACTACTACTACTACTAAGCGCTGACTTTAAATAATAATCCAATTTTTAAAAAACAGTAGGGGTGATTTGAACACTTTGAAAATAAGCTATTTTTTTCATTTATAGATTGGACGACCATTGGTCCCTTATTCTTTGTCTTCCCCCTCATCAGTTGGAGAAGGTGAGGAGCTCTCCAACAACAACATTTCCACCATGGAGTGATATTGCTAATTCCGACGAAATACCGTTAAATATTGATGAGTTTATAAACGATTTTCTTTTTAATGTAGATAATAGCGCAGTTGAGCTGGGGGACTTGAGCCCAAATACACTACAGCTTTTAAATGATTTCACAAAACGAAGTACTGGGAACCTTCTCCTCCTCCTCCTCCACTTTTTTTCTTTTTTTTTCTGTCTTTTTTTTTTTTTGTCTTTTTTTTTTTTTTTTTTTTTTTTTTTATTTTTTTTTTTGTTTTTATTTTTTTTTTTTTTTGTTATTTTTTTTTTTTTTTTGTTCTTCTTGCTTAGTTCTTTTTTTTTTTTTTTTTTTTTTTCTGCTTTTTTTTGTTTTTTTTGTTTCTTTTTTGTTTTTTTCTGCTTTGCCTTGTGTTTCTGGGGGGGTTTTTTTTTTTTTTTTTTTTTTTTTTTTTGGAATTTTTTTTTTTTTTTGTTTTTTTGCGTTTTCTTTTTTTTGCTCTTTTTGGGGTGTTTTTTTTTTATTTTTTTGTTTTTTTTTTTCATTTTTGTTTTTTTTTGGTTTTTTTCAGACAAATGTACAAGAGGGGGCGGGGGTAAAATTCCGATTTTCAATAGACCAATACAACGTTTAAATGAAAGTGTTTACACTGGCGACGTCTGGTGATCCTTTTTAATTCTCTATTGGGTGGAAAAATTTGTGTCTGACCCTTTGTAGAAATTGTTGCATGCCTAATGTAGATAAAATTCGTGCGCTACTCGGAGAAGAAGCAAATTCAATTGTGGGGGGAAGGGATTCAAATTAAGGTTTCTATTGTTTTAAAGGTTTTTATATTTAAATGAATGGAAAAAGTGAAGTTTATTATCATTATGTACATTCCGAGATGCGTTTGTGTATTCGGGAATTTAGAAAATTTGATGTGTTGTTTTCATGGATTGGGTCAGCATCAAATTATTGCGCATCTTGAGAACTTTAACGAACACAGGTTAGTGGGTCTCTAGTTCTTTTTGTTGAAAATTTAAGTGTTAATATTTGTAAATTCTAATAAAGATTTTATTTTAAGAGGGTGAGGGGCAGGGTCTGAGGGGTCCAGTAGTGTTTAAAATATAGAATCCAGAATCTAGTAGGTTGTTTTTTTGTTTTGGGGGGTGTCCAGCGGATTTTGTTTTGAAAACAGTGTCAAAGTGGTTTCAGGTATGCTTCTCTCATATCAGCATTTCAGCCTCTAGCAGATGAACGCTACCAAGACGAATTAGAAATT